>JAHLSL010000012.1:5933079-6092176 GCA_025920805.1 Petroica traversi
AGGGGAGCGCGGGGAGCCCGGCCCCGCTGTGCGCCTTCGCCCTCGCAGGTGCCGTGGGGCCGCTGGAGCTCCCTGGTTGCTGGCACACTGGGTGGAAGCAGTGGGCAGCCGGGTGGAGTGGGACTGGGTAGGTAAAGTTAATCCCTGCTTCGGTACGGAAAGCCCTTACTGAAGATTTCAAGCGGGAGTTGTGAATCACTATTTAAGCGCTTGTTCTTCTTGAGTGTGGGTTGCTTCAGCTGTGCCTTGAAGGCTTGCTAAGTCTGGTCTCTGATGATGCCTGCTTGCAGGGAGCAAATAACGCTGTGTGAAGAAAATATACGGAAGGTAGTGGTGTGCACACTACTTCTGAGTCTGTAGTGCAGCCTGAGCTTGTGTCAGAAAGGGTACAAAAATTGGTTCAGTGTACTCTTCTTCGAATTAAAAGCTCCCAGCAATAATTATTGTGTATAACGGGGTGTAACACAGGCATGGAAGTCTAAAATTAAATTGATTTCCTTGAAGGCTAGAGGAGAAATGAAGTGTAGCTTTCAGATCAGAGATAGTGGTGTTTGTCCACAGTGCTGTTTCAGTTCTCCAGAGGTGGATGGCTGTTGCTGATATTTCAAGAACAGTTTGACAACTGAAGTGGTTTATGGAAGTTAGAGAGTCTTTGTGTGTGTACTTTCAAGTCTACTGCATTTTGAACTAGTCATACTTTTCAACAAAATAATATTCAAAAACATTCTTGTTGTTCATCCCTTTCAGATGGATGATCCTTATTTAAGTTCCTCAAGTGGCACAAGATTCTAGCTCACATAACTCTGTTTTGAGTAGTGAGACCTTTTCCTAATACGTGTCAAGTAGGCCTTTTGGGCCACCTGTTAACCACTCGTATACTGTAATCAATTCAAGCATGGTGATAATAAAATTATAATTAAAACAACAGTGACAAGGCAATTAAGTCACACTGAGCTCATGAGCTGTAGTTTCTTAATTCCCACCTTTGTGCAGTATGTAAATTTTCACACTAAGGTTGCCAGTTCATTGAGTTTTATGTAAATATATTTATTGTAGTTCACTCTTCTATAATGCTTAAAGTATGTGGTATCCAATATTGTGTAAGGTGCTATTAAGGCAAGCTGGCAAATGACTTAGAACAATACAAATTTCAGCCTCCTTGGCAGCCAGATCCTGTCTCTTTAATACAAGGTGTTACTGTTTAATAGCTGCTTTATGGCTAAGGCTGTTGTCCAGAGAAAATCATGGTGCTTTTTTCTTAGCTTAAACCTTAATTGGCATGTAAGTTTGAGGAGTGTTGATTAGTAGTGTTAGCACCTTACAGATTTTATTCTACTATCACTTGGCAAAAAGCCCATTGCTGGAAGAATTAAGGTTGAACCAGACTTCTTGAGCTGTCGTCTTTTAACTGAAATTAGATTATACCATCCATTAAAAAAGTTGCAGTCATCCTTTTATTAAAAGTAATTAAACTTAATTTTGTTCAATAGTGTTTATTATGTGTCAATTTTAAAATTATGTGGTAGAACTGAACATTTACATGTTTTCAAAACTGTTGTTTATTTTATGCTTTAGAATGAGTACTGACCATTTTTCAAGATGGATGTGGCTAGAAAGCTAGAAGAAAGTATTTGCGATTTATTGAAGTAGCTATGTTAAGGAGAAAAATATGTGGTAATGTATAGCTGCAATTGGTACGGAGCACTATAGATAAAGACAGCTCTGCAAGGATTAGAATTCAAGGGGAATTACTTCAGTGGATGAAATGTATTGGAGTGTCATACGTTTTGTAATATAATGAGAGTAATTTTTAGAAAGAAACTTATTGTCATAATTTAGTTCTCTACCAAAACATGATTTTATGATGGGTTGCAGTTTATTAGTTTATTCTTATTTTGAGATTAATTACTTTGGTGCATGGGTGTTGATGTAAATTATTTGAGTGAAAAAATTCTGTTTATATGACATTTAAAAAATCTGCTCATGATTTTTATGTTTATCTTAAAGTTTGAGCACTGGAGTAATTAATAAAGTAATATTGTGAAAACTGGAAGTTGTATGAAAGTGTCTGCTGCTTGCAGTTGAGAATTTCCTGTGTTCTCTAGACTGAAGTATGTGTATGTATATATATATATATATATATAAACACACACATATATATATAATTTGTTAGTCATTGGAATTAGTCTGGTGAATAAGACAGCTTCCTAATGACTTCTGTAAACATACAGAATATAATTGTGGGTATTTGTACTTTGTGAAAATGTTCACTTTTTCTGTGTGATAGTGTGCAAATAGGGATCTTCTGTCTTGAAGAGAATGTGATCTTTCTCCTAGGGAAGTTGTCGTCATCTGAGCAAGAGGAGCTATTATGTTTCTTGTGTGTTTCTTTGTTATCTTATTTTGTTTTGGTTTATATCTTTTAATCTCTTGTTTTGGAATAATTTAAGTTTCTATTACCTAAATTTAGGATCTTCTCTGGAACTTGCTGTTGCTACAGTTGTGTGAGGGGGCTTAGCATCACTAACGTCATATGCCTAGTAAAGCTTTTGGCCTGCTGGTACTGCTAATTTCTTACTAATTTAAATAAACTAACTAAAATTCAACATTTAAGTATCAGTATAGTCTTCATAATATTCTCAGAGAAGAGTCTGACTGGTTCCACTCCTAGTCCCAGACTTTTCCACTTTAGTCCCGTGCTAAAGGATTCTGTGTGCACTTAGCCATGATTTCAAAGTTTAGCAGGCAGTGGGGGAGAGCACACCCACCGTGTGCTCAAGGATGAGAACCTTTACAGATTTTGCAGACGGTGGTGACAGGGAGAGTGTTCCTGAGTAATACTGGTAGGGAAGTTGCTGAATATGGTTTGGCACCATCCTTGGATTTGTAATGCATATAGACTGGTAGAGGTGTGCTCACTGAGGTTTAGCCTGGGTTGATCAGCAGCAGGTAAACAGCTCAATGTTCTGCCGTGTCTCTTTCCAGAGCAGTGCATCTGCTCTGTATCTACCAAGGTGTATGACAGTTCTTTTGGAGTTAGATCCAGAAAGGTGCCTGTGTGCCACTAAATTTAAATATGCAAGAGATTGTTTATGCTGTTCCACAGCACTGGAGCAGGTGGCAGTTACACATTCCTGTGCTGTAGCTGGAAGATCTCTGTGCATTACCCTGTGAAATCTTATTCGTTACTGTAATCGTTTCACTGCCCTAAACACACATTAAAGCACACCAGTCTCTGATGCACATCTTGATAACAATTTGTGAGGGTAAGCTTGCAGGAGATTTTGCACCTCCAGCTGGCCCATTGCGGGTCTCTGAAGTGAGTGCCTCCCGTATTGGCACTTGCTGAACTTGCCTACCCTTTGTTTGTTAGGGAATGCTCAGAGTTGCCTGTATGGCTTCAAAAACTGTGTTCAGCTGCTCAGGTGGGTTGAGAAGGGGTGTACTATGTGCATTTGGCCGGCTGAAATTTTTATTATGGTTTCTGCTAATGTCCCTTGGATGAAAAAAGAATCCCAGGACTTCATTTGCAAAAGCTGCAGAACTCTAAGGGTTTGTAGAAATGTTGACAGATGCACGAAAAGGAGCAAGGCTCTGTTAGCAAGCAGACAGTGTCATACTTAGCTGTGCTGTAGGTACAAAGCAGTTTATGAAGCTGAAGTGCCCTTTTTTACCTAGTATTCCACAGCATTTGGAGGTCTGTGTTTGAAAACCATTGATCACTCATATAAGATATTGCCACAGGAATAGAAAGTATTAATAAAGTTTGATAGGAAAGTAATACTTTGATGATATCTCTGTGGAAGGTGTTGGGATGTTTGGATTACGGGTGAATTGTACGAAGGAGACAGATTGCAAGAAACAAGCCATATCCAAAATTTGTGCTTATTATAAGAAATCTTCTTGGTCACTGATGTGCCCGTGTACTTGAGGTGTAGAAATGTGTTTGAAGTTCACAAGTATTTTCTTGTTGGAAAACATTGTCTCGAGTTTTGTCTTGGGAAAATCAGATCTCTTAAGTCCTGAGCAAATGTATTCCAGCTAAATCAAAGACAAATACTACCAAAAGAAACCCTAGAAATTCCATGGATGTGCTAAATGTTATGCATTTTAGATTCTGCAAGTGGGAGGTAGTTACAGGCTACAGGTCATCCTTCAGTCCTGGATGGTCTCTGTGTTATCCTTTCACTTTTCATCCAGTATATGCAGCGTAAGATGGCTTTACAAGTGTACTGCTAAATCAGACAAACAATCTTGGTAATGGGGGTGCTTCTTGTCTTCCTATTAAGTGCATATTTCCTAATTAGATAGGCTACCTAAAAAGTGTTTGGGGAGCTCTTGAGACAGTAAGAACTTTTCCAGGGAACAGCAGACTGAGGGAGCTGTTTTCCTGGACAGTACTTAGGATTCATGCAAAAGGCTCTCTATTTGTAATAGGGTAAAGTTACCCAGGTTCTAAAAAAGGTATACTAGAGTTCAGTTCAGAAAAGATGCTTTTTTCATGGGCTACGATTTTTGATTTATACAACAATCAGTAAAACACAGTGTTGTCTGGTGAGCTGTGAATGCCTTGGAGGAAAAGGGGAAATTTAATTTTGTTTCAAAACACTGACCCATACATTTCTGTAGCACAGACAGTATTTGTCATGTATAATGTTAACCTTACTTGTTTTAGCCAAGTTCAGTGAAACCAAATTGCTGTTTCATTGACATGAGCTCTTGCCTGATAAAACTGCTTAGGGATAGAAGAGAATGGGTGTCTTTCACAGTATGAGAAAGAAATCTGGAGGCTTGATAGATGTAAAAGTGATAGACACTTACTCATCAACATCTGTGTCTGTTGACATAACCCTGTTTTATAGAAGACTTAGAATATGAGTGGGGAATTTGAATATCAAGCTTTGATCTGCTTTACTACCAGATGCTGAATAATATTCCTCACACTGTATTTGGATTATGTTGAAAACTGCTAGCAGAATGAGGCAGTGTGGAATAGGGAAATGTGGGAAAAGACAAAAGTAGATTGTAGTGATGTGTGAAACATGGGCTGGTGCCAAAGTGTACTAGGGCGAAGACAAGCGCAGACTGTTCGTACGCATTAAAAACAAAAGAAGTGTGAGAAGAGCGCTGTAAGTGGATTCATCTGTGTAGTTATATAAACCTTTCTATCTGCTGGTGGGAGCAAATTGCTGTGACCACACCTTCTGATGGTGATCTCGGTCTCTGGTGTTCAAATTCTCTGTGACTGGTCTCAGGTCCTGAAAAGCCTATATGACATTGTCCATCCTACTTGTGTAGTATGATTCATTTTGTAGGAGGGTGATTATTATTTTGGCCTCAGCTTTGTTATTGTTGCCTTTTACTTTCTTCTGCATGAAGTTGAGAATTACTGCTTTAACCTCACACACAAATTGTAGTGTACGGTTCTTTGTCTAAATTCTTTGAGATGACATTTTGAGAATATTTTGCTATGATCTGAGCAGTACCCATCACAAAGGATGAAGGCCAGCATGTTGTTACAATAGTGTAAACCTTCCTTGTGGAGATAGCGCAGGAATGTAATTTCAAAATTGCAATGCTCTCCGGATTGGGGGGTTGATTGCAGGCTGTGTATCTGTGGAAAGGCTTTAGTGTGGTATTCTAGATGATGCAGGTAAGCTAAAGGCAGATGTAAATATCAGTGGCATTGTCTTCTGGGGATCAGCTCCTTTAAGTTTATTAATTGGGCACTAAAGTAAATAAAGGTGAACCAGCTATTCTCAGGGAATGGCAACATCTGAGAGAAATTTACCATGTGTCATTAAATAAATAAGAAGAGGAAGAAAAACATCTCTCTTAGTAATTAAAAGCCATTGGATTGGACCTAGAGGAATGGAGCAGGCAAACAGTCCCAGTTAAGTGAAGAAAAAGTGACAGTTTGATATTGTTCCAGAATCTCAAAGCAGGTCAGAGTCTGGATTAGCTGATGTACTGGCAGCTAATTTCAGACAACTTTATTCTCCAGTCCCATGATCCAGACCCTTAGCGGGGTTTACCCCCACCCACGTGCATTGACTGGTGTGTTTCATTTGGAACAGTTGGGAATGTTTCGTTATTTTTATTATCCTCTTATGTAATATATTTGGTTTCTTTGGCCTAAGTGACAAAGAAAGCCTTGCAACCGTTTCAGGTTTGTCTTAGCGACATAAGACAAAATAAACAAGTTACTAGCTGTTGGTTACAAAGCAAAATAAAAACTGATGTTGTAAGAATAATATTTAAGTTAATGGGGTGTGTAAAAGGTCTTACAAATTGTCAACTGTATGCCAACACCTGAAAAAAAGGTAAGAATATTAAATGAATTAATTGCTTATAAGAGGATTTTCTGATTGAGTGCTGTATCCCAGCAACTGAAAAAATGTGATTGCAGTGTCAGTATAACACTTTTTGTCCTTCAAAAAGATGTCCAAGGAGGAGTTTCCTTAAAAAAGAAGTCTTTGTTTTTCCCATTAAAGGTGTTTGGTGTTTTTTGTTTGTTTGTTGGGTGACTTGTTTGTTTGGTTAGGTTTCATGTTTGGGGTTTTTTTGTTTACTTGGTTTTTTGTTTGGTTGGTTTGGGGATTTTTTTTCTTTCTTGGGTTTTGTTTGGGTGGGCAGTTGCTTTGATTTTATTTTTTTGGTGGGAGGGAACAGTTACTTCATGTTCAGTTACCTCTTATAACATACATGAGGAAGTCCAGGCATTCTTCGTATTGGTCTTATTCTTAGTTATGGAGACAAATCTTTCTTTTAAATTCTACTTTTTTATTGCTGTTGATAAAACTTTTATATTCTGTCTTTAATAGTTTATTACTGCAGTGATATCCACTGACTTAGTTAAAAATGTCAGATTAAGAGTTGATTAGTGGCAAACTACTTCATTACATGTATGTTATCCATTTGACGCGTTCAGTGAAAGAACTGGAAACACTGTAGTGCTTACAGAAATTTTTTTAAAGTAGGCAAGGCTTAAGCTTCAATATTCAAAGTAGTCCTTAGAAGAATTCTGATTCTTTATAATAATATATTTAGAATCAGGCAGGTAAACCATTACTACCCGGTATATTTGAATGACTGTGATCATGTTCTTTCCCTGGAGAAATTCTGGCGGTTTGAGTGTAATCTGACAAGAAATCATAGGAATTTGTATATCTTAAAGTTTAATTTTTTAATGGGTTGTTGCAGCCTATTTGTTCATATTTCCTGAATGAATTGTAAATGAAGGGTGGGTGTTTTGAAGCTGCCTGAAAGAGATGGAAGTTTAACTCTCCGAAGAAACTAATAGGAGATAATTTAGGTACTTTGGAATCTTTTTATGTACAAAGAAATAATTTAGGAAGTCTTGTATCAAATTTTGCTGCCCCCCTGCTTCGTTCTCAGACTGGAAACTTTTAATTCTCTGCCACAAGTAACATTGCTTGTAATCTTAAGTGTTTGAATTGCATTGATATAGATTACAGTCCATGCCAAGTTGCTTGAGGAGAAACAAATAGCTGTAAATCTACTTGCTAGCTCTTTGCATACCATTTGCTTGGGAAAAAAAAGTGCTTGTAAAAATGATGTTTGTTTTGTTTTTTATTTGGCAGGCAGAGTTACGAGCAGCTGTGTTTTGGCATTAGAAGAACAAGAAAAAGTAGAGGTAAGAGTACCTTAAAAATGCATCAGAAAGAAAATATCTTTAATGTAGAATTAAATATAGTAGCTTTCCTACTTTCATTTTCTGAAATGTAGCAAGATAAAAAGATGTGTTTCTGCATAAGATGCATAAAGAACACAAAGCAGGACTATCAAGGTGTTTCCTGATGTTTAAAATGAGAATTGTTAAATAGCCTTTTGAAATTATACTTTTTAAGTATCTGTGTCTGCTGGGTTTATATGGCTTCTGTCCAGTCGACCAGAATAACTAAATATTTTCTCCATCAAATACATCTTTTAAAAAAGGTACCTTCTTGATTGATTGAGATTTTATCAAATTGGAATTTTGATAAAATCTTTCGAAATCGAAAATATTATACTGGGGTTGTTTGACAAGTGTATTGTGAAAGCAGTTTAATGCAGTAAAATGCCAAGTATGCTAATGCTTGTGGTATTTCCCATATGGATGTTGTAGGCTTGCTTCAGGATAATTTGCTCTAACTTAAGGATGACTTCTTAATTAAGAGATGGACTATGTGCACTTTGGCAATATAATAATATTAAGGGAATGAGATACTGATCCATTATTCCATAACAGTACTGCTGTGGTGTATAGGTACCAGTTTTGTGACCTCTTTGCTGCCAACTTTGCTTCGTTTCCTCTGTCTTTCCATTTTCTAGAATTGTGGACTAGAGAGTGCTGTATGTGCAGCCTCTCTGCATCAAAAGTAGAGGAAGGGAAAACTGTTCTGTTCCTCTACTGCTTAGATGGTTGTGCTCTTTCTGGAAAAATGCCTAACTGAAATAGCCATTATTGGGATGTTAGTAAGGAGGGCAAGTAATTACTCTATAGTATTTTAATTGATAGAAGATTGGTAATGGTTTGTGTACGAGTAATTAGCATGGTCCACACTTCATCTGGAAGATTTGTAAATTTCCATTTTTTAAAAGGTTGAAATGAATTGCCTTAAACTTCACACTGTATTAGAGGAGCAACTTGGGAAGTCAACTGCTTAGCTTACCTCTTCAGATATTAGATAAATAAAAATCAGTATATGGCTAAGAATTTTGGTGAAATTACTTTAGCTACGAGACAAATTTAATTTGCCTAAATAAATTTATTGCTACGTAGCTTTTACTTGTAGTTGTAGAAGTTAATACAAAAGTAGATTTTTAAGAAGTGAATTACATGGCCAGGGCATCATTGTGGAGCAGAGTACAGCAAAAGACTAGCTTGATGTGGTTTTCAGTTTCTTGCTAGCATGTAGATGACATTAATTACTGTTTGGTTTTTCCTTTTTGACAGAACAAAGCACCTCTGGTAAATGAAAGCTTGAAAAGTTTTTTAGGTACAAAGGATGGTAAGTTCTTTGTTTAGTATATGTTTCTCAAGATAATGAAAACAGGAGACAAAGGATTAAATCTTTGAATCTTATTAACAGTGCAGTCTCCATTACATTAAGCAGACTTTTGCTCCTTTCGGATGTACTGATTACTACTCATTCAGAATAGAATTAAATCTATAATTTTTAAAGTTAATATTGCTAAAGTTATGTTTTTAATTAAGGTGATTAAGGCATTGAAGTTAATATTTCATGATGACTTATGGTTGTGCTAACTTGGAGACATTCTGGACCAATAGAAACAGTAGCCAATGAAAACTAAGAGCAGAGGTACAGAAGTGAATGCACATATACAGCAAATACACAGCAAATGCCAAAATGATGTTTTTAAAACAGCTGAATAGTTAAAATTAATGCTGCTCATGAATTTTGTAAGCAGTCTGTAATTCTCTTGCAGTATTACTGCTTTAAATGATTTTTATGATGGCCAAGTTCAAAGTTAGGGAGTTGGTATACAAACTTGCTGTGAGATGGAAGTTTGCTGAGTGTCTAAACTATGTCAATGCTAAAGCCTTGAGTGCTGGTGTTAAAGTTAAATCTTTGAAGTAAGATTTATTTCTGTATGGTGTGTTTTAATTCTTCTCATTTTCTTTTTAGGTCGCTTGGTAGCAGGTCTTGTTGCAGAATTTCTACGGTTTTTCAATCTTGATTTTACTTTAGCTGTTTTTCAGCCTGAATCAAGCACAGTAAGATACATTGATTTTGTTTGTATGCTATGCTCAGTGTTTGTAGTGCATGGCACTGAATGGAGAAGCTATTGCAGATTCATTTAAGCCACTTACTTGTTTTTATTAAAAATATTTTTTTTTTTACGTTTTGTCTGTAAAAGGTACTTAGCATCATAAAGACACATTTTTCAGGACAGTGGGCTAATATGAGTATTTCTCTTTATCAAAATCAATGCTAGATAATAATTTAATTTTTTATTAACAACTTGATAATTTTTGTGGAATCATATAATACTGTATGAATCTTGCATACCCCTGCAACGTTTTTTTTGCCACTACCTTTACTAAATCGTGGTATCAAGTTAGTATTGTTACATGAAAATTAAAATCATGTCAGTCATCTACTCTGAGAGGAATTTCATTGACACAAAGGACTTTGTTCAGATATACTTGACAAGAAGTGATTGAATAGAATAGTTCAGTTGGGAGGTACCGACAGTGATCATGTGGCCCAACTGATTGGTTTAAGGCTTTCAGTACTGAATTAGAGGGTTTTCATCATGTTGTCCCTTTGTCCCTTTTTATGATATAAAGGTTTTAATAATAATTTTGGGTTTGAAGCAGTTTCACTGCAGAATTTCTCATTACATCTCAGGTACTTTCTTGAAGTCCGTTTAAATAGTAAAAAATTCCATTTCCCAAAACCTCAAGTTTCTTTTTAGGGACTTATTCAAAGAAAATCCCATACAGTTTTGTTCTTTGCCAAATATCGCTAGCTAAATTAGTTGTTAATTTATTATTAGAACACATCTGTATGAAGATTCATGTTCATGCTCCCAAATAGAAACAAACAAAACCAGCCTCTTACTCTTGGCAGCAGTGCTTTATTTACATTGTAAAGGCATCTCATGCTCTTTGAAGCATCCCTTCTGTTTTCCAATAAATGTGACCATTTCACCTATTGCAGTGCATAAAGAAAATTTGGCCAAAGTAAGCTGGCCGAGACTGGTATATAGTGCTGAGAGATTTGACTTTGTCTTTTTCTACTAGCCCCTGCCTCTGAGCAATTTCTTGTACTGTCTTTTTACCTAGTGTTTCAGTATGCTGGACTAGTGTGGTTCACGCCAGTATTTGCTTGACCAGTGTTCTGATAGGGAGTGTCATTATATGGTCATAAGAGATAAAGTGGTGCCCTTTGCAATGCTTCCATATGGGGTTATGCTGACCTATCTGGGTGTGCTGTAGCATACTGCTTCTCCTGTAGTGTGAAGTTCAGTTTGAAAAAGTGTGGGGGTTTTTTGGATGATACTGAATTGCTTTCATCCCTTTTTCTATCCAAATCTGTGGGGTTTTTTGTAAGTGAAACAGAGACTGAAAGTAATTGTTGACCTCTGCAAGTATAGTTCTGTATGCACAGGAATGACAACTCCTCATCATCTGTGAATTTGCTGGAACCACTGGCTGGGTGTCCTTGGACCCACTTTTAAATGTGATAGGCTAAAGTAATTTGGCCATATAAATTCTTAAATCCCAAAGCATGCTAATGATGACTTCTTGCATATTTAAAATAACTTTGCATGATATATGACAAGTTCAGGTACAGATCAGAAGTAAATTATGCAATAAATGGTATCTAAAAGAAGTGTAGACGTGGCACTTAGGGATGTGGTATAGTGGTGGACTTCATGATTTTAAGGGTCTTTTCCCACCTGAGTGATTCTATGATTTTATTTCTTTAGTCCACAAGCAACAAGACATTGTAAATAATCACTGTTTAGTCCAAGTAGAGTTGTGTTAAATAAAACTTTCTATATTATCAAATATATATTTTGTTTTCCGACAGCTATTTCTATCTTGTGATTCTTTTTTTCTATTGTCCCCCAGCTAAATGGCCTTGAAGGTCGAGAAAACTTAGCTCGAGATTTGGGAATTACGGAAGCAGAAGGTACTGTGGGTGGTCCCCTGTTGTTGGAGGTTGTTAGGAAGTGTCAGCAGAAAAAGATTTCAGGTGGTACTGAAGTAAGTAATAATAACTTGTAATTTTTTTCTTTATAAGTCTTCATTCATTTTTTTCATGATGAAAAATAAACTGAAATTGCAAACGCTTGGCTATAGTTGTACTGTCACACTGTTTCAGGTCTTTATTATATTATGCCTTCAACTTACCAGATAAGAGATAACCCGTATGACTATTGCTTTTAACACCACCCTAGGGCTCTTTATTAATATTCTACTACTACAACATAGTAGCACAGAGTTAATCTAGATAAATTACACAAAACACTGTGTCACTTACTTTCTAATTTCTGGTTTGGTTCGATAATACTTTATCTGTACCTGTTTTCCTTGGCATACTTCTAATTTTAATATGACTTGAAAAGCCTCGAATGAGTTTTGTCAAAAGCTTTAAAGCTCTACTGAAAACATATGTACTTTAAATATATTGAAGTATTGAACTACTTGAAAGCAATGACAGTCGTATTTGAGTGCATAGGTAATTAATACGTTGATTAAATGAATTAAACCCAACCAATTGCATTTGAAAGAAGGTTCTCTACACTCAGGATGTATTCAGTGGCCCAAAGAAAGCTTAAATTCAGAAGCAGTTGTCATAGGCTTTTTAACATAGCAATTTTCTGTCCCATGGAAGAGGGGTTTCCTTGAGCATCTGATGTTGGATCAGTCTAATGACGCCCCAGGAAAGCCAAGTCTGTCTGTCCTGTCACATGAACTTCACTGAGCAGTCTGCTGTATTGGAGGGTGTTCAGCTGACTTGCTGAGGGGTGCGTGCCAGCACTGTATCAGACTCAAATCCCTTAGTACAGTTTAGAAGGGAGAGCCCCTCCTGCATCTCCTCCCTCTCAGCTGAGCATGTTCTCTGCTGCTGGCAGCTGATAGCACCCATGAAAGACTTGCACCTCTTGAACACGTCCAAGGATGGTGACTCCACCACTCCTCTGGGCAACCTATTCCAGTGCCTGACATTTTTTTTTTGTAATTTCTAGTCTGAATCTCCTCTGTCTCATCCTTAGGCCATTTCCTCTAGACCCCTCACTCCAGGCATGGTAAAAGAGACTGGTCCCCACCTCACTACAACTACCCTGAGCCTCAGCCGCTCCTCTTAGGATGTGTTTTCTAGATCCTTCATCACCCTCATTGCCCTTCTCTATACATGCTCCAGCACCTCAGTATCTTTTCTAATGTGAGGGACCCAAAACTGAATGCAGTAATAACTCACCAGTGCTGGTTATTACAAAACTAAATGTATTTTTTAGTAAGTGCTTATTTGAAATTTCTTAGGTGGCTCCGATTTTAAGTGACAGCCAGTGCCCCACATCAAAATCATTTGATGGACGGTCAGGTGCACACTCTATACCAAATAAGGTAAGATTATATATAATGAAAAGCTTCGTAATGTACCTGAGGTGAGTAAAAGAGAGAACTCCTGTGAAACTGCAGATATGACAGCATTCACTTAAATGATATGCAATTTGAAAGTATTTATTCCACTTAAGCAAAACTTTTATATATGGTTCCAAGCAAAGACAAACTGTTGTACTTATACTTTTCTGGTATAGCCTAGTACAAGGCCCAGAACAGAAAAGAAGCTGTAGCTTCCTTTTTATTGTAGTCAATCACTGAGCTCTTAATTTTCAAAAACAATTCTGTACCTCCAGGACAGGAAAGTAAAATACTTATTGCTACCACTTGTGGTTTTAAGTGCTTTTTCCTGCCCTAGAAAAACTTAGGTACTGCCAGCAATGGAATGTGATTCGGTGACTGAGATAAAATAGCCTTGGTATGAAAAAGACCTACCAAGGAAATTTTAAATTTCATGGCCTTTAGTTTGAAAATTTGGCTTCAGCCCTCTGAATGAAAGTTAATGGCTGATAAAAAATACTTTGGACGTACAACTATATACATACTGGCTGTCTGAATTTAATAATACTTTTTGTTTTGTTACAAAACTGTACTGCTATTAGTTTGTAGAAAGGAAGCTAATGTAATAAATCTTTTACTGGCTTAATTTTAATAAGGCTAGGAGAAAATAAAAACAACAATACTCCTTGCCAGCACCTTGATTATCTAGGTGAATTAAAATATTGTTCTTTGGGCCAGAAAGCCATGCTAAGTTACAGCTTGAGTTGAATGACTTGATGTTAAAGTTTGCACATAGAATTTGTCCTTGCATTCTATACTGTATGTCTGAGCCATAAGCATGAGAAGAAGACTGAAAATTATGTACTTTTAAAGTATTGCTTTTGTCATTTTTGTTTTAGTATTTCAAGAAAGAATATGTCAGTAATTGCAGTTTTCTTATTCTTATTACTTTAAAACCTAATACTTTATTGCAGAGATTATTATTTAATATGGAACTTGGAGTAATTTTCATGGATTTAAACTGATTTCTTCTGAAGACAATGGCTATAAATAAGACCCTTTGTTTGTAGATGTGTTGCAAAATAACATGAATAAAGCATAAGAATCAATCTGTAGATTTCTTTCCTTAATAACCAAGATATTTTTAAATGGTTTGGTTTTATAATAAAAGTGACGTAGATAACATAGCAATGCATAAGATGGAATAAAATATTTTAATGGCAGAAGCAATTAAGAACACTTTCTAAAGTGATAAAACAACTTTTTTCTGGTATGATTCTTGATGATACTAATGAACTTACTAGTACTTTTCAGGAATTTGAGGTAATATTTTAGAAATTCATACTAGGTGTATGTTATGTGTTGTGCATTTATATACACACTTAGAGTGTTATGTAACGTGAATACTCACTCCATTCTTTATCTTTCAAGACTGCTGAAAACACTCAGAGTGATACAAGTGTCTCATCAGGGGAAGCAAGCAAAAGAAGTATTCATTTTCTGCCTAATGAAACAAAACTAGATCCTCAACTAGAAAACAAAGACTCGAATACCAAAGAAAAAAGTGATCCCGTTGTGGATGAAGATGATGTGGAGGGAGATTCATTCTTCGATGACCCTATACCCAAACCAGAAAGAACTTATGGCTGGTTGGTAACATGTATTTTCTACCTAATATATGATTTATTTTGTCCTCTGTATGCTTGCAGACCTTTGAGACCTATTTGTTATTTGATTATTTACATTTGTGTTTAGATCTGTAATATTTTGTTTCCAAAATATTAATTTCTCTTATTCTGTTCTATTCCACTTTCCTATTCTATTCTGTGCAGTGTCTTCTGGGATGTCTTGGATGTACTGAGTGGGAAAACCTGTATCACTTTTAGGTGCATCAGTCAGGGTATCTAATGTCCCCAGCCTGTTTCTTTGGTGGCACAGACATCAGTGTTTCTTTTTGCAATAAAGCTGCAGTGGTGATCTGTACTAAAGGAAGTGGACAGTGACAGTGCATTAAATATCTGTACGGCTTTGTAAGGAAAACAAAAACCACTCTAAACTGGCTCCACAGACTCTAATAATAAGGAAAGTTTTCTTACAGCTGAGGGTTTCCTCTTCACAGTGTGCAAGACCTTTTGTGTGCAGTTCCATGTTCTCAGTGAAGTGTTGGTACTTCTGCACTTGCTCATTTTGCAGATGCATCCAAAGCACTTTTTTTATTGTTCATCACTGGTGTCTGATGACTGAAAAAATAACAAGAACTAGTGACTGAACTATACAGCATATTTGCTATGAAATTGAAAAACCTATCTTTGTTTTATCATGTTGAGTTATCTTGAAGCTTAGCTTAGATACCTATATTCACTGTATTGAGAAATGCTGCAGGATCATTTCATGGTATTCTTTTGCTGTGCTCAAGTAAGCAGAGAATTGCTCCAGCTTAGCAGACATTTAGAAGAGGTTACAGAACCCTTTGTAAGGCAGTTTGGCAGTTGGCTTTTCCCCCCCAGCTACGTTGATAGTGGGCAGAGCAGCATAAGCTTGTTTTTATTACTGCTACAGTAGATGCTTAGTCTGAGAGTAGGATCCTTCTGGTAGAGACGCAAAGTAATCATGCCAGGTAAACCAGGTCTTTCTCGAGAAAAATAATGGACTCTGTCTGAAAGATTATTTATAACACAGCTTTTGTTGGATGTTTTTAGTTGGAGTGGTTGGAGTAGATTTTTTTTTCCTTGAAGAGCAGCGATTGTACCCTGGAAAATATTGTGTTGCAACTAACCCTTCTATGAGATTTCTTTTCTCCTTTTTTTATTGTTTATATTAAAGGTTAAAACTGCGTCTGAGTGCATTTACTCCATTTTATTCAAGAGCTCATTTAACTAGCCTTTAACTAAAGTGACCATTGTAGCAGGTAGTCTAAATGATAAGTTGGGAAAATTAGAAAAGTCTGAAAAAACTTCTGCATAATAATAATATTTACTGATTTCTTATTGTTTGAGATTTTCATATGACAAGAAGGGAAATTTACTTTGAAACTGGGTAAGCTAGATTTCTTTTAAAAGACTATCCAAGAAAGAGACTAATTACTTAGTAAAGTAAGGACTGTTTTTCCTAGTTGGGAAACTCCCTACAGAAAAAAATTACTTCCGGATTACGTGTGTCTGTAGTAGAGTCACAGTCCACAAGTAATATTTTGTGGCATATATTGTTATTATGATACAGCTATTCTAGTAAAATCCCATAATAAGGTTTGCTGAATATGTTAGCAACAAATGAGCTAGAATCTGTTTGTAGCTGAGCTGTCTCTGCTGAATCGTTCATTTTTACCTTCCTCTGGAGGACAAACCCCCCTGTGTTCTTCAGGTGGTATCCCCTCTGTGGTATGTTGTGCTGGTGTGCTCCAGTCCCTACGGGAAAATAAGTAGGACAGCTGCCAGCATTGCTTTCTTTGCAAAGAAGGTAATTTCCTTATGGAAATCTTGCACATTCATTTTAGATGGGTTCAGTGGAGAGGAAAAGAGCAAGTTGCTGATGACAGTGTGAGAGATGATCCAGGCACTCATTTTCTCTGGATCTCTGACCCATTTTTCAAAATTTTGAAACATTTTAATGTGTGATGTTACACATTGTATTTTGGTGATCTAGATATAATGAACGATTCAAATGCTGTCCATTATTAATCGGAATGGAATCAAAATAGCAATCAGTTCTGGCAATAGTAAATGTGAAAATCTTGATCTCTTTTAGTTTGTGTTTCTTCATCCTTTACTTGCAAGTAGGATTTGAACTAGTAGCCAAATGAAATTTAACAGGCGATGACATCTACCTCCCTATAACTGAGGCTGCTCTTAGAATTAATAACTTCATCAGACTAGTCTCTTTTAGATGTAAAACAAACTAAAGCACTGATTTATATCTGAATCTTTTTTCTTTTGGCTGCATTTACATGTGGGGATGATGAAAGGTCCCTAGACATAAATAGTGATGCTGATGAAGGTTCTCTGTCTGTGAGAGAAGACAGGCGGAAGTCTTTGCATTGGTGAGAAAGTGGCTTTCTCAGTCAATGTTGTGGTTGACACTTGTGCAATGAAATGCCTACTGCTTATTAGGCTGCAGAGAGAATAGTCCCTTTCCCTTGCTCGTTTTTGCTGCAGTATTGCTGTTCTAGTTTTATGACAATTTAATAACAGAAAAGAAAGTAATGATGCATATTTTACAGCTCTGTGGAGTACTTACTTGGTTTTTTTTACAGGAAAACAGAGGCTAATAAAGCAGGAGGTCTAGCATCCCTTTCTGATGCACCGCCCCTAAAAAGTGGGTTAAGCTCGCTGACTGGTGCACCTTTGCTAAAGGAGTCTGATAGTAAGTTTTCATATGTTTTCGTGTTTTGATGGTTGTAGAAGGTATTTCTGTAATGAAATGAATGAACTGCGCGTTCAGATGGAAAAATGATAGAGAATGTGGCCCCCTTCTGGTTGTAATGGGCTTTACAGTTGTGCTTTCCTAGTAAGTGGTGGCATGCTGTTTTGGATATGTTGTGCTACCACTGGGACACTTTGGAGCATGAAATATTTATCTACATCCCTTTTTTTATGTGTATATATAATGCAGTGTATCTAAAAGACTATATAATTGTACTAATTTCAGTTTTAAACTGAAATTGTCTTTCTCGTTTTTATTATCTTAAATGATTTATACCAGTTCTTTAGAGGTATTTGCTCTCATGTTGCTCTCATAAGTAGTTGGAGATTATCCCTGTTTGCTTTTCAAGTTTTTAAATGTTATCAGAGTTCAGCTCTGAAAATTTAATATGATGCTATTGTACTATACTATAAAGGTACATAAGGTTGTTATAAAAGAACAGTTGATGTAAATGATTGATTTGTATGTGTAAGTGGGATCTTATTGAAGGGCCACAATTCAATTTCTGATATAAGTGCTTTTATTTACAGATTTGAATAGAAACTCTGTTTTAAAAGACCTGCAGCTGGTGAATGCAAAGCTGGGATCACTAGAATTAGGCAAGTAACTGCTAAACATGAAGCTCTGACATTTATGCTTGGCCAGAACTGACAGCTACTTAAAGGAATCTCAAATACACACATTCAGCTAAAATTTTCAGCTTCTACTTATGTCATTCTATGTTTACTTATGTCATTTAACAAAGATTGTGAAGCTTAATGTAGTTAAGGGCAAGTGATCTAAAGAGATACAGAAAAAAACCCCAACTGGTGTCTCATGAGTTAATATTTTGCACATGGAGCAAAAATTTGATTCATTTGCATGCATTTACTAATATCAAGTGATGAATATTGTTGCTGAGGTTTCTATGTAAAGAGCAGGTTTATATTTTTGATAAAAAACAGCCTGATAAGTATTACTTTTCAGCGGCATATTTAGTTGCCCTCCACACCTTTGAAAGTTGTCTTTCTTTTGGTCCGATATGAAGAAGGTGTAATGGAAGAGTTCTCTCAAAATAGAGCTGTCAAGTGTTTAGGTTTTGTATTCAGCCATGCAGCTAACTCCTGAAAATGTATGTTCAGTTTTGAAACAGTTTATGTTAATAATATTGAGATTAATTAAAGACGAACATAACTTGTCTTTCTAAGCTGTGTGAGTAATTTAATCTACTCCTACTTTTGCTGGTCATCAAACCATGTATTTTGGTGCAGGAATAGATTGGGAGTTTTTGTGTTTCTTGAAGATAAAGTTTGTTAGATTAATAGCTTTTAAATTTTATTTAGGAAATGGAGATGATGATGAATATGCTGATGACTTCAACAGGTAAGAGAAGGATCATACCTCAGTAGGATGGTACTTTATGCACTGTAAGCATATCCACTGGCATATTTGGATTATTTCATAATATGGCAGGCAGTCACTATCACTGGGTCTGTCAGTATTTCTGAACTCCTGAAGTTTAACTTCAGTTCGCTATTTTAATAGATTAGGTTGCAAGTTAAGAATCAACCAGATCATATCTCTTTTTGTATAGGGATAATGATGTCCTTAAAAACCTACTGCTAGCTTTAACATGATACTATGTTGGCCTTTTTGTGGAAGGAGTTTGAGATTTGTTTTCTTTTCCTGAACCGTGTGCTTAATAATGTTTTAGCAATTAATGCAGTTATAATAAAAAAAATAAAGCATCATGAGTAGTCAGTAATAAATATTTAATAAGTTAATGCTTATGATGTGAAGGTATCGGTGTTGTTAACTGCATGATCGAGTCCTAAGTATTTCTCAGTACTTATTATGACTTTAGGTATAAAGCCTTTAGTTGTTATGGGGTTTTAAGTAACTTCACATCTAAGTGGCTAGGAGGTTAAATACCAGTCAAAATGTCAGGTATAAAGTAAATGTCATCCTGGATGTTTGATAAGGAAGTCCTTATTCTGTGCTTATAGTTTTCTTTCTCTTTAGTACGAGTCATCGCTCAGAAAAAAGTGACATCAGTATCGGTGAAGAAATAGATGAAATTTCTGTGGGAACAGAAGAGTCAAATGCCAGTGATAAAGTATGATTATTTAAAAATTGTTTTTTATATTCTTCTGATCCTGTCTTAAGTTTGTTTCTGACCTTTTGTGAAGTAATGTGAAGCCATTATCCTTAGTTCCTGGATTATAAGTTAAGGTTCTATTATCTGTTACGTTCTGTTTTTTACACCTGGTGTCCTTGCTAAATTAGATGCCGATTTAAAAAATCCCAACAAAACAGAAACCCTGCAACAGGGTTCACTAGCACAATTCATTGTGGCTTTCTAGGTAAAATGTATTTGAAACTGGTTCAGTGCCCAACATACAAAGGTTTACCCCAGTATCTCAAGATCTGAGTATCTTATCAAGAATTGTGTAATCTCACTGGAAGAGCTTGAGGCCAAGAGGCATGTGAAAGCATATGAATATATGGCATAATACTTACTGTTTTTGTGATTTCTGAGTTTGCAATTTTATTTATTTTCTAGCTTGAAAGCATCACGCAAGACCTTACCCTTTCTCAGTTAAGCGACGTTGCAGATTATCTAGAAGACGTGGCATAGAATTGGACAGCAAAAATCTTTCGTCGTGCTGGACTAGAAGACTGCTGTGGACTATTAATTTCAGACAATCACCTTTTGCTGGAATGTCCACTCCCTATTTGTGCCTTGTGTTTCAAAAAGACTGTAGGTGAAGAAGGCTTTTAAATATTCATAACAAGAACTAAATGAAATAGTGTGTTCCCACTAGAGTCTGATATTAGAATTACGGTCTTCATTTGGTTCAGCCAAACCTTTCACAGCAGGAGGTGGATTTTCCAAGCAGAATGTCCATTGCTGGCAGTGGACTTAAAAAAAAAACAATTGATAACAGAACATCGAGAAAGAGGCATGTGGCTTTATAGTGAACTTGCACTGTTATTTTAACAGTCAGATCTTTTTTTTTTTAAAGATAACCAAAGCAAGAACCTTCAAAGGTAGTGGTTCAACTCACACTTCTTTTAACACAATCTTGTCAAGTCAGCATGTAGTACATATTTATGGTAACTCTAGCCACAATACCTAATTACTCCAGACTTACTTGAAACTGCTGTTTTACAGACTCTTCTGAAAGTTGGACTTTACCTTTTTTTAAAGGCATATTAAATTGAGAGTATCTAAACTCTTAAACCTAAATTTAGCTATATTTAGGAGCTAAATTTAGCACTAGTCTTAACTCAGAATATTCTTGTTTAAATATGTTTGTCAGACCATTGATGTTAAGACCTAAGCTGTTTTTATATATGATAATTTCATCAATGTTATCTGTTGTTAAATCACGAAAAATAATTTTGTAAGGATTCACAAATCAGTAACTAAATATTACGGGATTTTGTTAAGTTTTTAACAGTGTGTAATGCTTAGTGGAGCTTTTTTTTTTGAGGGCTCTTCATGTGCTGTAAGGTTGCTTTCATTCTTGAAAATATTTTAAGTAAAAATGAGCGCCAAAAAGTGAAACTACTAAACTTCTGCTTTCCAGATTCTGACTGCTGTACAAAGTTAAATGCAAATATTTAAAAATACCATACTGAAGACATTATGGACACTAAGTTCTAGCTAAGAGGAAATTCTTGTATTTTCATGATGCTCTTGCAGAACAGGGTCAGTCGTGTCAAGGTTGACAGTTCTTTAATGATACTGTTGCAAGTGGCGCTGCTATAATGTATAGGTCACAGACATTTGTAATTCTGAAACAAGACTTCAAAATGTGCACTTTCTGAACATTGTGAACACATCTGGAAAACAGACATGTAAGTGAATATAAATAATTTAATTTTAACTTTTTTTTTCTTTTTTTCGGCTTTGTAATTTTCTTTTTCAGGAACACTGTTGGCCTGTCATCAGTAGTCACCCCAGTGGAAGTAGCATGCTAAATTAAAGCCATTGGTTAAGCATAAAAAGCTGCTACTAGCACTGGAAGCTGACTTAAATATTTTTTGCACTGGGCCAGCAGGCCTGGAGCAGTGCTGGGAGGTTAGCTTGTACATTACATAAATGATTTGAGAGGAGACAGAAAAAGTGTGCCTTTTATTTATGTGCACCCCAAAAATTGCCAGCAAAAAAGCATCAGAGTATTTAGTCATTGTGTTAACTTTTAACTTTGTGCCAAATTGTAGCAGCTGAACACAGAGAAGAATTTTTTTTTCACCCCAAAAAATCAATGTGCCATAACTGCAAACAGAAACAATGTTGTAACATATGATATAGCCTGTCTAAAAAATTCATTTAAGGATAGGGGAACCTGTGCCTCAAGATACTGTGTATGGAAATTTGGATTGGACTTTTTTCCCCCTTTCTTTTTTCCTTTCTTTTTTCCTTAGGAAGAGCAGCAGCATGTCTGAAGGAAATAAAATTCCACATGATCAGTTGTTTTCTGGCATTCATTTTTAAGGTGTATGGAATAATGCAGAGGCAATGTTGTTTGCTTTCTTAAATGCCTTGGGAAAACATGATGTTCCATTACCTGTTAGTTGTAGAATATGTGGCAATTTATCATACCAAAAGAAACCAAAAGTTTATTAAAATTTTCTAATTGCATTTGAAGATGTGGCCTTTTCAAAAATAATTAGGTATTTTAAGTGTTAACAACTTGTGTTAACAGCCAAGTATTGTTCTCTTACCTTGGGAGTTAATTGGAGACTTTGCACTTTGGCTCTAATTGAAGGAAATACCAAAAAGTGCAAAGTCTCTATACTGTTTCTCCTGTGAGCTTTTACTGAATTGTGTATGATATTTCAAATTGTAAAATAAAGCTTTTGTGCTGGCTGAATTGTGTTTTGAGACTTGTTGAACCAGAAATCTTAATATTTAGATAAATTAAGGGCGCTCTGTTGGATTTGATGGGTTTTTATGAACAATGCTTTTTTATAGTCCAGTCTGCAATGAAGAATTCTTTTTAAGCCCAAAGGATCTTGCAATTCCTGATGATTGATCTGATGAAGACTTAACAGAATTACACTAGTGGTATCAGCCCAAGTTGGCAGATAGTTTATGATTCAACAAAGGAAAAAATCCCAATGGTCTTGATTGGCAAAATTTTGTCTTGTTTACCATTTTTAGAAGCATTTGAACATAAGTGAAAAGTTAACTCTCTTGAATGCTTGTTTCACTGTATATTTCAAACCATATTGTTTAGCATTTCACGTTAGACTTCTCCCTGAGGTACGAGTGTTAGAATCAACAGCCAGAGAGCTCTGTTGTAAAAGCTGAGAACATTTCTGTGAGCAGAGAAACAAGTGTCTGAGAGGGGCACTGATAACTGCTCTGTGCAGTACTGTATCAACTAGGTTTGGTTAGAAAGAATCTTTTTTGTTAAGTTCTCCCTGTAATTCTTCTAAACAGATACTGTGATTTTTCAGAAGTAAAAATTAGACTACGGCTGACAGTTTCATAGCATTAACACGGCTCTTATATAATAAGGATGGATTATAAAAATTATACCAGTGTTTGGTTGGTTTTTTTTTTAGTAAAATTACTGCATTCCACTTCTTTTTAAGTTGTGAGAAACCACAGCATGTCTCATAAAATATTTCCTTGAAGTGGGGCTTTCCCCACATATAATATAATCACTATCAACTTTAGACTGTTTTGACAATTAGACATTACACCTGGCTCTTGAGACTGCTGAAACACTTGATGATTAAGTGATGATGGTAAAGATAGGGTTTACTGCCTTGTTTTCTTTTCAGTGTTTTCATTGATTAAATGCTATCAACAAAGACAAGCCTTCAGGAAAAAAAATGCATTTGTGGGTATTTGTAGATAAAAAGCAAACAACTTCTAGTTTTAGTGTTCTGTTGGCAGCAGGACTTAAATCTTGTCAAGATGACTGCAGAACTTTGTGGTGCCAGATGCATCTCTTTTGGCAGGTCCTTTGGTTTGATAATTCCCCTATAAGGCAGAGCTGAGAGAAATTGAACTGAATTGCAAGAGGTGCAGTTTTGGTTGATTTGTAAGCGATCTCATTCATACTGAAGCTAAATCCTCTACAGGCTGCATGCCAAAATCTCCCAAAGCATTTCTGTAGCCAAATTCTGGACAGATAGGCTGGATAAAAAGCAGCTTTGAAGAAAAGGGCCCTGGGGCAGCTGTGAGGAATGAAAGCCTATAAGTTTGGGTCAATGTGCAGGCTGAGGGAAGTGGTTATTTCCCCTCTATCCCCTTCTTTATAAGACCAATATCTGGAGGGTTGTGCTCAGCTTGGCTCCCCCAGCACAGGAGTTGCCAACTAATAGAGCTTGGTCCCTCCAGTAGAAGGGCAACAAACCACAGTGAGAGAAAATCCAGTTGGATACATGAAATAAATTCTAAACAATCACCATGAAAATGGTCCAGGACTTAGAGCAGATACCCAGAAATGTTGTGAAGTTTCCAGACTGAGAGCCACCTGATCTAGCTTTGAAGTTAGGTCTGCTTTGAGAAGCAAGCTGGATCTCCACCAAGCCCTTTCAACTTAGATTATTCCCTGATTCTACTCAAACAGACCTCTGTATGAAAAACTAGTTATGGGGATAGACATACTCCATCTGGTTGTCTCTGGACATGCAAACCACCCTGTTTGCAGGTAGATATAGTTTTGCTACAGTTTATTGATGCAGGTGTTTATGTACATGCTAAGTGTCCCATGGAGAAAGGCCAGTCAAGTAATTTAACATTGACTCTACTGCAACGTTTTAAATCTTATGTCCTTGAAGAAATTATTAGGAAACATGGACTTAGAACATAATTGTGCTGTGTGAATAACTGCAGCTGATCCTTATGCTTGGATCTAAGTTTAAAAAAAAAGCATAAGGTTTCTAAAAGTTGTTTTTCAGTTTCTTAACAGCTTCAGGTGTTTTCTTTCACTTGCTCTATGCTATGGGGAAACCACAACAAGGTACAAGGTAGTAAAATCAGATCATTCGCGCTGTTCCTCTGCAAAAGTATCACATGCACTTTCACAGCAAGAAACGGCTTCAAGGTTGGTTTTTTGGTTTTTTTTTTTGTTTTGCTGAAATGGAAAAGTTTCCACCTTGTGCTCACAATATGGTCTGTTTTGGCTGACAGATGACCTTCATGGCATGCTGCACGGGGAACGACTGGGAAAAGGCTGGACTGTGGCAGAGCAGTGTTTCCTGATGGATTTTTTGCTTAGGTGATTGTGGCAGACTTGCTTTTAAACTGATGTTCCCATGATGTTTCAGACATGTAATTCTAGTAGTTTGTGTTATGTGATTAAAAGCTCAGCTCCACAAATGGAAAGCAGGCCAGAGGAATGATATAACTCATGCAGGTGCAGCTGCCATTGCTGGGGGCTGCTGTGGTCCACCAGCTCCTCTCCTGAGGTGTGGGGCTGTGAGGCTCAGCACGCTGCAGCCACCCAGAGCAGCAAGCCCCTCAGAACCTGCAGTGGCAACAAGCCTCCTGCTTGGGGAGTGCTGCCCACCCAGGAGCTGAAACATGGCTGGGAAATGCCATGTGAGGATGGGTGACAGTGCAGCCCACCTGCTTTTTACTTTGGTGAATCTTGTGTTATGGGATTAAGGCTCAGCTCTTAAAAGCACAGAGGGGCAAGGGCAAGGGGAAGCCAAATACTTGGAAAGCTGAAACCCCTTGCCCCATCTCAAGAGTGGTGCCCCCAGGCAAGCCCCTGGGTTGCCTCATGGGCTGAGTCACCTACAGAGACATAAGCTGATGGTGGGATGTTGGAGAAGACTGGGGGGTGCTTAAATCCTGTTCTGAGATATTTAGAGCCAGAACCCAAAGGAGAGAAAGGTGGGGAGGGTCATGGTGTTTTGGGAGAACAAGCATGGGCAGAGAGGGAAGGGGCAAACAGGTGTTCAGCAGTGTGTCTGGCTGTGCCTACCAGTCACACTGTCTCCTCTCCCTGAAAATTGTTTCCAGTTCTTTCTAAACATGAATAAAATGCTTAAAGCTGTCTAAGTAATACTGACTTATGGATAAACTAGGGATTAATTTAGGCAAAATCTAGAAACATACTTTTCCTTGAAATCACTGTGTTATTTGACTACCTGGAAATGTTTGACGGAGATAGGGTTTTACAAAATTATTTTGGCAACCTGTATAAGAAAAGTATCTTTATGGTGTTAAGTGGCTGATGTTTTCTTTATCTCCTTTGAACTGCAAAGTAAGAGGTCAGTGCTCTGTTCATTAAAAGGAAACTGATAAAATTTAAAGATAAGTAGTTGAAAGCATTCCAAGCAAGCCAGGATGAAATGAAATGTAAGTTCTGGGTTTCAGACACTGAAGCAATCCTGGAGGTAATACGTACACTTAAACTTTATAATTTAACACATATTCATGGGAGAAATATGAAATTAAAAATAATTCTTAAGGAATAAATTGTAGATTTAAATAATAGGCAAAAGCAACACACACACACACCAGCTATTGTTAACTGTAACACTGCAAACCTGGTGTAGACTCAGTAGACTTAAGTTAATTAAGCCTTAGTAGAATTTGAAGTTAGGCACCTAAACAGAAACTGTTACCTGTACAAGAAGGTTTGAATTTTGAGCAGGTTTTGGCAGTGCAGGTCCCTTTAAGGTGCGGTCACAGATGTGGGGAGGTGCTGATGATATCAGAGAAAAAGAGGACAGATTCTTGTGGTCTTATTCCATGAAAGAGAAATTAAAATTAATGAATTCTTTCACGAGTTTCTGGTTTCAATAAATGTTTTCTAATTTGATGGTACTTAATTTGAAGGAGTTGGAAGGGCCAAGAAATGAATGCATTGGGGCTATAGGTCTCATGCAGCCTGGGAAGCAAGGCTAGGATACCCTAGTGTGATGTTAATGCATAGGAGCTCTTCTGCACTGATTCCTTGTATGCATGTTTTTGCATTAAATATCAAAATGTATTAAGATAAACTGTGGAAAAATGCAAAGGAACGCAGAGAAGTACAAAAATATATGGAGAAATCAGTGCCAAGTACCACTTTGAAAGAACCCAAGCCAATCCAGTTTGTACAAGGAAAATTAAATCAAGCACATAACACATGAATTGAGACTAGCCCAGAGAACAACGAAGCTGAGAAGGCAATGGGTGGTAGCAGAGAGCAAGTTATGTAAAATTGATTGACACAGTAAGAGTGCTGGCAGCCACGCTGTGGCTGGTGCAGAAAACTCCCTTTGCACTGACCAGAGATGACTGAGGCTGTGCTCCCTTCCCTGGAGCATGTGTATGCATTCTTGGTAATGAAGCAGATATCAAGCTGGGCAGTTTAGACCAGGGGGAAGCAGATGCAAGAACTAATTTGAATTTAAAAATTTAAAAATCTGAAGAAGTAACTGCATCACGTTAAGAGATTAACTGTGAGGAGCACTCTGGTTTTGAACAAAGAAGTCATAATCCCATTTGTAAACAAAAATTCAGAAGGTGGCCCTTAGTTTTGGCTGTGGCCTGCTGTTGTAGGGAATGAGCTAGAAAATCTGTTAGTTGGGAAAAGATTAAGAGATGCGTGGCCATAGCAGTTCACACGATCACACAGCTCTGCCCAGCTGTTTTTTGTGTCAGAGAAATACCTCGTAACGCTGCAGCTCTAGCAGTACAAGCCATGCGAAGAGCCTGTGAAACACACAATTTTAGGAGCAGTGCCTCTCCCCTCCTGTGCTGATGGTGGGAGCAGAGCCACAGAGTTTCTCTTCCTGCAGCACAGCGCGTTCACCACAGCACCACCCCGCTGGGGCCCTGGCTCTGCCCAGCAGCTCCGGCTTGAGGGCGATTCATAGGGGTGCCTGGAGCAGGAGGCTGTTTGCATATTATGTCTTTCTTTGCTGAAGAAAGCATTTAAAGTCTGGTTCAGGCTTAGAGCCATGCGGAAGCTAGAAAGCATACTGTTTAGAGAGTCGAGAAGCTTATTCTGTACTCAGCATTGGCCAATCCCACTTCTTCAGACTTCAAATCAAAAGATCGAGTCTATGCAGTACAGCTACAGACCTGAAAGAAAAAATGGGGTCACAAATATAGGCCAATTGCCCATGCATCACGGAACAGGAAATCTTGCAGAACAGCCTTTTTCTTTTTTCACTTGCTCAACTCTCAGTGTAGTCAGAATTTTTTAAAAATGGATGCATCCTGACTCGTGGCGTATAATAAAAGAATCTGTCCATCGTGGGAAGCAAACTGAACACTGTCCAGTTGTGTGGTTTTTGACAATAAATAGCATCTATACATTTTCTTGTTGCTACTGGTTTTTTACACAGATTACCTGGTTTTTTTTTCCTGTATGATAGAGCCAAATTCTGCTAATTAATAATCTTATATTTACTTGATCCTCTCACCCTTGAGGGGTTAGGGAAGGGAATTCAAACAAACTTTTAACAGGCAGGAAAAGAGATCATTCGAATTAAGCAAACCTAAGTATTTGGAGCTTATTTTCCCCCTCCTTGGTTCCAACAGTGTAGGAGAGCAGCAGTTGAGCTGTGATAATCTAATCAAATAGCTAAAGACAGACTTCTTTCTTGCGAATGGCTGCCCCTTTCCTCTTCTGGTTTTCATTCTTAACCTGAGGGTATGATCTAAAACTACAGCCCTCTGTTGTTAGCTACCAGCCAGGGGCTCACAGTTACTTGGAATGATTGTTAGTGAACTGTGTGCTTTATTTTTAGTAAATATAATGTTTAATAGAATTTAAGGCTCCATCTCAAGTTGTGGCAATGCAGAAAAGTCTCATGTGATGTGGAATTTGCCAACACTTTGGGAAAAGCAGAAATTTTGCCACTTTGCCACAGGCATTGCCCACCAGTGCAAGGTGTTGAGAGGACGGTCACTACTGACCATTTGACTGGGAAGGGGCACTGTCTTCTCTGCACAAGGCTGCACTGGGGAGTGGAATTTAATATTGTTATGTTAAACATACTGAAGTGAAGAAGTGCAGGGACGCTGCTGTCTCTTATGGCCTTGTTTTAGCCTCTACCTGCAGAAAACTGCACATATAGATAAAACTACCCAAGCACAAATTAGATCTAGTGTCAGATGCAGAAGGGAGGGGGATGAAGGACAGCAGAGGATCCTCTGCTGTGTATTTGTGGCCAGAATAGGCAGTGGTGAGACAGTGTAGGACCAGTACTGAACTCCTGGTGGAGCATGGTGAAGCATGTGGTGCAGAACATTCTTCACTCCCAGATTTGCATAGTGGTGTTAGCAAGAACTTAAGCTATTTTTCCTTCCCATTAGTTTGATGGTTGGTGAAAAGGTGGAAACCCCTGGTCTCAGAAAAGCCCTCTGCTTTCATTAGTCCTGAAGACTGTCAAGCTGGGAACTGTGCCACTCTAAACACAGTGCAGGTACAAGATGGTTACTTAAAAAATCCTGTGTCTGTTTGGGGTCTGAGGTCATGGCAACGCTATTGCTCAGAAGGAAATAAAAGCCACTCTGGTGTTGATTTGAGCTGTTGGAGGGGAGAAAGGGCCTCGATGGGAGTAAAGACAGTTCAACATGTGGGTAGGAGGCCTCACTAATATATTTAATGGTTTTCCAGGGACCTGGAAGAAAACCCTTGGACTGCCTTCAAATCAAGCAGATCTGGTTTTCCCCTTAGGAACACTGTATAGTTCCTGAAGAGTTCAACAATGGAAGTCTGCACTTGTGGTGTTACATTAAAGCTATTGTGTAGTGGGAAGAGATGCTGGAACCAGGCAGACAGGTCAAAATTTCAGGAGAGGCTGGGAGGCAGAGTTGGGCACCCCACAGCTGTGCTTAAGCATCCTCATGCAGAGGCTCTGCTTCAGACTCTAGTGTGAGGTTCAGAGCATTGCAGTGGAAATGGGACAGAAGAGTTCCTTCTTGAGAGAGCAGGCTGGCAACGGGCCCATGAAGAAGCTGCTGTTGAAAACAGCTTCAAAGGCTAACTGTGAATTGAATGCTATACTCTGACATTGATTGGAAACCGCCCTGTGCCTTGCAGGAGTACAGAAAGAGAGAAGATGAAAGACTGAAGCATAGGATGTTGTCACCTTAGATATAACAAGATAAAGTAGTCAGAAATATCTGTATATATGACTATTAGAAGATGCAAGTCTAGTATTTTCCAATGACCGGAGTATTTTCCAATTAGAAAAATAAGTATTTAACTTCATTCTCTAAAGCCCTGTCCAGAAAAAAGCACCCTTACTTCATGACTTATAGCAAATTGAACTCTAACAAAGCTTCTTTCTTCTTTATTCAAACAGCAGCTTTTAAATAAACTTAAAATTAGACGTGAGCTTTTAAGAATAAAACCTTGTGCTAGCTTCAGTAAGGAGGGAGAATCGGTGGGAGAATTGCACACGACCACTGTGATGATCTGCAAATCTCGTTTATTCTATTGTTATTGCTACTCTTATACAATTGTTAATTAGGCTCATACATATTGCAAAGGCTAAGCTCATCATTGATTATTGCTCAAATGTTAACACCCTCCATCATCACATACTGTGGCCATTATTTTCAGACTTGGCTCTCTACCCTCTAGCCATCCTCCTTGTTCCACGTCTTGTTACAACATCTGGGCTCAAGGATATGATGCCCCTGAGGCAATCTCGCCTACATGTCCCTCTTGATAAGTTCCATAGTGTCTATGTGACCCTTACCCCGTAGCCAGCTCTCCGAAAAGCTCCCTACAAGGAGGCATCTTCCTCAGCAGAAGCTCAAAATAACTTTTACCACAAATCTGTTGCTTCTAAAAATCTTTAAGTCTAACATTTTGTCTTGCCCTTTATAGTCTTTGTTGCACTCAGCAGTGATGGAAAATGAAAATTAGTGTACAGAAAAGTTACTTCTAAGTCATAAAAAAGCCTTCAGAGAGAACTGCAAAATTACTGGCTCTTCCCACACACCCTTTGTCTCAGATGGGACCAGCCTCACATTCACCTTCCATTCCGCTTAACCAGGCAAAGTGACTACATTTGAGAGTTTCATTTTGTGACCAAGGGTTCTCTCCAGCTGATGGCATGACCTCTCTCTCACCCTCTTCCACTCTTAACAGCCTCTTGCACTAAGAAATGTCTCCCTGAGTACTGAAACTTTGCCACTGGTTCAGATGGTGAGGAAATTACAAATTTCTATTACAATACTATACGTTAACAAGAATTTGGGGCTTGAGTCATTAATCTGGCTATTGGCTCCACTTCTATAGAGCCGGTGTAACTTCAGAATTCTGATATATATCTCATAATTATCGGGCAATAGCATCTGAACAGCTGAGGACACAGATCTAGTGATTGTAGTGTAGCTTGTTGGCTTTTGCCTGATACTGGTAAGAGTTGGTTTACTAAACACAGGGCAAATTCCTCACTTAAAACAAAAATAACAACAACAACAAAAAACTCCAACAAAACACATAATAAAACAACAGATAAAGAGAATCAACACTTTTCTGGTGTTTTGCCCAGCTAAGACAGTCACCAGGAGAGAAAGGCAGGTTCCAGAGCCCAGAAAAGGGTATCAGTGGCAGCTGACACGTTGGCCAAACTGTCTCTTAAAACCAGACTGAAAACCACCCTTGGATTATCCATGCATTTAGAAGTAGACAAAGGTCTAAACACACCTCACTAGTGTGAGGCCTTGCCTGCTTCAGGAGGGGCAGAAGAGTTAGTGCTGCAGTGTTAAATGCTGTGCAGTGGTTAGCTGTGGGCGTGTTGACCCTGTGCCTTCACACTAATATTGAGAAGTCAAGGAACAGATCACACAAACCCCCTGTAACGAGCACTGCTTTTTGGAGTCAATTACCCTTTTGGATTCTGGTTTTGCATATTTGATACTAAGGTCGTCTGGTAAATCGTTCTTGTAGTGTTTGCCTTGAGAGTCAGGACACTTAGTCCAGATTGAACAGGGAGCAGAAATGCTTGAGACAAATGGACAAAAGGTGCAGAGGAGCAGCCCCTGTGCACCTACAACTGACAGCAGGTAGAAGGAAATTACTAGCTGGGCCAGGTCTCATTTCAGCATTTCAGGTAGCAAAGGTCACAGTTGTTTTGGGAGAAACTGAGCTTGGAAATAGCAAAAGAAATATTGTGCCTGTGAATTAATGAAAGAACAAGACTTCTGTCCCAAATTTTACCTGCTGAATTGTGATCCTGACTCCAAACACAAACTGGTGAGGTCAGTTGAAAATGGACAGAATGAATATTTTGGGAGCGAGAGAAAGAAACATATCAGTCAGATGGTCATCCGTTTGGGAGGAAGCAGAGATAGCCAAGACTTCATGTGGGACCACAGACAGCAGCACTGGGAAGCAGCAACAAATCCTGGTGAGGGTTTCCCAGTTAGCATTTAGATAGTGATTCCTGAAATAGGCACTAAAGCTTCAGAGTAGCAAGAGCCCACTGGGGATGAGTGATAGACCAGTGTAAATTTAGATGCCTGGCAAGCCTAGCCAAAAAAGTTGGAGGAAGATGCAGTGAAGCAGGGTGTGGTTAATACTAGCTCACTTTTCAAAATCTCAGTGGTGGAGGCAACTAAAACATCCTGGGGAGAAAGAACCATGGGTTACCAGCATTCTCAAGACAGACACATAAATCTTTCCCACTCAGTAAAGAACCGGTTGGTGTTGGTCAACAAAATTGTGTAACTATAGAATCATGGAATAGTTTGGTTTGGAAGTCATCTAGTCCGATCTCCTTGCAACAAGCAGGGACAATGCCATGAAGAGATGGGCAAGGCCCCTGGGCAGGCATAAAAATATGGAGCAAAATATGGGGCATCAAAAACTTGGAGCAGGATAAATAGATCCCTTGGGAGCTGTAATGCATCTCCCACATGAACTATCTGAAATAGCTTTGCATTGGGAGACCTGTTAAAAAGTCTCGCTGCAGATGAAGTTCCCTTGACAAGACTAAAAGCCACAAAGTTTTGGTTTTACAGGTTATACTGGGTTTGTGTGGCAGTGTTTTGGTAGAGGTGAGGGGGGGGATGCCACAGCTGCCCCTCAGTCCAGCAGACCCAATGCCAGACACTCCAAGACAGATGCGCTTGGTCAAGGCCAAGTCTATCAGCAATAGTGGCAGAGTCTCTGGGATAACATCCTTACGAGGGGGGGGAAAAAAGACCTTCACAAGAGCAATGACAGATAAAGAAGAGAAGAATAAGAAGAGTGTGAGAGAATATAACAGTCAAGAGTGCCCAGGATAAACAATCAGTGAGTGATCTCTCCCTGCCCATATCTCAACTCATGAGCCTTTCACTATATTTTCACTCCCCTGTCCATTTGAGGAGAGGAATGATAGAATGGCTTTGGTGGGCACCAGGCATCCAGACAGGGTCAACCCATCTCCCAACACTGCAGTTCAAATCAATACCTGAATGCCAACATAACGACCTGTCCCATTGTGCTCCTGGAGTCACCAGGACAGTTATACCTGGCTAACTGTTCTTCACTCTCCAGGCTGTTGCCCTGTCGTATCATTTCAGTAGATTTAGCTGTGCTGCTTGATTCTCTAATTTACATGCCCCACAGCATTAGCAAGTTCCTGTCTTTGTGCAGGCTAGATTATATTTAGGGAAACAAACCTATCATCCCTCAGGAATGGATGTAAGCACACACTTGCTTTCTCTGTGTAGCACGAAGTTAATCAACTGCAGTTGGTAATTTGTTGCTCCTGTGAGGAAACTTTCAGTAATGTTTCTCCTGCTACTTCTTTTTTTTTTTCTTTTTTTGACTTCTTTTTTGCTTTTTTTTAACCACCTCTGAAATCACAGTGGAAAAATCAATGTTATCAAAACCCTAACCACCAGTGATTGCATGCATAAAGACAGATAAAATGATAACAGCAGCTGCCCACTCGTAGAAGGGAAGTGAAAGGTTAGCTATCTGCTGTGACATGAATTCAGACAGATGTGTTACCTGTGCACAGCAGAGGATCCTGTGCCAGCAACTACTTTCCCAGTCATCTGCTTGGCACAGCATAGCACTGTGCATTTCCTTTCCTTCCTAATCCACACAGAAATTGATGGTTATACACAATGCTCTAAATGGATCATGGTGCAATTCTTCTGCTGCAAAAGTTAAGTGCCCAAAACATTTAAAACTTGTTAAAAGTTAAAAATTATTTAAATGTGCTTGATTGTCTCACTGATTAATAGATGACCATAGCGAGGATGTGTGATTAGGGCACAGCTTCCTTCCTACACCAGCCTGCACATGTGACATCTCAGTGGTGATTCCATGGGAGCAGTAATTCCTCCAGTCCAGAAGACCTGGAAGCAGATTTTTCTCCTTGCAGAGTAATGTCTTGTGGCAGTTTCTCTCTGGGTAAACTCATATCTCTGGTGTGGTTAGTGGTTACAGCTTGCATTGTAGTATGGATGTAAAATGAGGGAGTCATTGTCTCATTGAAGTGGCCAGCCAACACCTCCAGTTTGTCTTTGCAGTCAGCAAAATCACAGTTCATGTGCTGAAAGGCACACACTGTGACTTGGTCCATGCAGGAGGAAAAAGTCATCTCTGATCTCTATCCAGCCAACACAGGACTGCATATCGTGCAGACACAAGTTCAAATTTCATTCTTCCATTTCATCGTCTGTGGTTTTAGGTGGGAGCTGGGATCACAGATGCCTTAAAACCCCCATGCCACACATCCAATTGCTGCATTAGGTATATAAACAACTTTTAAACTACCTTTAGCTCTTACTCAGACCATGAAGCCTACTGCAGGGGAGATGGGATTGGGGCATTCCATGGCGTGGATCTCTTGTAAAAACAGTCATATGAAGAAAGTACAAGTCAAAAAATAAATCAGGTCACTGACTTAAACATGTTTGGGTTAAGACGTAAATGCTTGGGAGCACAGGGTGATGACAGACTCTGAGAAACTACTTTGGTAGTTATTTCAATGAGACATGAAACGGAGAGTGAGTGACTGAGTCAAGCAATAAAAAAAACATTCCCACCGTGGGTATGGTTTGGCTACAGGATCAAAAACATAGAAATTATGTCAGCAACTGCATACTTAGCTCTGCTTGTATCTTTGTCTCATGTGTGCAACATTTTTGACATGGAAATTTACTTGTCCTTTACAGACTAATGTAAATTAGTTAAATACTGGCAGACTATTCAGCAGAACTTTTTTGCAGGAGACCATTGACTTCAGAAAGCAACAGTTATTTGGGAATATTTTGCAATATTTTGTCTTCTTTGAGGTAATATACTTAATTTTAAAAGAAATTTAGATCCACTTTAGCAAGAATAGGATTTTAAGCCCTTAAATAAAGGACTGTTTCACATTCTTTCTGGGGATTTCAGGAACAAACATATATTTTCTGGTCTATAAAACAATTTTTGTGGGTTGAGAAGGTAGATAAGTGAGATTACAAGTGCTTGGCATCTTCACTCCATTGACTCCCATACAAGGACTGAACCATTCTGTTCATCACTGTAAGGGTTCATGCATAACCTGGGGAGATGTTTTCACCAGAAATGGCTCTTAAACTTTTTAAGATAAGCAGTCAAAAAGGAATAGTTAGAAACAGACCAAATACAGCATAATCTAGAAAAAGCTTTTTCTTAAAGTAAAAAACCCCGTAGTTTCCATAAACCAGTTTTTTCCTTCAGAATGCCTTTAGCTATCCCAGAAACATTTTGATGAGAAATTGAAGTCTGTTAATTGGAAAAGGCTAGTCTAATGTGTAATGGGAGTTGTTGTTCCTTATGATTCCGTTCCTTTTTCTGTCTAAACTTCTGTGAGATCTTAGACCATGGAATGACATTGCTGACTGCCTACTTTCTCTGTCCAAAGCTTGGAAACCCAGCCTAATAGACAGGCTGAGATTACAAAAGAGAATGAAAACATAAACAAGCATATAATATCTCAGCTGTGCATCTTGGTGCATTGCATAAACTAGCATTTTTGCTATAAAAATTTCCTGAAATTTTTTTATTTACAACTTTGATGTATTGAGATTTTCTCCAATAGAATGAAACGTTTTACCAGCTTCTCTGACATTATTGATTATTAACAGAAGGATACACTTACTGCTCTTCATGCTTCTTTCTGGAACTCAGGGCTGATATGAGCTCAGCTGGTTCTAAGAAGTGATGCTGCAGTGAAGCAGAGGAGGGCTCTGAGTATGACTGTGCTCCTCCTTCAGAAATTCCATGTTTAGTCTGACCAGAAATCACATCTGAATCTTTAGCAAGACCAGCAAACTGTTTCCCATCAGGTGTTTTTTTCAGCCTCACTTCATTTTCAAGATAAATATCGAGTGCATTGGTGGAAGAAAAGTGATGGATTGTGATGCCTTACAAACACAATCACATTTTGGGTTAGAGGCAAGACCTAAGCACTGACTGACTCCTTCACAGCTCTTTTTACAACTGCTACCCATTTAATTCCTGAGCCCTATTAGCCTCTGTGGATGAAAAAAACCCTGTAGAAGGCGTTTAGGAGGGCTCTGTCTTCCCTACTGGTTTGACAGAGGTGACCAAGTGAGAAAAGCACTGATGGTCAAGATGTTGGTCAGTGTGGGGAGGAAATCAGTCATTATTCCTCATCATGTGAGAGGATGGCTGCATCTGACAAGGGGATAATGGAAGCAGATGGGAGTGAGCTAAAATGGGAACAAAAATGATTAAAGGGGAAGGACGTGAGTGGTGTTACAAAATGCAGTGCTGAAGAGATATTACAAAGACAACAAGAGATAGGAATAAGAGAAATCTAGAAAAGCTGAACAAAGAAAGAGGAAGAAATAAGGAGAACAAAAAACTAAATACAGAAATACCAAAATGAACAAAAATGTTTGACAAGGAGTGAAAAGCCAGATGCAAACAAAAGAAAGAAATTTTGATAGAATTAATGAGAAAAAAGTATATATTGACAATGCAAGATTGTCATGATGAGAAAATTAAATAGGTAACATAAACAAATTGAATGTAAATACATAATGTACATTTTATAGCCCAAAAGAATGATGAAGAGACTAGAACCTTAGCTCATGGCTACGTTTTTGAATCAGCTTAGACTGATGTAAAATTCACTGAAGGAGCATGAAAGCAGGATGGAAGAACATAGGGATGCATGCTGCCTTTCTTTTAGAATTAAAAAAGGCAACATACTGTGTCATTTCAGAAGAAACGTGGATTCTGGAACAACTCAGACAATGGCTTTTCTTTCGTTGTCTTTGAATATTTTTTTTCCTTAATTAATGGTGGCAGAAAACTAACGTGGTGAGATTTGGGAAACCACAATGACCATATTAGCTAAGTGAGAAACAGATTTCCTTTCAGAGCTCTGAACTCGAGCTAGCATGCAGATTATCAAATAGTTGCATTAAAAAGACCAAACTCTTTCCACTTGCCACAGCGTGAAGGTGAAGCATAAAGCACCTCTACAGAAGGCTCACTGGTTGAAAGAAACTGTGTTTAAAAGGTAAGTTGGATTAGTTACCTTGTGCTAACTTTGGAATTCACCAAATGGGGACTTCTTCACAGTCTGAAAGACTGTTATGTGTGGTGGATATTGAATATGCTACAGATAAAAAGCATAAGATACATGTAAATTAGAAAGCACTTGATCATGGAACAAGGTTAGAAGTAGTTTTTGTAAAGGATCAGCTAAAACTCTGATTTTTCTTTTAATTAGCCATTAAAAATCTGATCTAAATTTTGATGACTCTCATTCCATGAAAATATGTTGATAATATTCAGTTTCTTCACAGGCTAACCTTGGTATTCCAAAGGTAAGTTGTTGTCCAAGAGAGATATTGGAAGCTGTTACTAGAAGTTTGAATATGTTACTGATTGTTCAAATATGTGTTGCATATTGGTGATCTGGCGTCACAGAGAGTTTTGTAATAGAGAGGGATTTTCTATTTCTGTTATTAATTATTTGCTGGCTACATGACTGCCCTGTGTTAGGTTTGTCTTTCTGCAATGAAGTTTGCTTTGCAAGGCACAGATTCATCTTTTGATTCCCAAAGTTATGAGAAAGAAGCACTTGAAATATCCTACAATGACATATCAGCAAATTCCATTACCAACAGAATGTGTTCCTACTCTGAATTTACTGCTTTTAACAGGGTTTGAGCCCTTGTTTGAAACTGTCAGAGACTGTGAACTGGAATCAGTGGTTTTTTTTTCAGACAGTGATTACACCAAGTGAGTTCTCTGTAAACAGGATCAAGGCTGTTATATATAGCTTTGTTATTACAAAGAGTGCGTGCATCTCAGTTTATCAAGAGTAAATGTACTGTGCCTTGCAGCACTTGAGGAACAGGAGATTTCATAATGAAGCTTGTGCTTTCTTTCTTAGAAAGTCCAGAAAGTGCCTTACAAGCCTCATCTCAAGTTAATTAGATGATTACCATTATTTGTACATACAAAGAACAAGTTAGCAAACCAGCACAAAAATGTAGTTAAAAGAAAAGTCAAAGCCCATTTTAGCAAAGGTTCGAAGGATGGTCTGAAAACCAGTGAAGTTTTAATGATGGAAATTGTTGTGAATTATAAAATTATAAATAATAGAGGGAAAGCTACTTCACCATTGTGAATAAGGATATCTTGAAAGATTCATAATAACTTCTGTCTTTACCTCCTTGTCTCTGCACTGAGACTCACACATCTTCTTTCCTCCATGTTACAGGGCTTTATAAAACCATTTCCAAGTGCATTACTATATTATGGATTTAATCATAAACCTGCTCCTGTTTGTGCCAAACAGGCAGATACAACAACATTTTACTTATTTACCTGCATTTACACATTTTGTGTCAGCAGATCAGGACAAATATTTGGGTTATGTGCACCTTGACATATAACAGATTACTATTTTTTTTCCTTCTAAAACAGCTGCTAATCAATTTGGTAATTATTACTTGTCTCATTTCTCAGTTTTACACTGCTAGTCTTGTTGATTTAAATGATTGGTGTTGAAACTACTCATCCGTATGATATTAAGGGCGACCTTTGCAAAACCAGATCATCATTCAGGACATGTTCTAAGCACAATGGCAATTAAAACCCTGCTTATTATTATTCTAATTCTAGCTTGATTATTTAAAAAAAAATCATTATGTATGTAGACTAATAAGTAAATTAATAAAATATTTGCCTCTAGCTTACATGTTCTCAGCACAGCAATATTTTCCTTTACATAAAAAACAGGTTATTGCTGTTGCTTGTGAGGAGGAAGTGGTGGTTATTTCAATTTAACTCTGTACCTTTAACTAATGCTGTTATTTCTTGTTTTCTAAATTAGAGTGTACTCCTGTTGAGGCTGATGGTAAATGTGCTTGAGGCAGCCAAAACAGACTTTAAAAAAATCACACATCCTCTTTCACCTGGCATTCAGACGATTTTCAAATTGGGTAAGTACTAAAATAAAAATCTATAATCCATGTATATGTGTAGCAAATGTAATAAACTGAACATATAAGTGGGATTGTACTTACAAGGGTGGACTTTTCTTAAAGTTACTTAATGACTGAATTATTTCTTCATAGAATTCTGTCTTTTTCCTCTGGTCTGTCTTTAGTTTGTATAATTCAGATAGTATATTTGTTCTTAAGATTGTGGTTTAGCCTTACTTTTGAGTACTTGCACACTGCTTTTATAGCGAAAAAGGATGACATGGATAAAGTGGAAAAATACTAAGCTCAAAAATACAAGGCTTATATATTTAATATTCAGAACCTAACTTTTTTAGTACACATGCACAGACAAGTGCCCATATGTAGTACATAAGCAATGTTAGCACACACCACCTTTTATATATACATATGAAAAATTACTTTTATATTTACCTAATACATTGATGTTAAATAAAGATGTAAATGTGCAGATTATAAATTATAAAGATGCCTACTGAAACAGTGTTAGAAAGATTTAAATTGAAAAGGAAACTGTGTTTATAAGAGGTCAGATTAACTTCCTCAGCAGCCAGTGCATCTTTTTAATAACTTCTGTGAATGCCGTTTCAAATTCAGAAAAGGAAGTCAACTCAAGAGATTTAAATCAAATCTAAACCTGATCTCTGCAACTTTGATTTCATTTTGAGTCCTTTGCTACAACTCACATGCTAACTGTCCTCAGGAAGCTTCTGCTGGGCTGTGGAAGTAATTTTGTCAAGAAATGTGTGGCTGGTGGTGCCTTTTTGAATTCCTGTAGAATCAGGGAGAATATGCAACTTCCTGTGATGAGTAGTTGTTGCTCCCCACACATCTCTGCTGAGCTCTTCTGCAAATTAAAGAGACTTTTCTCAGTGATAATGTGAAGAGCTCTCCCTTCTTAGACCTCCTTGCAGGCTGTAGGAAACATCCGTGCTCCCTTTCTTCTAAATGCCTTCACCCAGTCATCTTCCTTCTGTAAGTTATGCTCATGTCCCAGAGTGGCTTTGTCTAAGTGGAATGAAGAGTTACTTTTATAGAGAAGATATGCTGTCAGACTCTTTTTTTTAAGACATGAATGGCAGACGCCTAGAATGGTATTTTTTCTTGTAACAATAAAATAACAGTTTCTAAAATAATAACTTTGACTGGTATCCCTTTAATTCTGTCCAACTGAAGAGTTACTGTTGCTGCAGCCAAGTGCAGAGGGTAGCAGAAACACCAAGCAAGGTCATGAATGCGTGGCTGGATGAGAACAGAAAGTGTAAAGTAGCAGATAGTGACCAAATTTGTGCAAAGATGGGCTAGGGGACTGCAGCCCCAGGTTAATTGCAAAACTTGCCTGCTTGCCCTACACATCTCTGCACTTCTGAGAGATACCTTTGCTTGAAATTTGCTTCAGAAGATGTTCAAGCACTTTCAGGCTATCATATTCCTGCAGCTTCTAAAAGTGAGTTTTGAAAAGCCAGTAGAGGAAGCTGGAGAGATGGTTAAAGATTTGTTTGAAGGGCAGGAAATCCAGATAAGCTGTGACGCCTTAGCAACATCACAAAATTCAGGTCTTTACCCAGCCAGCATCCCCACATGAGTCATCCTCATTATGTTAATTGAGAGTGTCTGTCCTTTCCCTCCCCCAGATTCCCCATTATATCTGGACTTCATCTGCCCCACTTCTACAAATTCTCTCTCTCTCATTTTCAACATTAGGTAATTCCCAAACAAGAAGATTTTGTTTTTGTAGACTTAAAGTTGACCCATGTGCTCTTCTTAATTAGTAACATTACTAGCAAAAAGCAGAGAAACTCTAGACAAAACTGCCCTTCACAACCTTGACAAATTACTGCCTTGCTGATAGGTTCAGTTCTCAGAGAGCAGCTAAAGGAAAGAAGGGAATGACTCAACTCATGCAAGGGAATGTTGAGGAATTGCCCATGAGTTCCTGTGTGAGGTGGAACAAGTTATTTAAGCCCAGCTTCCCACATGTGGCCACCAATGGCATGTTCCCCATTTTATTTTTCTGTGACTTTAGACTATGATCTGATTTGCAGAAATCTGATCCTGGATGCAGTCAATGGATTTGATCCTTTACCTGGCTGAAGTCCTTCATCATTTTAAGTACTCTTAGAAGTGATGTTGAGGGGGATATGTGTCTCAAACTAAGCATCTCAAGTGGATGCTCTAATGACTCAGGTTCTCCCTTGTAAATGAAGGTAGTAATAGTTCCCCACCAGTGTGTTGAGCAAATTAAATTAGTGCCATTCGTAAAACAGTTAGGTATTACAGTGATAAAGACAACAAATTGTTTTCACAGGGTGCTGTCTGAACTGCACACTGAATACTGTTCTGTAAACCTGTGTACTGAACAAAGACAAAACACCAGTGATCAGTCTGTTCATACATTGTGTACTACCCTTTGCACTATAAGAAGCTATTATTCTGGTGCTCTTCATTTACCTCACTGGTGTGATAAATAAGGACAAATAATGTGATGTTGAAAGTGCTGAGACACACTGAAAAATGTCAGCGTGGAAAAAAAAAGGTAAATTGTTGCATTACTCTTATGAAATATACTAAGGGAGTGCTGTTTATTTTTTCTATATTTCCATCGATACACGGATTGGCATTGTCATACAGAAGTTCTCAAAGTAAAATTTAATTTATTGTAATTTCTTGTGGTGCAAATTCAATGTGAGGTAAGAGTCACATATTCTCGTATATCGTGTATTAGCCTATGAATAAACATTCAGCATGTAAGATTGTACTCTTAACTATACTGAAAAAAAACATTCACTTTCTACAACTGCATATTTTGTAGACATGTGTGATTTCTTAACATGTTCTAGTGATGAGATTCTGTTTTGAGTAGGTTTTATTTCCAATTTTGTCTTTCTACTTGTTTACATACCTTGTGCTGGTTTTCTGATCCAATCTACTTTATTTTCTTTCCAGAAATACTTGGAAAAGTATTTTGAAGTCCTTCTGAACATATTTTTCTGAGAAGAATACTGCCAAAATGAATTTTGTAAGTACCTTATTGATAAACTATATTAGTACATCAATAGAGCAATGACTTTGTAAGACCCAGTTCCTTGAGGCTGCAGATCCAAACACCATAATTTCAGGAGTGATAATCTAAAGAGATGTTTCTGACAGCAGAGTTCACTGTGAAAGCACACTGTTTATTGAATTTGCACTCCAGGTTTGGTGTTTGTGATGCAGGTAGATGTGTCTCAGACCAACTGTATGTCCAGCTGAGTAGAGAGAAGGAATCATTTTTGGGTTTGATTTAGTCAAGCTGAATTAGTATGAAATGTATAACACGCTAGAAAGGCCTGTTTGCCTTGCATGATGGTAAAGAAAGATGAGACCCCTAATTCAAATTCAGATTCAGACTTTTACACTGTAGAGTCTTCTATGGCAGCAGACTTGTCCTTTCTGCATAACGTATTTAAATATGAAGACCTTTGGGACATCCAAAAGGATTATTTCCACATTTGAATTGAATTGAATATTATGAAATTTCCTAGATAGTTCTTACAAGCGTCGTCTGTAGTGTTAAATGTATTTGTAATTGGAATGTGCAGTCTATAATGTTTCTACTATACAGGGATTAAAGGTTACCATCTGTGCATTAACTGGTGTTCTCCTTTTCCACAGACAGACCTTCATTCCACAGATTACCCCTATTATTCAGACTACGCTTCTCTAATCATGCCACCTTGTTCTAAGCTGGAAGTCAGGAACTTCACAAAGTCATTTCTGCCAGTTGCATATTCATTGATTTGTATCATCGGCCTCTTTGGTAACATCTTTGTGGTCATGACCTTTGCTTTATATGAAAGAAACAAGTCCATGACGGATGTGTACCTTTTCAACATGGCCATAGCAGACATACTCTTTGTTCTTACTCTTCCACTGTGGGCAGTGAATTATGCTGCTGATGAATGGATTTTTGGTGATTTCATTTGCAAAATGAGTAGAGGTATCTATGCAATCAACTTCAGCTGTGGCATGCTGCTTTTGGCCTTTATCAGCGTGGACCGGTACATTGCTATCGTACAGGCAACAAAGTCTTTTAAACTCAGGGCAAGGACTCTCGCATATAGTAAACTCATTTGTTTGGCTGTGTGGATATCATCAATTTTAATCTCTAGTTCTTCTTTTCTGTACAGTGAAAGTTACAGCTTCACCATCAATGAAACCAAAGAGATTTGTGATCACAGATTTGATGGAATGTCTGAGAGCACAACTCTGAAATCACTGCTGCTATGGCTACAAGTCGCTTTTGGATTTTTTATACCTTTCATATTCATGATTTTTTGCTACACCTTCATTGTCAGATCCTTACAACGAGCTCAGAATTCCAAAAGAAACAAAGCAATCCGTGTGATTGTATTAATTGTAGCTGTTTTCCTAGTTTGCCAGGTGCCTTATAACATTGTTCTTCTCATAACAGCTGTCAACATGGGCAAGATTGACAAATCTTGTGACACTGACAAGATAATGGCTTATGCAAAATACACCACTGAAGCCATAGCATTTTTACATTGTTGTGTGAACCCTGTGCTCTATGCATTTGTTGGAGTGAAGTTCAGAAGTTATTTTGTTAAGCTAATGAAGGACCTATGGTGCAAGACATACAAGAAAGACAATAGGCGTAGTTCAAGGACAAATTCTGACACTTATCATTCAAGACAGACGAGTGAAATTCTGACTGACAATGGATCATCTTTTACTATATAATACAATTTGAACAACATTAGTACTGAAGGATTCTTCTCACCAAGCAACCCAAACCAATGTCACTGTGCATATGACAGCAAGTCATCTGAACTTCTCTGTGCCTTTAAGGGAGCTCCAGCGATCTACAACTTCTTTCAGGAAATTGATAATACTGTCCTGTGTAAAACTAAAACCTTATTCACTTCTCTTAATGGTCTTCTAAAATGCATTCTCTTGAAAGTGAAGTTTACAGAGGAACCCTCCTCATTGTGTAAGGAAAAATTACATCTGATCTGTCCTACAACACTGAAGTATCCCCAAAATAATAGGTGAATGCTTAAGGTTATGTCTAGGCTCTTTCTTCCAGTTATGTTGCTTCTGTTAATTTCTTCTACCTGAAAATCCTACTGAAGTGTAGGTCCCCACTGTGCTAATACTGCAGAGAGGTCGCATTGTGACAATATTAACCCAAAGAGATGGCATTTTGAGCAAAGCATGACAAGGAATGCAAACTGAGAATTGAAGCAACAGGCTTGGGACTGCTGACATAGCTGAGGTGCTTGGTCTTGTAAATCTTTGCCCAGCGCTATTCTGAACAGAGAGAGAAGCTTTGCTCAGAAGTTTCTTCTCTTTGTTTGGCACAGGATTCTGGTGCTGGAATCCAACAAAGCTGATAATCAGATGAATATGTCTTTGTGAAAAGTTGTCTCTTTCTAGCTGAAATCCACACTCCACTTCTTAAAAGGCAATTAACTGTCTGAAACTGCAATTATTCCAAAACTATTTGTTGGAATGTGACTGATAACAAAATATGGAGCATTTCTTTGTATTTACCTACTACTACCAAGGTTTTCTTAGGAATGGATTTACAAGCTCAAATATGCATATATATAATTTCAGAAATTAGTTAGAAAATATTTTCTAAAAATCCAGCAGAATCTGACTTAATTCAGCCAGAATTTTTACTGAGTCCTATGAAAATAGGAATATTTATAATAAGTGAAACTAGTTTTACCCAGCCTTGACTCTTCAGCAAAACCTCAGTGGATCTTCTGCTCATTGAATGAGCTTTACCACAGAAGCAGTCACTGTGGGACAGTGAGATAGACAGAAGGAGCAGAAGATCCCTTGAGGAAATCATTGGTATGGCACATAAAACTAGTACTTTAGCTGGTGTAATCCATCCTTTTTTTCACTGCAGTGTGAGGCTTTTAAATATCAGTGGCAGATATTATAAAGACCGCATACATTTATCATAACTGAATAGCAATTTTGCAAGATATGATAGAAAATTATGTAAATTCAGATGCATGAATTTGCTGTACATAGCAATGATGACTTTCTGGAAGAGAATTCAGCAAATAAAAAACGTAACTGAAAAGGAAAAAATTCCCCTCATATCTAAGAGTTCCTTTCTACGTGTGTTGCCAGGAAACATTCTGTTGCTCTCTACAAAATCTCCCATATCTGAGCAGCCTGTCCATCAGGCTCACTGAGGGAGCATGCCCAGGGCAGGAAGTTCACAATGGAAGCGGCTGCAGCAGCTCTTCGATAGAACCTCCCAGGGCTCCAGTGTGTATTCCCCACCTCCTGCTATCCCACTGCCATGCCTTCAGCCTCTGAACAGCCTAAACACTGCCCAGAGGGCTTCGGGGGCCAGACAGCGGCCAAGGGGCAGCCACTGACCTGGCCCTGTCACTGTCCCACCATCGGTGACTCCTGACAGACCCCGGGAGAGGGCAGGGAAAGTGTGCCATGGCCTTCCTGAAGCGGTTCCTGGCTGAAAGAGCCTCCTCCCTCGGGGGTGAGGGCAGAGAAAGAGAACAAAGCAGGGTCCTGCAGACCTGGGCCTTCCCCTGAGAAAGGGCTGGGCCTGGGGCCTTGCAGGTCACCATTACTGTGAGGGACACAGACAAGCTGGTGGTGTGGGACGTGTGCCCAGGCGGGAGCAGCACAGATTCTGCTGGATTCTGTGAGCTAAAATGCTCACTGGAAATGACACTGAAGTGTAGAAAATATATCATACTGCTCCTTGATGCGCGTGGGGGAGAAGTCCTGCTGAAGGAAGAGGAATATGGTACATATGTGGGACTAAAACAGCACTTGGAGTTCAAATTGTGCTGGTGCCAAGGCCTTGCCGAAAGTCCTGCTTGAGTTGCAGCCAAAATCTTGATTGCCATGTATGAGTGCTCTGTCCATAGGAAAGATAGGGGTGAAGGACAGAGTAGATTCCTGTGATGGTTTAACATATCTGGCTGCCAACTGTCCACCAAATCCTCTCTATCACTCCCCTCCTCAACTGGACAGGGGAGAGGAAATGTAATGAAAGGCCCATGAGTTAATATAAGGGCAGGGAGAAATCACTCACTGACAGCTGTCAGGGTATTTGGCGAAGTTAATTGAATTTATTACCAGTCAAAATCAGAATAAGACAATGAAAAGTATGACAGATCTTAAAAATACCTTCTCCCCTCCTGTCCCTCCTTCCCAGACATAACTTTGTTCCTGACTCTTTACTTCCTTCCCCACAGCTGACACAGAGATGGGAATGGGGGTTGCAGCCATTTCATCACATGTTGTTTCTGCCACCTCTTCCTCCTCAGGAAGAGGAGTCCTTCCCCTGCCCTGGGGTCCCTCACACAGAAGTCAGTCTTCCGTGTATGCCTTCAGCATTAGTTCTTTCCACAGGCCGCAGTTCTTCACAAACTCCTCCAGCATGGGTCCTTTTCGATGGCTTACAGTTCTTCAAAGAAAGGCTGCTTCATCGTGGCTTCCCTGTGAGCTCACAAGTCCTGCCAAGAAACCTGGTAGCACGGGCTCCTCTCTCCATGGGGCCACAGGTCCTGCCAGGAATCTGCTCCCCTGTGGACTTCCTACAGAGTTACAAAGTCACACCTTCTTCTAGGCATCCACCAGCTCTCATGTGGGGCTCCTCCAGGGTCTGGATCTCTGTGTCCCTGTGGAAATCTCCAGGCTGCACAGGGTCAGCCTGCCTCACCATGGTCTTCATCATGAGTTGCAAATAGATCTCTTGTCTGGTGCCTGAAGGACCTTCTCCCCCTTCTTCTTTGCTGGCCTTGGTGTCTGCAGGGTTGGTTCTGCACTATTGCTTCTGTACAATAATACAGAATAATATAGTCCTTTTCTTCCTATTTAACACTGTTATCATGGCTGATTGTCTCAGCCTTGGCCAGAATTGGGTCCGTCTTGGAGAAGCCAGCTGACATTGATTCTGTTGGACTTGGGAGATGCTTCTAGCAGTTTCTCAGAGTAGCTGCCCTTATGGCTCCCCCACTACCACAAAACCCCCAATATGACTCTCAAGGGGCTTCTGTGAAGGGAGAACTGCAGCCCCAGCCACTGAAATGCTGGCTTTCTTATGCATCCTTTGAGAGTAACTACAGGATGGAAGGGTGGGTAGATAGAAATTTGATTTAGATGTAATACCGTATTGACATTTTTTGTGAAATTTACCATAAGGTAGACGACAAAGACCAGTTCAGAGCAAAAGCAGTGGAAGAGAAGGATTACTCTGCTCAAAGTCCGGAAGGAGATGGCCATAGTGGCAGGCTGGCCAGTGGATGTGGCTGATGGCCCTCAGATATTCCATCATTCCTTTGGTGGCCATGCCAGCAGAACCAGCTCATGAGTCGGGGCTGATATTTGTAGCTCAGAGCTTGAAAAGAGCACAGATTTTGAGGATCTTGGGAACTTGGTGTTCCTTTTAATGTTTATGGAGCAACATTTCAAAGTTTCCTACGCATACTACATTTCTTCATGATTTTCTTGTTGTGGTAGCTACATCTGAAAAACATATGGTAAGATTTTTTTGTTGTAGGTATTCCATCTGGGATTTTTGGTAAGAAACTACTTGATTTTGCACAGGTTCTTGTTTCCCACCTTATTTAAAGAGAGAAGGACATATGCAGTGTTGCTTCGCGTGTTAGACAGAGAAGATGTGGCTTATGAGCTTCGAGAAGTTGGTTCATATCTTCCTCCAGCTGGGTACTGGGGCTGGGTTGTGGTGTTGGCTGCACAAATAAAGTCTCCCTTGTTAACAGGTTCCATTCTGTTTTAGGTGGGTGCACGGTAGCCCTGCTTGATGCTTCCTGTTCTAGCAGTTCAGAAGGACATAGGTCATCAGTGCACACTGTTAAATAAAGGCATAATACCTTAGTGCAGACAGTCTAAATCTAAATCTGTTTTCTGACATCTGTGATCAAGAAAATGGATCTGATTTATTATCATCTCCTCACAATAAATGACAACTTTCCTCACAGGGTGAAATTTAAATTTCATGTGGTATATCTTCTGTTTATGCATCACATTTCTTAGAAGAATGATCACTATAAACTAGTGAGCCTGCAAGAGAATCAAAGTGGACAAATAAGATCAAAGTCATCTCTGCCTTGCTTCTAGCAAGGAAAGGCAAAAGAAAAAAATGAAAATTATGTGCCAAAGTAGATAGTTTTTGGAGATGATTAGCAGAAACTAAAGGGAAACTTGAAAAAACAATCTGAAGACAAACATCTTGTTATGGAAGGTTATTAATAATGGTTAAGTACATAACAGATATATCTCTACTTTGTATCTTTGTAGGGCAATCTTGTTATTTATAATTGTGGAAATTCTAGGGAAATTTTCTTGGTACAGAAGTAGTAAGAGATGCTACTTGAAGCTTTAAAAATTTAGACAAAATTGGAAAAAGTTTCAGATTAAGAATGATAACAGTTTCAATTCATCAAAACATTTTGTCTTATGAAGCATCTAAAATATTTTGACACTTCTGGTTAACTTTCAGATAGTATAACAACTGCCAAGGAAATGATTTCACAAAACCACTGAAAGTGGTTCCTAATCTACTTTTTTATGTTGCTGCCAAGTAATCAGGGTATTTCCTCCAACCACCTCCTATGATAGGGGATACCAATGCTCTGTCACCCCTTGTGAGGTAAGAGCTCACCCTCTTTGAAACTATCTATGCAAAGAACAGCTGAAAAAAAGGTGAAAATTTTGCCCTCCAAATTTCCAACACCAGTAGATCTTCTGCACATTCTTCAGGCTGAAGAGGAAATTAAATGACACCTCCTCTACGGCAGATGAAAGACACAAGACTTGGCAGCATTGATGTGACCACTAAGCTGAGTGTTGTTCTCTTAGCCACTTGGAGCACAGTTCAGTTCCTTTTATGATGAGTTCTTTAAAACTATTATGAGTTCTTTAAAACAAGTTCTTCATTTTTGGTTGAATGAACTCCATTGCCTAACCTGAGTTGAAAAGTGCCTAAGTTTTATTTGCTCTACAGAACAAAATCTAGCAATTAAAAAGCTATTGTGAAGGAAAAAATTCTTACCCACTAAGTCAGGGTTTCTTTCGCCACAAACTGAAAAACCCATTGCCTGTACAGATAAAAATACCCATACCCTGATATCCATAGTCAGTTTTCTTTGAATTGATGGTATTGTGTAACCCAAGTGTAAATCCTGATGCACCATTCATATTTCTAATGAAATCTTCATATTTCATTTATTTTTACTGTTTTTTTGTTAAAAATCTATATTAAATTATTCCATTATCTTTTTGGTTTGTATATATTAAGCTGAGCTAAACAAGACAAATTAATATTCTTCTACCAAAAGTTTTTGAAGCTCCTCGTCATTTATTTTAGTTAATACAAATTGATGTAACAATATGTGTAATATGTATTTAATGTATTTAGAATTAAGCTATAAATTTGTGACTCACTGAGGATTAGGGGAAGTAGAGAACACACAGCTTCTTCTGAAAGAAGCTGAACACTGAAATAAATGTATTTTTCAAAACAGAAAATATGTGATCAGGATTTGTGCCAACCACAGGCAGCTGTGATATGGGAGTATTATTTCTGAAGAATTTGTCCTTAGTCCTGTCTAGTGGTTAGGCATTACAGAGTGAAAAGCTATCTAATTACCAGAAAATTTGTGGTTTTTTCATTTGTTTGTTTCTTATCCTGGCTTAGATCATCCAGATATTGTTTTTATTGTGATTTGTGGTCCCATTTATGAAGATTTAAAGTTGCTACTGCTGAAACTCTAGTTGCTGTTCTTGATTTTATTTGCTCATCTTTTTGCTCTTCAGATTTAACCTATGAATTTCTTGTAGGTATCACACCAAGTTTTGCTTCTATGTAATTTGTTATTATTTTTTGCTAGTATCAATAATGTTTTTATAAAAACAATTTCTGGATACTGTATTCAATTACAGAAATGCAGAATGGAAGAGAAAAGATAATACTAAGACACAGAAAATGTACTGTTGGGTAGAATGCATGAATAGTGTGTATTTATGGTAGATGGTTTGATTTCTAGAAAAGACTTATTATATAAAGATTAAAAAGTCTTATTAATGTATTTCTGATAAATTATTATGTATTTTAATAATCTGTCTCATAAGATTATTATAGAAAATTGTAGTAGCTTTGCATTTATTTTTCTGATTCAGATTCAAACTGGATTGAGTTTATAACAACAGTGGTAAAAATAGTACTGTGCAAAAAAAGCTTTTTGCAGTCTAAGGTATTTTCAGACCAGTGGATGTATATGTTTGGTTTATATTTCAAAAGAACTGTTTTTAAGAAAGAACATTATCAGCAGACATACCAGTAGTGAAAACAGAGATCAAAGAACCTGGTGTACTTTTTATGTTGGAGTTAATTTGGCATGAGCACAGTGTTTGTTGATTAAAGTATTCTGTGCTCTAAGATTTTCATAGAAACAGGGTTTTTTAAACAGATTTATGAATGCAGAAAAGATTTTCTACTTTGTTTTCATTAACCTCTTGTTCTTGTCTTTGGCTGCATGAGGTGGGATTCATAAAAAAATATTTCTAATTGCTGTCGTGCTCTCAACAATTTTCATCCCTTTCAAGTTTTCAATAAATATCTGTTGATTTGTAACTTGACTTTAAAATATATTACTCAAGAAAACCATGGAAATAATGGTTTTAAGATCTCTTGATTTCCCCAACTACAGGATTTAATTCCTCTTCACTTTTTCTGTACTTTCTTTTATTTTTGTAAAGGTTCAACATGATTTTTGTAGTAATGATACAACTCTGTAGAAACACATTAAGTTTATGTAGTTGAATTGCGCACAAAAGGAATTTAGTCTGAGATTCTAAAATATCTTTACCTAATTAAGAACCAAAGGTCCAGCTGTCAAAATAATGCTGCTCATGGAAATCCGTCTTGCAAGGGAAGTAGGGGCTAGTGGTAAGTGGCAGAAAGTAAGTTTTGTTTGTGTGAGCTGTACCCACATTGCTGCTGTTATTGTCTGTTACAGCCAGTGTCGCTGCAATGGCAAAGTGCTCTTCTTGGGAACTTCATTCAAGGAGAGCTTCACTCAAGATGGAAAAGAGGATGCCATGGTATACAAAGCAGACAGAGTCAATTATGCGGTATCACCTAGTTCAGAAACAGAAAAGTGCTCCAAATTAAAAACTGCAAATTTTTGTTGTTGTCTTCTTGACACAAATGTGGAGGCTTGGATGTATTTAGAAAACATTTGGGCTTTTAGCCCCAAACTCATCCCAAATTCAGGATTTATTTTGAGTTCAGTAGCCAGGAGGATATACAAAAGTACCACTGTTCATTGAGTACTAACCTTTGAAATTTCACATCTAATATCATAACTTCTGCTAGACATTGCTATTTTCCTGAGAATCCCTTGAAATTTCTTCAGAGACCACATGTTTATTTTAGGCCTAAATTTATTTTCATTGATGCATTTTTAAAAGTCATCAGTGTGCTTCAATTTTAGTCTATTTGTGCGCTCAGACTGGTGCAAGATTCCCCTCTAGTGGTTACAACACATACAAACTGTCTGAAAGCATGATGTGGCATCTGTACTGTCTTAGTTTGTCATTTTTCATCGAAAGGATGCACAGGTATGTCAGACCTTAAACAGGTGTTATTACTTTGTAGATGTAATCAAAGCTTCTTTACAGATTGAATGAAGAGAATCATACCTCAGAGCACCATGTAGCCACTGGTTTTCATTTTTCCCCAAGTCAGATGTTTTTTCATTGTGGGCTGGAGTTGTCTTTGTGTAACAGAGTATCTCTACCCAGTTACATCAACACTCAATACCAGTTACTTCAGCTTTCTCCATCAGATGGGAAAGTATTTTCCAGTTAGCAGAAACAATTTCTTTTCTTCATAGCTGATAGTAGTGTCTCTAGAGAATTAAATCTCTGCCCTTTTTTCACTTTACCTGTAAATTTCTGATCTTCTAAGACACAGCCATATATAGTAAAAAGGAAAAAACATCAAAGGTCCACTTCAGGCTCATTTACTGGGAGCTGTATGGTGAATTTCTCTTTTTTTAGGGTTAATTTTTAGAAGTGAACAATATAAAACAAATTTTGAAATACATTCTCAAACTGCTTTTAATTATTTTTTCTCTTTTGGGGTTAAATTATGGCAGAATAACAGAATGGGTAAGGATGGAAAGGACCACAGTGGGTCAGCTGGTCCAACCTGCTTATACTCAGTTAACAGTACTTATTTGTTTTGTCTTAGAGTGTTACTGGTTTTCCTGCACTGGCCAATAGGTAAATTGATCCTAGTTTCACCCAGAAAATTCCATGCGTACTTTATTGCCATGGATTAAGCAGAAATTTTGAAAAGAATTGCACTCCTTGTGGCAGTCCACTGCAGAGGCAAATTTCTCTCCAGATTTATTTGTGTGTGGTACTGATGGCTTCTTCATAAACTCTGTGTAACCAAGAAGTATATTTATGTATATATTTATTATTTATATATATGTTTATATATTATGTATATATTTATAGACTTGTGTAGTGCTTTCTAGTTTGTGAACTTCCAGATCTAACTTTCTTCCAGTATTTATCTTCCTTAAATTTCTTGTTGGAGGTCTTTGTCACAGGTCCTAAGCATCTTGCCATTTAATATTTATTTACTTTGCAAATTGCTTTAGAATCACTTTCTCTAGATACTCCCTGACTAACTCTACAGCAGGGTAGACTTCAGGTGGTTTGGTCCCTTTATATTAACACCAATTATATTTTCTTCTTTAGTATGAATGGATTTGGATACCAGAGGATTGCTACCATCTCACCATGTTTGTTTCATAGATACTGAGGATGTGGCAGCTCAACCACTATTACACTCTGGGACAAAGGGTTGGTATCAGAAGCTTGGATAAAAAATGGGCAGTGAGGGAAATGTATCATATATATAACAGGAGACCATAGCAAAAAAAATGTAGGGTGCTTTTTCATTTCCAGAGAAACCTTTTCTGGGACCTGTTGATTGATCTTGTTTAGCTTCATGGAATTTGGGACCCCCTTCCATATTTGCTTTCAATTCTAGCCTAGTTTTTTTTGTAGGTGAAAGGCACTGAGGGAGAGAAGACTGCTTTGAGTTTCATTTCCAGAATGTTGATCGGATTTAACTTCAACAGGTAGCTGAAACATCCTACATTTAATGGAGGCATGGTATAGAAAGGAGGAAAAAAGAAGTTCCAAACTAAACTGCATTGAAAGTTTGCCACTGTCACAATAATTCTGCTGTGGTGAAACTTAAATGGGCAGCATGCAAGGCAACTGAAATCTCTCCCAGGGAGCTTTTACTGAGGCCAGGATAAATTATGTGTAATTCAAGCACCCTGGAGAATTCTAAATGGTAGATAGTAAATGAGCCGTGCTTAAATGAGAGTAGCTCATGTAAACTAAATTATTACAATGCATTGTGGATACTGTTACTAAGTTGTTAGTTGTGTACACTCAAAACTAGTAAACAAATCACAGTAACAAGATATTAATTTAGGAAGGGCAAGCCCTCAAGCTGTGCTGTTGCTGCTGGGGGAAGTCATGAGCTCAGTCTGAAACTGCTTATCCAAAAAGCCAGAAGGAAGTGCCATAAAGCTGAGTTTGGAGGTCACACCACCGTTATGTGCTTCCACAATGCAGGGCAGGCTGTCTGGGGCAGACTGCTGTCCATATTGCCAGCACCCGAGTCAAAAGGAGGGGTTTAAAAAAATAAAGAGAAAAATTAGTTTATGCTCTACATTGTGGCTGCTTCTAAATACCCCAGCTTGCTAGCTAGGCAGCTGGTATCATCCTGCCAGGAAGAGACCTGACATCCAGTTGGAGAAAGCATAAAAAATTATAGAAACACCAATGTTAAGGTGTGCACACTTTGCAGAAAAATGTTGCAGCAGGCCAAGTTCAGCCAAGCTGATCTCAGCTGGCAGTGAGGACCAGTGTAACTCCACTGCACAGGAAGTGCTCCAGTGCTGCTCCTCTTGACTTCAGTGGCACGATGATGTTCCAACAGCAAATACTGAGATAAAAAACACATGCAGAACTGGCCATAGATTAGAAATAATTTGTCACTCTTTGATGTCAGGGATCACACAGTGAGTTTTATCCGTCATCAAACAGCAGCTTTCAAATGCACCAGCCAGTGGTGACATGAAGCAAGTAACAAATTTATTCAAATTAATGGCTATGTTCCTCACCTCAAATAAATATGTGGTTTCCTATTATGTTATCACACAATTGCATATTGTATAAGAAGACTGAATCTTAAAGTACAATGAAAAAGAGGGAAATATAAACATATTACAAATGCATTAATAACCTTAAAAACATGATCAACAAATACACCTTCTAAATGTCAGTACATTCCTTATGACAAAAAACTTGATTATAATTAAAAATATTAAATTTAATTAATCCTAGGAACTATCTAAAACTGCATTTTGTTTAGTTGTTACCAGTCTTGCTTTTTGTTAAAATCACTTTGAGGTCTGAAGTGTTAAATATTGCTCTGATATTACTGGTAGCTCTGCTTTTCTCTATAAAAGCAATTGGCTAGGTAAGTATTTTTTGAAATTGTTCCATAGTATTGAAAAAAAATTAATAGAATTTTTGTGTTCGTGTATGGTATTTTTCATTGTATCACTTTAGATGTGTCCCACAGCATACAGAAGTTAATGCAAATTAATACCAGACTTCATCCTTTCTATATTATTGTTTGGTTTTGTATTATATAGAATCATAGAATGGGTTGGGCTGGAAGGAACTTTAAAGTTCTAAACCTCCTGCCATGGCTGGGATGCCACCCACTAGGCCAGGTTACTCAAATTCACTTCCAGCCTGACCCTGAACACTTCCAGGGATGGGGCATCTGTAGCTTCTCTGGGCAACCTGTCCCAGTGCCTCACCAAACGTAAAAGTAAATTATTTCTTCCTAATATCTAATATAAACCTTTTAAATACTTTTAGCTTAAGGCTATTACACCTTGTGCCCTCATTCCTCCCCAGCTCTCATACCGGTACACTTGAAGTACTGGAAGGCTGCTCTAAGGTGTCCCCGGAGAACCTTCTCCAGACTGTCTTCACAGCAGAGGTGCTTCAACCCTGTGATCATGTTTGTCACCCTTCTCTGGACTTGCTCCAACAGCTCCATGTGTGTTCATGATTACAGAAGGCCAGTACAACACATAAAGCTGTTGCATACTTATTTTTACTAGTAGAGGATTAAATAAAGTGTAATTATGCTTTGGGGTTCAACAATTTTCAGCAGAGAAGGATAAAGATCCATGCCTGCGTTGTTAGGTATCAGAGCACTGAAAACATACAGAATGATAAAACATTCATCAGATTTTGGAGAATGCAGTGAGTGCAGGATAAGTCCAGCACTTCAATGCTTGTTGAATATTTTAGAATCTGTGCTACTTAAAAGAAAATTGTCACCACTGATTTATGTCTCTTTGTTCTGTTTATCTTAGCCCTAAGTTTATGGCTGCTGCTTCACTGATAATAACATGATTTTAAAAAACAAAAAAGCAATTTACAAATAATGAATTCTCATTGTTATCTCCAGTAAGAAGAAACTTGCGCAACTTTTTAAGGGTTTAGGAAAATTCCTCTCCCAAAAGTCCTACAGAGAGTGGAATTGGGAGGGGATTCCCCTGGGTGCCCCTGTCACTGGCAGTGCTTTTGCAGGGCTATGTGTTGGCTGTGAGGCTTCAGCTGAGGTCTGCAGGCCTTGGTACATGTGGTTAACTTCCTAATGCTGGTTTTGAGCACCTGATTAAAACTGTCAGGACTTTCAATTAGATTTATGCTTTTATTTTTTTTTTTCCCAGGGGAATTTGTGAGGTTTGAGTACTGTTAAAAGATCAGGCATATGCATGGACATACTGATTTTGTTAGCATGATGAGTTAATACATCAAGTGTGTTACTTATTACTTATTTATTTTGTCTAATATTTGTTAGGCAACTGCCTGAAATAAAACATATTACTCTTTGTGACAGTTTTTAAATGGAAAAAAATTGTGTTAAAGCAGAGACTCCCAACAAACACTTCACAAGACATAGGTTGTACCTCTATTCCTTGTTTGCTCCTGCTGGCAAAGGTATCTCTGCCTCACAGGGAGAAGTTTTGACTTATTTGGCCATATTTACTGAGGAACTACTGCATTGCCAAGATCAGGAGTGGCTTCATGTGGTTTTGATTGAGAGGTGCAGACCAGGAAGAACTGCAGGGCTTAGGGCTTTAGGTGAGAGCTTCTGTTTATTCACTAATTCCCTGACAACCAGCAACCACAAGAAAGCAAACATTGAAGAGGTTCACAAGAGAGCAAGTTCTAGACTTCAGTTTCTTATGCAAATTAAAGTCAGTTACCAGCATAGGCAGTTACCACCCTAAACAATTTCTTAGGTTTGAAACCTCATGTGTAAAGAATACATCCCCTGCTTTCCTGAACTTGAAATACATTAAACAGAGGGAGAAGGTAAATTACCATGGACAGTTACTGGAATTTCTTTTATTTGTGCTGGGATAAAAGCTGACACTGTCACAGTATCCACTCAAACACCTCCTTATCAATGCCAAGGTTGGAATATATTTTCCTTGGTGACAATGTCAAGAAAGTTGCCTCACAAAATCCAGTTCTTCATAATGCCTTACTTGAGGTGCCTATAGTAATGTATTTGTTGAAAGAGGCTCTTGGGAAATGTTCCTTGTTTCTGGATCCCACCATTCTTAGTCTTAAGATCGTTTTTTCTTTTATTTACATATTGGAGAAAGCATGACCAGGACATGGAGTCTCCATGCACCTGTCACAAAACATGATGCCACTGGGACAAGCCACCAACAGGCTTTGTATTTGTACCAGTTTATCACAGACCATAACCTTTATGCTGGCAGCTGACAACTGCTCAGCATTTGAACTTACAGCCTATGAACAGTTCAGTGATTTTTTTGTGGGTATGTATTGTTTTCTATATTTCTAAAAAAAGTAAAAATACCTAAAACAAACCCCAAAATTCTCCTCCAAAATCTCAACCCACTTGCATACAGTGTTGCACTCAGAAAGATCACCATCTAGTTGGAACTTCTAGCTTCAGCTGAGTTTGACCTGAAGTGGGGGAGCTGTAGAAGAAAATTGCCATATCCTGGCAATATTAGGGCACAACCAATACTCCCATTGACAGCAGAGGAATGGCAAGACTCAGGAATTTGATGTTTCTTCTTAACCTTTGAAGGTAATTGTAATATATGGTCATGGGCTTTACTTCTTTTTAAAATGTGTTTTTTCTTAGCCCATTCTTCCTGTCCTGTCCCTGTCCATTCTTTTGTCTTCACTATGTCTGTTTTCATTTTATTTTTCACTCTTATTTCAGATCCACTCTGTAGGATTCTTATCTTAGTGTACAAGCATCTGCCCAGATAGTCATGACTTCTGTTGGTTTAGATTTATACATTTTCAAAGTGTTTCCAGTGGAACTGCAGATGAATATAAAGGGATTTTAAGACTGTAAACAACATAATGTTTCCTAGCTACACATGATGGATCTATCAAAGCAGGTAACAAAGCTGGTAGGGTGTGCAAACATCTTATGCAAACTAGTTACCTTGGGCAAGGAAGAAGACATTAAATAATATTCTTGGGAGTGAATGAAGTTCTTGGAGACTCCACATTTCTCAAAGATTGGAAATAAAGCACCTGTGAATTAAGATGGGGGTGCTCACTACTTCATCTGCTGAAATAAATACCCTCACCCCAATTTTTTAAGGTAAGTTAAAAAATCCTGGCCCCTGCCCTGGAAGGACTGAAGCCAAGTACTTAAAGAGGGGAAGCAGACTGTGTTTTCCCAGGTGTCTCACACTTACCAGTCCCAGGGAGAACAGATGCAAGCTAGTAGTGTAGCAGTGTTATTCTATCTTTTTGAAATAAACATTCTTTTGAGCTTCTTAAACATCAGGCAATTTTCTAGTGATGTTTTTATTTGGTTTCTTTTTCATATAATATTTGTTTTCTTCTTTTCCTTTCTGTTATATTTGATATTTGCTTTTTGCAGTCATTTTTGATCATGAAGCAGTTTCTCTGAATGTAAAGGATTTTATAGGGATTTTGTATTGCATGTATCCTAACAGCTTTTTATGTATGTATGTATATGTATCTTTACATATTCTTTTACAAATATGATATGATATAAAAATACATATCCATGTTTTACAGTTTCTGAAGTCTGAAGATATTCTGCATACAACCTGGGCTACAAATAACAACAAATCCCTGGATTAAAAAAAAAAAAAAAAAGAAGAAAAGAAAGAAAATAAACCACAGGATTTACTACATCAGTATGGCAAATTTGTTCTTGGTGGTTTTTTTCACACTTCCCTAACATGGATTTCAGAAAGGAGGGCATGGAAGCAGATATTTTTAACGAGGAAGACCACCCATCACAGCAGACTGTCAGGGATCTAATAAGCATGGCACCATCTTCCAATATAACCGAGAAGGCTGTACCTTCTTTATACCCAGACGGGGTTGACAACAAGGAGTCCTCCAGCAAGAGCTGTTCACTTTCATTTATTTCAGAAGCCAGTGGTCTGATAAGCAACAATAATGTCTCAACAGATAATCTGAGCTACAACCAAGATTTTCAGCATCCAAAGCAATTATCTTATTCAACCAACTCTGATTTTTTTCCTCAGAAGTTGACTTCCAGTGTAAACCAGGCTGAAATTCATGATGCGAGTGAGACCTTGGATATATTCACTCCTTTGCTCCCTGCCTCAGAGATGAACCATTGTGCTACCACATATGAAACCATGGAGCAGGTTGGTTTGCTTTAAATAATCACTGAATTTTTAACTGCCTATTGTGTATTCCTGATAGTGGCCCAGCATGTCCAGAAAGAAAGGGTCAGTGACTTTTATGTCTGTATATACTTAGGAAGCTTTACTGACAAGACTGGAAAGTGCATCATAACCCTGTGTCTGATGCTGTTACTCTAATGCATCCATGCAATAAAGTGCCCTTCCGAAGAGGCAATTAAACAACCTTGCTTTTATTAATCTTCTTTGATAGTTATTGCTATCTCACTCCCTCTGGTGAAAAGGATTGCATGTTCTGGCTCCACATTCCTGTGTCTGTAATGATTGTGGGCCATGTAAATGTTCTTTTTCCATATGTCTTTTTATCAGTCCTCCTTTCATGCTCCTTATTCTTTTTATATACTTTTTCCCATTTCTGACTTTTCCCCTTTCTTAGTTTTGATGAAGTGGTGCACAGAAGTAACTCCACAGTATCTCTTTCACTGAATGATCAATCTGCTTCTCATAAGATAGTAAACAATACAGTGCCTTAGTTGCATAATTTAAAGAAACTCTTATATTTCTAATTCAGTTGAATTTATTACTTAGCATCTATCTATGCTGGCTGGCTTCTCAATCATTTCTCCGCTGGAGAGCTATCATTATCTTAACTTATTTTTTCTTCTAGGGAAGAGTGTAGCACTTTACATATAGGGCCAGAAAATTGTTATTCCTTGGTTGTTGGGACATTAATAATGTAAGTAATGTTGCAGTTGAAGATAATTTCTTGTGAGTCCTGGGAATCTGTTACTTCTGTTCTTGGATGATGTAAATCAGATCATTAACTTTAATGACCAGAATGTATCCTGCGATATTGTAAACTGTTAACAGCAGGTCATAAAATCTGATACTGGGTCTTAGGCAGTCTTTGTTCTTTGGTGCCTTCTGGCGTTCGACTGTGTGAATTACTTGAACTCTTAAAGAGTGTGGTGAACAAAAAGAGACCTTGGACTTTACTTAATTACATGATGCTCTAGAATAATACCAGAAAGAGAGACAGTAGAGTGAAAAGGATTCTCACAGACAGGCTGCTGGGAAGCTTCTGGCACAGCAGCAACATGAAAGTGTCTTTACGCAGAGAGTTTTAGATATAAACTGGAAAACTCAGAAAATCAGGGCAAGTTGGATAGGCAACTATCCAAGGCAAGCCCACACAATCTGTGGGGCTGTGGAAGAAGGGTTGTGAAAATAGTGACAGTTTAGTCGGAGACAGAATAATTCTTCTGTCTTTTCATGCCTATTGTTAGAAAATGTTTACGTTTCCTACTATTGCTGCTCTGGTCTGCGGATATTGACTTTTGAAAGCTCCTTTTCATCAATGGTACTAACTTCCATTTAGCATGTATTTCAACAATAAACATTGAATCTTGGTACATTTTTAAGTTTCAGAGTGAAGCTTGATGTGATGTTATCATCTCCTCTGATGCTGTTCTAGCACCTTCTTGGTGTGAAACACAGGTGGACACTTCTCTCCCTTTGTGCTTTAGCTTCTGTGGGAAGAAAATCCCAGCACATAGACCAGAAGAAAATACTGGCTGATGTGAGGCTGAGCAGCCAAACCTGGCAAGACATATATTGCCTGCACAGTGCCAGATACACTTTGAGCTCTAACATGGCAAAAAAGCTTGAAATATAAATGTCAAAATTCTCTTTTAAAAGTAATACACACTTTAAGAAACAGCTACCCCAAAGCTCAGATATGGTGATTCTTTCTGATTAAAAACCACACAAAAGTGTAGTTTGATACTATATCTTCCTGATATTTTCAGACTCCGGGGCAGCAGGACCAGCTGATGAAGCAGCAGATGGAGCAGCTGCAAAGGCTGGTGGCTGAACAGCAGAAAATCATCACACTTTACAACCCAGGTACTCAGGGAATCTCTCCTGACACTACGTCACCTGCACCTGCTGCTTCTTGTACTCCAGCTGTGCAATGTAGCAGTTCTTTAAAGGAAGAGTAGGTTTGAAAGTTGTTTTTAGTGTCTGGGGTCTCCACCTCTGGCAGTTGGGCTAAAATATTCTCTTCTTAACACATATTGCATACAGGCTGTAAACTCCAGAGAATACTTCTTTCCTCTTCTGTATACTAAAATTTCAGAAGAACCTTTATATTTAATAACAGACTTCCTGTATAGACTGTACTGAAGTAGTCTTGAATAGTAGTACAGAAAATTGTAGTAGAGTGGTAAAAATTGTAGAGAAGCTGAAATATTCTTTCTCTTCTGTATGGAAGTTCCAGCTTTGCATGGATAAAAGAAGAGGGAGGAAGTCAATAGACCATGCTGCTGTTAAGAGATTCTTTCCTTTAATAGTGCAGCCTGATACAACTCTTTGGACAGTTTGATTTGACCAGTGGCATTGCTGGAAAACACCATCTGCTCAGCAAGCTGAAAAAGAGAAGCCCCCACCCCATCCCACCCAGTACACAGTAAAAAAACATTATCCACAAAGATCCCAAGGTGAAAAAAGAGTTTAGGGGAATCATGCAAACTTGTAACAGCATTGTCCTGGCTTTAGCAGGGCTGCTCATGCATAACCTCAGACAGGGAGTATCCATAATTGCATAGGAAGGCCAAAAATCCTCGAATTGATGCTGCTTCTCAGGTAACCTGCTGGGGAGGCAGCTTCACCTAACAAATAGCTGAGGCCCTAAGCAGCCTGAGGCATCCCCTGCCTGCACTTGTAAATTAACATTTTTCTTTCTAATGTCAAGCTTCTTGGTCCAGTTGAGGATCTGTGCAAGAATCTCATTAAGTTAAGACCTCAGAAGAGAGTTAGGAGAACTAGGTGAAGGCATCTTTCATGCTAGAGTTCAGTGTAGCCTGATGAGGTCTTACAAACAACTTTTTGGAAGTGAAAATCTACATTTTTTCAAATATTTTTTTCCCATGTTCTAATAATACAGGATGAGACTAAATCCTCTCAGACAATCATGGGGTTTTTTTTTGTACCCCCATGCACATATAAAAATACTTCATAGCACATCTAGTTTGACAAGTTTGGACAGAATTATTTACAATCAAAATTCTATTTCATTTGCTATATGAGGAACATCTGCTTGCAAAAGTTCACTCAAGACAATAGGCATTACTTTAGGCACATTTAGAGGTAATAATAAAAACTATGGCTATCCCCTTACCTCCATCCTGGAAACCCTTGGAGCTGGCACTCTTTTAGAGAAATATGACCTTACATATTACATAAAAGAAAATGAAATTTTAGAAGCTTCATTGTACTCACTAATGAATATAATATTCATTATAATACTCATAGAAATAAAAGGGGCTTTTCTTCATTCATTCTCAGCCTCATGGGTTGAGAGATCCTTCTGTAGGAATAACAAAATGTTGAGCTGGATAAACGATGGACAAGCAGATCCATTGCACCATTGGGGTGCAGCAGGTGCGGTCACTGAACGTGTCCCCAGCAGCTGGAAAAGCTGTGTGGCTCTCAGAGCTGTGGAGCATGTATGCAGGCAGGAGGTAAATGCTGGGTTAGATGCACCAGGTGGGAAGCTGGGAACAGCCACCACCCCCCCCAGTGACCACTAAAATCCAGGCTTTCTGCAGCTTGGGTTGTCTGCTTGTGTTGTGGGGCCCTTTCTAAACTTCCTGATGATGCTGGCAATGCAAAGACATGTGAAACTGAAGGGAACAAGAAACTTGAGGATGAACACAGTGTCAGATCTGTTTGAAGGTCTTGTTTTCAAACTTAATGTGTGTGACAATCAGGGCTTTTTGGGTGCAGGATAAGGAGGATTTCAGCCATTGACCCTGCAGCCAGAAGCTAAGCCACAGAAGCAGTGGTACGAGCAGGCCTGGCTGTCATTATACCAGATTTCCTAATGGAGCTATGCCACTGTGAATTAGATGTCAAGAGCCACTGCTGTACTGTAGGGAGACAGCCTTAGAAAGAGAGAGGATGGAGACCATGGCTGAGTAAATGAAACTTTCATCATCCTGTTCTTTTTGCCTCAGAGAAAAGACTGGTGGAAATGGCAGGCAAAAGCCATCAAGCTGTCTGGGGTGACCAGGTGGAACAAGTACAGTCTGTGGCTTCCAACTTTTCTAATCAAAGCAGAATCTCCACAGAGTAATGGTTTTCCTCATTAATGTCTGCGCAAGTGGCACAATTAGAAAGGTGTTTGTTGTTACTTCCAGCAGTTCAGTGGGAGCAGAACTGTTCTGTGGCTGCCCCACTTTTTTGGGGTTCTCAGGAAGCGCTGAAGCATGAGAAGGAAAGTGTCTTGAGTCTGCTATGCTCCATCACACAAATTTCTCTTCCCCCTGCTCCAATGCTGTGAATCCTTTAATGCATTTCTGAAGAAAGCAAATACAGTTAGTACCATGAACTCAGGACAAAGCTCATGCAGTAAGAAATATATAGGATTTTCTTTGGGTGCGTTTATATCCAGCTACATTTAGCTAACACGTAAGGCCACAGACAAAATGCTGACTTGAATTAAAAGGAAGAAAAACCTGCACTCAAGGTCCTCTTTTGTTACTGGAGGCAGTGTAGGTTTAGGATAGCAAAGGATGCTGTAATTATTTGGTCCCATTAAGCTTTAAAGATATAAAATATGAAGGAATAGTAGAGCTATAATTTATCTTATTGTGATAAAGGTAGTTGCTTAAATATTGCCATGCATTTAAAGAAGTAATTCAGCATTCAAGAGTAAGATCAAAACCTCATTGAACTACAGGTTGTCATTTTAATGTCTCATGGAACACACAGAGAAATGGTTCTGACCACCTGCTGGCTGCATGGTTAAAGCATCTGCCCAGGAGTAGTGAGTGGGAATCTTCCTGAGTCTGTGCCAGACAGGTTTAAAACCCACAGGTCAGCCGTCTTCCAAAAAGTGCTTTAACTGCTGGTTAAGGCATTTTCAGCCTCAGCCATTATCCTTTTACTTCTTGAAGTTAAGTCACAGGACAGAGAGGATTATTGTTATAAAGAAGAAAATAATAAGCAAGGCTAATTTATAAAGAGGTTTTTTTTCCTGGAAGTAGTGAACTTGGACTTCAGTACCTATGCAGAACTACTTTTTTTTTTTCCTCCCACTGCTAAGCCTTCTAACAGAATGTGCAACAAGCCATCCACATCTGAAAGGAAAACCTTCCCCATTTTGCATTAAGGTATGCCTCAGAGATATTTTGAGATACACAACTTTTACCTGATAGTGGACTTGAGGAGTCCTATGGAAAATGAGGGGGGTTTTGCATGCTCAGGAGTACTTTTTAAGCTCTCTTTAAGTCAACATCCATGTATCATACAATAATTTTGGTTACAACTGATGATTGCAGCAAACAAGTTTTACAATTTAAATGAAACAACAAAAGCAGATTCTGATTATTTAATTCCGAACACACAAATCACCAGGAAACATGAAAGCAATTTTGGTTTTGTGTCATACCAGTTTAGTAAGAGATTTCCAGTTCAGTGCAAAAATACTTGTCTTAATTTTTTAAAATTTTTCTTCTCTGGTGATTATTTTCAGGTTTTTCTGTTTCTCCTGGGATTCCTTCTCATCTAGCAGCCACGATGTCACCCCTTCCATGCTTTCCAGCTACTTTCATTCCTACCCAGCTTCCATCACAAAATTGTTCCCAAGCTGAGAGCCTGGAATTCTCACGGAGGTTTCCCTTGGCAACGTGCTGTGCCTGGCAAAACAGATCCCCAGAGTTCATACCAAATGAAAGCAGTTCAGAAATCTCAGGAGAACACGTGCACCTTTCAGATTCAGGTGGGCAAAAAGTGCTAGAAATCTGAACCTAAAACTATTGTGCAGCTCCTGTGACGTTTTGCCTTTGCTATTGATTCTAACTGATTTTATTGCAAGCTGGGGGAAGGTGCTTTGTTTTTATGGTGGCCTGTAATAGAAGCTTTTAAAGTATTGTAAACTTGATTTTTTTTTACTTCTTGAATCAGGGTCATCCTGCCTCTCATACTGAGAGAAATTGCACCTTGTAAATATAAATGGAGAATAAAGTCATTAAGCTGGGAAAGCTAAGGTATATGAAAGAGGGAATACGTTATATTTAGGGGGAAAAGCATAAGTAGGATGTGGCTATAGCTTCCAAAGGTGTGAGAACATGTTTCTGTAGCTAAGAAGGTCTGCTCTCTGTGAGGAAATTTGGTTTTTCTCACACTCATATAGAGTTGCATCACTGAGAGCTAAAACAACGTAAGCTACTACTTGGTGTCTTCTCTTTGCTACACTTTGCTGGTCTTGTCTTCTGTGGGAAAATACCAAAGTGTAAGAAAGAATAAAAGAGCAATTTGCAAGAAATTAAGAATTGATTTAAAATGGGGGGAAGAGGAGCAAAAACAAGTGGTAATAAACAACTTAAAAGGGAAGAGAATAAAAATGTAATCAAGACGTGCATTTTGGATTCCTTTGAACTTCTACAATGAGACCTGACTATAATACTGTCAGCCACTTCTATAGTGCAATTGAAATTTTAATTTCATATTCTTCAAGCCAGCTCAGGACAGGTACTCACACTGAAACCTTCTTGTCCCTGGAACTATTATTTTCTTTCTGGTTTACACTGGACTTGGATCCATTGCCCAGTAAAGTTTACAGTAGAGATTCAGAAATATTTCTGACAGGACAAATGGAGGGGGAGGGTGTTGAGGGATACTCTGGGGATGAATCACTGAACCACGGAACAGTTAGGGTTGGGAGGGAGTTCTGGAGATCATCTACTTCAACCCCCCTGCAAGGCAGAGTCACTTTGAGCAGATCACAGAGTAACACATCCAAGTGGGTTTTGAATGTCTCCAGAGAGGTACACATCATGACCTCCCTGGGCAACCTGTTTCTGTGCTCTGCCATACTTAGTCTAAAGAAGTGTTAAGGTGGAACTTTTTGTGTTTATGTCCATTACTCCCTATCCCGAGCATGGGAAAATGGGAAAAATCCTCTTGACACCCGCCTATGAGATACTTGTATTTATTGATGAGGTTCCCTCTCAGTCTTCCTTTCCCTAAACAGGCCCAGCTCCTTCCTCTCCTCATAAGAGAGATGACCCAGACCCCTCATCACCTTTGAGTCCCCCACATTGGACCTTTACCAGTTAATACTTGTTTTTCTTAAACTGTGGAGACCAGAATTGAACACAAGACCCCAAATGTGACCTCATTAGGGCTGAGTAGAGGGGGAGGATCACCTCCCTTGACCTGCTGACCACACTGTTCCCAATGCACCCCAGGATCTCATTGACCTTCCTGGCTGCAAGAGCACTGCTGGCTCATGGTCAGTTTGTTATCCAGCAAGACTCCTAGGTCCTCCTGAGGAGAGCTGCTCTCTAGGTCTCAGCCCCAGACTATGCTGGTACTTGAGATTGTTCCTCCCCAAGTGCAGGACTGTGCACTTGTCCTTGTTGAACCTCATTAGGTGTCTCCAGCCTATCAGGGCCCCACTGAATGGCAGCATAGGCTTCAGGTGGATCAGTCATTCCCCCAGGTTTTGGATCATCAGCAAACTTGCTTAGGGTGCTTCCCATCCCTTCATCCAGGTTATTGACAAACAGGTTGAACAAGACAGGACAGTAGGAATCTGACAGCCAGAACGCACTAGGACAGGGGGAGGTATGATTGCCTTTTTTTGAAAACAGTGCTGACTTCAACTTGACTCATGTATAAAAGTAAGGCTTGAAAGTGCAGAGGCCTTATAACATCAGGGTAACTTCCAACTGGATCTGGTCAGTGCATTGTCTTTGAAATATGCATCAGTTGAATTTTTGCTTGAGGACAGGGCTATCTGACACTTCTCTGACTGTTGTGATGAATCTGGGTTTTTATTGCTGAAAACGTAAACAGGAGCATATCAACAGTTTGCATAATATTTCATGTTCTTATTTATAGGGATAAGCAGCGAGCCATTGCTTCAGTCTAGAGAGAGCCCCACAAAAAACCTTTCCAGACAAGATGCTCATGAAGAGAACAGACAAGAAAAGAAAGGTGAACTACACAGCTCCTTGGACACATTGCTCTTGTCTTGCACTGGGAAGCACTAGTTGAAAATTAAAGAGCTTGTGTACCTCTCCTATTAAAGCATTCTGGAGGCAGCATGTGAGACTTGTGAGAAGGGGCATGTGGGTTCTGCATCTCTTGCTGCTCTCAACCTACTGTGTCACCTCTGCCTCCTCAGCCATTTTCTGGTGCAAGGCAGGCAGGAAGGTTGCAGAAAGAGCACTCCTTGTCTGCTGTGGGACTGGAGATGTTGGAAGATATTTGATGTGTAGCTAGGAAAGACTGAGGAATGAATACAAACTTATGTATTCCTGTTGTTGGACCAGAAAGTCCTTCCAGTGTGTTGCAGGCTGTATTTACATGATGAAGGGAACTATATAGTTCCTGCTACAGCAACAGTGTGTATGAATGAGTAAGTATGAATGAGCAAGTAAAGGCTTTTTGCTTCAGTTGTCAGCCGTAGCTTTACCTAAAAGAGTAACTCACCACAGGTTGACACTCAGAAGAATAATTAATTGAAGTAGAAGCTGCCTTCTTGTGGTGAACATAGCCAACATAGATGCATACATTTGCAATTTTGTGAAATAGGATAGAAAATGCCTGGTTAGAAACTCTCATGTGTACAAATACTGCTTATTAAACTGTTCAATGAACTGGCTTGCAAGTCACATAATTACTTGCACAAACACACCAGTAGTTCAGTATTGTCTAGCAGTGCTTTCACTGCCATGTTCTATATTGAACACATTGAGCAAGCACTACAAATCTCTTGAGGCAGGGAACACGCATCTTGCCATTTGTCCTTTCCATGATTTCAGCACTAAATTTGAGGATCAGAAGCCTCCTTTTTCCAAGTTGCATCCTTCCACCTACTTAATTCAACTGTATTCTGCAAAGTGTTTTCAAAAATCAAAACCTTGTGTATATTGTTGAAAATAGAAACATTTCTAATTATTTTAGGATATTCTTTTTCATTAATTCATTCTATAAAGGCTTTGTTTGCACTGACCTTTTTCCTGCTTCTTAGACAGTAGTAAATTAAATGAAAAGAATTTCTCTGAAACTTTTTCTGGTGCTAATGAAGAACAAAGAGAACAACAAGAACAACTAAAGGAGGAGATTTCTTCATCTCACATTGGCATAGACGGCAAGATGAACACTGGAAATATAGTAGCCAGGTAAGAAATAATGTTAGTCAGTCAGTCTAGCCGCAAACACGTTTTCCTTGATGGTATAAATACTGTTTTTGTTATATATGCAATACCATTCTTTTGCTTGAGAGTGCCAGGTATGCATGGGCAAAAATTGGGCAGATCTACTGGCCTGGCAGTTGATCTACTTCTGTATAATGTGATGCTGGTGTAACCAATGTAAATGAACTGGTTTTGTAACTGTGAGCTTAAAGGAGAGAAGTAAGGCAAGAGGTAAAATCTATTGATATGCCATCACTTCTGCAGCAGCCATCAGTTTATGATGGTAGCTTATTCATTCCTGTCTTTACCCTGCCTCTTCAGCTGTGCCACGACCAATTTTTATATGCCTATATACTGCACAGGGCAATGAAGTAATCCTTGTTAAAATTATCTGGAGAGAGAAGAAAGGTAACGTTTTGCTTGGGCCACATTTCTGATCTGGTTCATCACTACACTGCTAAAGGGACTGTACAAGAACATTCTGGGAGTGCTCACAACAGGCAAAAATGGGCACTGGCAGTGGAAGAATTACTCATAGAATTGTTATCTTTCCTCAACTGCTGCAGTTGGAAGCAGCAGGTGTATGGCACACTGAGCCTTCCCTCAAGTATGAAAAAGAAGCAGCAAACTTCTAAGAAAGCACAGACTAAGAGTAAATGTCATGGGAATTTTTGTGTATTAACCATGTGGTAATTGAACAGAGAAGGAAAACAGAGATGTCCAGAGCGGAGGGCTGGGAATATGTGGCAGGGCCATACACATCTGGGCAAGTGGCCCTGTCCATGTATGCCTTTTTGGATCAGCACTGAGCTTCTGAAGTCTGTCTCTCAGTTACCCCAACTTGCTGAGTTTTGGTTCACATCATGGTGCTGTCACAAGCTGGATGAAACTAAAGCACAGAATGTTCTTCAGCTCTTCATGACATTTTCACTATGGCACTAGCCTATATCTTGTTTGAAGCAGGCTTTGCTGAAATGAGTACTGCCTAATGTTGAGACCTCTTCAGCAAGATTTTTCCCCACAAATCTATTACTAGTGGGTCATGGTGTGATAACAGAGACAGACTGACAAATCAAAAGGTTATCCATGGTACAGTGGTGCTGGGTACGGATGGGGTGTAGGAAGGACAGTGATGTGCTGCACAACCAGCACTTCTATTAATTCTAGACATTTTTTATGTTTAGCAGAAATTATTAATAAGTGACTAAATTAAGGCTCAAGAACATTTCCTTTGAAATATGTTCATGTATGCTGTACTATACTCATATAGAGCCAGCTTTCAGTTTGGCCCTCTACAACATTATAAACATTATTTTTTTTCTATGCTGTCCCTCTTCACCATCTAATTCAAACCACTCTATCAGAGAGATAGTGAGTTCTTTGTAACTGTCATCAACTCTACTCTGCAGAAAATGACTGAAATATTTTTCCTTTTTCACTGTTTTATGTTTCTAAGGACAGATTGATAACTGATACCAGCCAAAGAATGTTGCTTGCTGAAAGTATAATTAATGCTTGGTCTAGACAGGATGTTTTAAAGTGAGAGCTGGATTCAGACAATAGGGAGATTTTGCTAACATACTTCACACTTTAAAAGAATTTCAGAGTTCATTTACAGTTCTAAACTCCATATCAACTCAATAAAAATTATCAAAAGAAAACTAGCTAGAGAATGTGACAAATTACTACCTTCTTGTTCCTTGCCTAGGCAAATCACACCAGAAACTGGCATTAGACAGAAGACTTCTGAAAAATTTGTTGAAGAGCAACTTAAAGCAGACCATCATCTCACTGAAAAACAGCAGAAGCAACAGGTACTCCTGCCATTGGTGCGTTCACTTTGTTTTTTGACAAATTCTCGTGGAGAGAGATATTGTGTGGGCTCTGCTTTGGTCCATTACATGGGAGCATATTTTCCCACTGTCCTTTCATGTGATATTGGAAGATTTTTCCCCAAAGTGAAAAAGAAAAGGGCTGTAATACCCAATCACAATCCATGCCCCCCACTATTTCCCCACTGGATTCCTCCGTTTCCACATATTTTCTGGGTCATAGTTTGTGCCCAGGTCTCATGACACTTAGTTAAATTAGATATGAAGGTTGACTCTGTTTGCTCCATAATAAATGGTCTCTCATGTATCACTACAGTGAGAAGGGGGGCATTTCCAAACACAGATTTTGTACAAGTGAGAGTGTTCTGCTTTTTGCCGTGGGTACAGTTTCAGATGAACTTATGCCTGACACCTCTAGGTGTCAGACTCAGCATTTGACTCGGCTTGGTGACTTGGAAGATGCACGTTTCATCACTCAGAAATTTTCTGTGTGACTTCCTGGTAAAATAAAATCTCAAAATTATCCAGCTATGTATTTCTATGTCACAGTGTAAAAAAAAATTAACTCCCCTGAAAACAAAGAAGGACAGAACTTTTCTCATCATATAGACATTTAGCACCCCTTGACTCTACTAATGAATGAATGGATGGATGCATCATGTAGTTGTTGTTTCTCAGGGATGTTTCTTATGTACTCAGTTATCCATACCAGTGCCTTTAAGTGTTCTGGTGTCTCAGTATTTTCAGCTATTGTAAATATCTTCCTTTCTGGAGAATGATTCTGTCTGTGATTTTAAGGATTTAATTTGTTTTTTCCAGAGCAAGGCAAAAATAGCACCTCGAAAGATTTTTCTGAAACGAAGAGAGGGGACAACAAGGCTCAGAAAAATTAAACAGAAGCCTTTAAAAGAAGAGAGAAAGCATTTCAGAAGAGCTGGTTTGAATTGCTGGAGTCATTTCTCTCAGTCTGGCCAAGTGTACAGAGGAACACTGCTGCCAGGGGAATGCTCTCAGCTAAATCTACAGGGTAGTAGCTCCGTGCAGATGGATATATATGAAAAAAAAGGCAGACTGTGTTTTGACAGGGAAGGAGATAAAGGAGACTGACTGTGAAGCAAAAGTAGTTGAGCACAGTGCACAAGAAAAAGAAGTGATTGGGGGAGAGGAAGACTCAAAGGAAAATTTTGCTGACTCACTACAAAGAACATGGCCTGAAATCCTGCAACCATATCCCAAAACAGTGACAGACACAAACCTACAAGTAAGTGAGGAAATGGAGACTCATCACATGGGTCATCTAGGACAAGCAGGCAAAACTCTTGGAAGAAATATGGAGGGTACTCTGCAAAAGGACCTAGGTAGGGTGGACCAGCCTCTGAAAGGTCATCTCATAGAGGCAGCAAAATCCCCCTTGGAAGTCCTACAGAGGCATTATCCACGCCAGGATTTAGATACAGATCACATCAAGGAGGCAGAGCGGAGTGCAGGTCCTGCATTCACACAGAAGTGGGATCAGGTAAGCCCACAGGAAGTTGCTGTGGGCAGCCAGAACTCGGAAAGCAAAAGGCAAATCCATACTGGGTTTAAGATGGTCGATGACAAGATAATAAAAATTACATGTAACTCACCTGAGGCTGTGGAGAAGGGAAGCCCACCCTCAGCCTTGCAGAAAGAGTGGCAAAAAAAAGGGGACAGTTTCCTCAAAACAGCAAGTTGCATCTTTCTCCTGTGAGTCAAGCTGCTTACCCCCAAAAAGGGATGATGACCCCAAATCTCACCATGCTCAATATCCCTCCCAGCATGTGCCTCAGGGAGCAGATCACACTGGCAGACATTTGGATCTTTCTGATGGTGATTATGCTAGTGATGGACCCAGTGGAACAGAAAAAATCTTTGTAAGGAAATACAGCAGATCACCACTAAGAAAACAAGATATTCAAGCAATTTCAGGTCAGCAAGATCTCTCCTGCAGCACAAGCAGCAGTGATTCTAGTACTGGAGCTGTTGGTCTGAAAGGAATCAAGGCTTGCTCTTCTTTTCAGCAGTCCCTATTTAATCTCACAATATTGAAAAGGAGAGAGCATGAGCCTGAGTCAAAGAATGGGAATAGGGCCAGCAGGGTCAAAAGTCTACATCTCCCATCTTCCATAGAGGTTCCTGCTTTCAAGATTAAAGAAACCCCTGAAGTGGAGGAACTACAGAAAAAGTTTGCAGACACATTTGGTAAGAACTACCCAAGTGTTGATCTACGTTTATTTTTCATTGGGGAAAATGTTTTTTCTTGGATTTATGGCTTATTCTGCCTATGCTCCCTAGCTATATGCCCACCTCTGTCAGTATTTCTTAGACCTAAACTGGAAAAAACAGAGAAGAGGGAAGAGATACATCTGCAAGCCTCTTTTTTTTCCTTAGTTCTCCATCATCACTAGTAATTCTTCCTAAGTCTGCTGTTTGAGGTGCACTTTGAGGTGCAGACTTTTGATCCCATGAGATGGCTGCAACGTTCAATAAATCTCTGAAGTCAGAGCTGGAATTCCCTGTAGCTTAGGTATGACTCACCCCTTGACAGTGAGATGTTCACATTTTCTATTTAACTTCCTCAGAGATTTTTTAAAAAGTGGGCAAATTAGTGACTCAAATTTGCATGTTTTTCTCCTAAGACACAGACAGCCTCAGATCAGTGGCAGATTATAATTCCCTAAGAACATCTTCACTCAATTTTTCCTTAATGGGGTCCCAGCTCTTTCTTCAATCTTTCTCGTCTTTTGGCCTAGTGATCTCACCTCTGGTAATGAAATGGTATCCTGCTTCAGCAGGCTTTAGCCCTTTCCATTGAACAGGTACTTGACTTTTCTTAGTTTGCATTGAAGCACTTCCCACACATTGATTCCTCATCCCAAACCCATTGGTTTTCTCTTTATGTAAGAACAGTCAAAATAAGCTATCCTGTCTGCAGTAATCACCAGGGCAGAAATACTCACTTTTGATAGCTCTCAATTGCTCTGTCACAAATTACTAAGCACAGTCTGAGTCAGACTGCTGTTAAAAAAGGGTTCCTGAGGACTCTTTAAAAGTTACATTCATACTAAAGTTGAACTATCACAGGGCATTCACATTCCTAAAAAGGAGTTCAGCTACGACACTAGTATACTCCCAAATCTGTTTCACTTATTTGATTTGTAGGGCTTGGATTTGCACTACTAAGAACTGTGCTGGGAATGGAATACTTATATAATTAGGCAAAATACATTAATTCTTTTTGATAGATTAAGCAATAAAGCTTACTGCACTTATGTAGTCTGTGATTTTAAATACACAGTAGGGTTCATAAATATTCAGAAAGTTCTGTGTATTATCATAGATACCTGTCCAGAAGAAACCCAGAACATCCTTAACAGAGGATTAGAGACAGATGAATACCACAGAAGAACCCCTTCACTGACCGTGATGAAAGAAGAACATGAGGAAGCAATGCATTTTTGCAGGTAAATCTGTACACGCAAGAAACTGATTTGTGTGTGCAGTGAGGGAAACACTTCTTTTAGAATCCCTAAAGTCAGGTTGCTAAATTCTTACCTACCAGCTAACTGCCTTCCAAGGGCATCTGTGTTGTTTCTGAACTGAACCAATTATTTAGTAATTTAGATTAAAAGTAAAGCACCTCACTGACGGAGGCCAGCTCTCAAAATACTGATGCTGTTTGGGTCTAAAGCTGAGTAGTGCCAAATGCTTCTCATAACTTGCTGAATTTCTTTGGATTACAGTGAAATTAATAAGAACTCAGGCTAATTTTTTTTATATGATCAAGTCACTGATAGATTAAAGGATAGACTTCCCAAATTCACATCAGGATAGCACATATTTCTGAGGTTAACAAAAAGTGTAGAGCATACTTCAATGCCAACAGCATTCTTATTTCAGGAATACTAATCTTTAGACCAGACTGAGGATGAATTTGACACCATATAAATTAAAAAGCTGAAAACTCAAGAGAGTTGTTTTTGTAATTTGTGATTATTAAATGCTCTGAAAGTTTAGTTTAGTTTGGGTTTTTTTTACATCTTCATAGAAGAAAAATAATTTCTTAACAAAAAATCCCTGTAATGAATAATTTTGGAATTATGGGATTTGTAATGGAAGTGCTTTCACAACTGTAACTGATTGTAGGCTATGCAAATGCCTCCAGTAAAAACTGAGCCTTTTATATAAAATCAAATATGAATTTTTAATGCGATGAAATCTGTTAGAAATTAGTAGGTGCCATCTAGTGTAAGCACGTGAGAGATTCTTTTCATCTTTGTATTTCAAACATAGTTCTTAACTGGTGAAAAATTTGCATAATGTATTGATCTTGATTTTTTACATACAATGCAAAGTAAGAAATTATTTTTGAGATTTGCTTGTCCATTCCTCTTCATTTCAAAGACCATGGGAATAGTGCAAAAGACTATTTTGCATTTATTGGTTTGTTTCATTTTCTCCTATAGCTGCCTTTCAGCAAAGTGTTTTCATTGTTTTAAAAATAAATGGTTCCATTAAAGATCCTTCTTGGATCTCTGGTTGACCATGATAGGTGTTCCAGATGTATTTGTGGGATTTGGCAGTTCGTGAAACTACTAATGAAATTAGGTGCTGCTTTTACTTTTACTGCTGCAAATTTTGACTGTGGAGTGATGTACTGGTGCAGAATTACTGGTGCAGAATTACTGCAGTGCCAAATTCTGACAGCCCTGTTAGTCTCTGCCTGCTGACTGTGCTGCCTTACAGATGCAATTACTTTGACTTTTTCATAATAATGTATAATTTTAAAAGAGCTTGCCATGGATTTATTCATATCATTAGCCATAGTAACCTTTAGGATTTCCACACAGATGTTCATCCAAAAATGCCTGCCCAGTTTAATGTGTACATCTTTTCACTCACTTTTTCTAATTTATGAGCTAAAACTAATTGCAAAAGGCAGCTTATCCTCCCTGGCTGTGCTGGCCCTGTGCTGATTTATGCAATCCGAGAATCTGCTTTGCATTTTTAAATCAATAACCCTGTTAGGAACACGAACTGACTGCCCATGGATAGTGGTTCACTTGTGCCATGTGACAACTTGTGCTTGCTGAAACGAAAATCCTTTTCAGAGTATCATGACAGGCCCAAACCTGCCCAAACCTACCCATTCTTTTTTCCAAGCACTTTGTTTTCTGACCTTTCCAGACCCAAATAATACAAGCCAGAGGGTGAAACCAGTGGGAATGTCATGTGATGTGTGTATCTGGTGCCTAACAGAGCCTGGACATCACTCAAGGCATCAGCCTGTGGCTCCACCCCTGTAGCACTGAGGTAGCTCTGCTGGAGCTTGGTGTAAGCCAGAAGATTCTGTGATGGTTATTTGCCTGTTCCTACAACAAGTGCAGCTTGTTTGCTATTTTTAGTACCAAATTATAACATGACATCTGCACGCTTTCTGGACCAACTGCAGCAGTCAACGTGTTGGTGGTTGGTTTATTTTTTGCCACCTGCACCTCGCTGAAAAACCTTTTCCTGGAAAAAAGATGTTTACTTCATGTATGTTCTTGCCTCACAGGCAGCCCTGCCTCAATTTGCCTCATGCAGAGGTGTGCCTGGCAAGCAAGCAAGAATTTCCATTGGTGAAAAGAAGTGTTTAGCCTCTTTTAATGTATCTTCTCTCTGTGTTCTGCCCCTAGTTCCTATTTGTAGTTTATAGTTGGGTTATGAATTCTTTGTTAGTGGCCCAAAGAAGTGTTGTAAGTGCTCCTGCTATCCTTGGTAACTGCATTCCCTCAAGGCAGAGTCTGTTTTCTAGCCTTGACTTAACACTGCACTGCTCAGTCTTCAGTGGAAAATGTTTTACATAGATCTTGCATCTTGCTTTTGTTGTAGTGCACTGTATTTCAGAGTAACTGGTCTGGATATGGAGGAGGGGTAGGTTGGACATAATCCCACAGGGGCTCTCTTTGCTCATTCAATTTGATTTTTTTGAGGAGAATTAATACTTGTTGCTGAGACTTTTCCAGCACGCTTTTAACCAGAATATTAGTCAAGCTTATTTAGAATAGAAAACAACAACAGCAACAACATTAAGCAAATAATTATGAAAAGCAGCAGGATAAAATGACTATTTTTTCACTTAGTATCTGTGAGAACTTTCACATTTTGCTCCTGAGGTGCTAAACTCCATTACTGAGAGAGAAACATAAGATCACAGCTGCCTTCTGTACTTCATGTTGCTTTTTGAGTAATAGTGAGGGACAGATGGTGGCTGTAGGTCATAAAGGAAGACGGAAGCTCACTTTTTATTTGTTAGCAGGAAGCTAACAAATAATTTCATGTCAGATTAAAAATTAACTATGACGTTAGATCTCAGTCCTATGAATAAACTCTGTTTGAGGATATGCAAAGATTTGTATTCTTCTCTTTCTGAGTGTCAAGTGCACTTCCAGATCAGTCATGGCTTGAGCCATTGAGTTCAAAGGCAGAATCTCTTCTGAGCACTCTTGGAGTGTATTTTCCTGTGGAAAGTCAATACTTTATCCCATTTAATTCAGGTCCATGACTAATCTGATTTGTAGTGATGACTGGGAGGATGAAAACACAGCTCAGTCCCCAGCTTTACATGATCACAGGGCTTCACAGGTACACTGACGGTAACAAGATGTGCCTTCAGCAGGTCTGCTCTGATTTAGCTATCTAAATACAAAACATATTTAAAAGCCACTAAGTTCACCGTCATTATATTGTCAAAAATTTCAGTTAGAATTGTTTCCAGCTGCTAAATAGAATAAATTTTGCTGCTGAACACATGCATGAGCATTCCCAGGGAGGAAGCACCTTAATTTTGACAAGTGCTGATAACTGGTTGCCACTCGCTGCAGCATCAGCATATGAGGGACATGCCTGAGCACACCAAAGATCATGCCCAAAGTAAGGGACATCTGAAGACAGCCCTTCATTACAGTTTCATATGCCAATTTCATATTCTTTGTTTATCTTGTGAACAGAACACGAATAGACCAGCTCAAGACTGTCAGGAGCCAAGAGCTAACTCACCCTGAGGAATACAATAGAGATCAAGCTCACCCACTGCAGAAAGAAAAAATTGCCCAGAGCAAGTTAAAAGGAACAGCTAGAGTTACTGGAGAACATGTGAAATCAGAAGAAATGCAAGTAAGCTGTCTTCCCTAGAATAGATATGCAGTTCTCATCAATTAATATCCTTCCATACAGACATCTTATGTTTTTACCTGAATCTTCCCATTTGCCACAGTTGGCAAATTATTCATGCCACTTCTTTAGGATGGTTACATAATACAGTGAGGATTTTAATTTTAATAAGATACTGCTTTGGTTTGTGTTTTAAATGTACATCCTTTTTTTTTTTTTTTTTTTTTGTTGTTGTTGTATAAGAACAAGATATTAGGTTGTACCTATGTAGCAGTGGTTCAAGCCCAGAGAGTTACATACCCTCTGAAGAATTTGTGGGGGCCTAGAAAGTGAGGCCCCTCTGAAGGTAGAGTTAGGTTTGGCCTTGGAAAGGGAGTCAAACTCCCCCCTTCCATCCCTCAGTTAACAATGGTATCTTGTGTCTCACTCTCTCCTCCCTTACTCCTTCCTGATTAGACCCTGACCCTCTGACCCTTCCCTGTTCCTCCCCTGTACCGTTATGAGATAAGTTGTAACCCTCAGAATAAAAGTCTGAAATCTGGGCTCTCCGGCATCTTTTGCCCCTGAACCCAAGCAGAGCAGACCATGGTGTCTTGTGTCTGATTTGGGGCTCCGGGCAAGAGAACACTCTCTCTCTCAGCAGCTCTCCGGCTTTTGGGACAGTGGCCACCATCCCAGGGAAGCCCGGCTCGCGGCGAGGGGATAAGAAGTCCTCAGCTGAAGCTGACTTAACAAAAAGGAAACTTTCAGAATAAGCCGCCGAGCCACCGGCTGTCCCTGTGGTCAGCTGTCTGGCCCTCATCACCGGCCGAATACCTACCATTTTTTAAAGAAGTTAAAATGTTCCCATGTTCCTCATACTTGTACTGATTTGCTCAGCTGAGCTGACTTTGAAACATTTCCAACTCCTGCTTAGTGAACTTTCCAGCTTGTTAATGTTAGGACTCCTAGTTCCAAGTGCAACACAGTTAACAGCCACAATTCTCATTCCTGTGCTGAGTATTTGTTATTATTTTTTTCTTTAAACTATCCTGATCTTTGGCTTTGAGGTATTTTTATGATATATAGCCCTGGGTTTAACAATCTAACCTGCCTAATGATATCCCAGAGTCATTATGGGGGTTTCTTCTAAGTTCCTTTAGGGGATTCTATTTTTTTGAGTCTTCTACCTCTTAGTGATAAAGTCATCTCTGATTATCTGCGGTCATTATCCCTATTAAAAAAAAAAACAAATTAGACATAATATGAATTAAGGAAGAATTTTCTAAAAGAATCGGTGATAAACACAGAAAAAATGGTAAGCTTTGTGAAAGCAATAACAGAGATAGGACACCAAAAAGCAGTGTTTTTATAGAATAGAAGAATAGGCAATGGTAAAGCTCAAAAATGTCTGGAACAAAATGATCTGTTGCAAAAGGATGTCTAAACCAAACTGATACATTTGACAGCAAACTGGCAATTTAAATTAATTTCATTATCGGAAAATTTTCAGTACAATTAAAACTGGCAACATAGTACATTGTTCAAAATTTCTATATTTTTCATCCGTACATTTTTTAGATATATATTTTTGCAACATGCATATAGTGAATGTTTTCTCTTCTTATATTTCATATTTCTCTAGAGGCAGAATTTGCGACAGGAAATATTTCAGTGAGGCTATTTTAGTATTTTTATTAAAAATATTTTGAATGTACTCGCACAATATTTTAAAATATCAGTTTTCTTTCTGATGGGATTAGAAAAAAAAAATCAGAATTTATGCCAGAGAATAGTTGTTTCTTGACTATGACTAGCTCTAGAGATAAAATTTGATAGAATTGTTTTAATTTTTTGCTCCCACCTGAAAAACTTACTGAGTGCAGGTTCAGAAATTTAATTTTCCACAAAGCAAAACAAAGCCAAAACACTTATGGAATTATTTATCTCCTTTATTCCCAGCTTCTACTGCTACTTCTAGAAAATGGCTAGAAGATGTGTCAAATTCAGAGTAGGCAGCTCACAGCAAAGAAAGGAATGTGATCAGGAAACAAGTGGGCAGACATACAAGTGAAGGGAAAGTGAGAAAGGGTTGCATTTGACCATTAGTTGACTACAAAGCAAACTGCACATTTCTAGCTCAACTCCACCAATATTCTGCTTGACGTATCCAACATGAGTGCCCTGAGAGAAAAGGACCCAATATTTGCACCAGTATGGGTGAGGGAAGAAGGGAGAAGGCAAAAATAATGGAGATGGATGTATATGGAAATTTCCTCTCCAAATTTCATTATGTTAATTTTCAATTCAGTTGAAAATTACATCTTTGCAATCCCCTGCTGTTTGTAAGAAGTATTTAACTAATTCTGTGCTCTTTTCATCACATGAAGATCTGATTTCCTGACATTCTTGTCACTAAAATATACCTTGTATTCTAGCCTTTTCTTAAAGACATTTGCATATAATGCTGATTATTTTCATGATTAGTTTGAATTTCATGATTTCATGTTTCTGCTCATTTTTCGAACAATTGGTTTGTTTTAAATATAGGAGTGTGCAAGGTAGTATATTTTTTATTGTTTGGGGGGGGTTTCTTCCATTGTTGAAATAATTTCAAATGTGATTTTTTTTTTAATTGCACCCCTTAATACTGTAGACCTTTAAGCAGAACAAAAGGCTCCCTGCTTGCTCCTGGAGATGTAAGGTGGGCATGCCAAGTTCAGAGCAGGCAATGACACGGCACACTTATTTTTTTACTAACAGATATTAAAACAGCAGATTGCTGGACTGCAGGAGGAGTTCAAGAGAACTGAGTCCTACTGGCATGCTGCCTACAGCAAACTGAGAGACCAGGTTGAGTTGCTGACCAGGCAGAACATGGAGCTTCGAGATGAGCTCAGAATCTCAGAACACCAGAGACGGAAAGCAGAAAAAAACACCAAAACTCTGAATTTCATGGACAGAAAATCAGAGACCCCGGTACTGGAAGATCCACTCTGCTTTATACTGTTTGAAAAATCCAGTAGTTTTTCTTTGGAGCTGTCATGTACAAATATTATTCCTCCACTCCTGCTGTGCTTAGCCTGGAGGGGGGAAAACCAGCTCAGTAGTAAGGCGTGTTAAAATACATTCTTTGTGTGGTCCTCTTCCACCTAGCCTAACTTATAAATGAGGTGTGCAGCTTTATCAGGTCATACAGCCAGCCTGTCATAGACACTTAGGTCAGATGTCTCCCTCCACTAACTAGGAAGGGAGTCTAGACTAACGAATTTACTTTTGGTACCTAAATTAGCCACCTAAAGCCTCCTGAAAATAATTCTACTCTTTTTACATATAGTGCCATTTACCTTTTTAATTAAACATCCCTTCAGCCTTGAAAAAAATATAGTTGGACCTTCTATTAAATCTTATTTCAGTTCTTTATGCTGTAAACTTTCTGGAAGGAAACACCATCAGTGGGCCTGCCTTACAGAGGCACAAGTTGGATTCTTGGAGTTACACTGGGATGGAGAAGGAGGGATAATCAGGGTGGAAAATATAGCTGGCTAATGTAAATGTCTTTGCTGGTCTCTGGAAATCAAAATTATTTAATCATAATTTTACAGAGTGTCTTGTAACTTTTTTATTCAGTATTCCACTTGTTTAATGTACTTGTAGAGTTTTTCTTGTTTCATTGGTATATAACTGAGTAGTTTCTTGTAAGGGAGTTAGAGGAAATTAAAGTTACCCACTTCTTATGAAGGAGACAGCAAGTCTTTGTGAAATTAAATGGTTCAGACTAGAATTAAAAAAAAAAAAACCTCGAAATTTGGGTTGATTGGGTAATTTAATTTCCCTGAATGTATTCAAGGGAGAATAATACATGCTTTGAGGGATCAGTTTCATCCTATGTGTATCAAGGAAACTAGAAAAGATAATTATCTCCTAGATTATATAATCTGATGAGATGAATCATACACTTCCACAGAATGGTTGAACTTAGAAGAAGAGAAAACTGACCATTTACCCGCAGGCATTTCCCTGATTTTCAAATCTAATTTCTAGTAAAGTGTCTTTAAAAAGTGTTAGAACCACCAACCAACCTTTCCGTTGCTTTATTGAAGTGAAGAAGTTTTGTCTCTTTTTAAATTTGATTTCGATGTAGTTGTTAATGAGATTTTTCACCTAACACTTAAATTTTATTGAAAATGTAATTTAAAGTTTAATTTCACTTTATTTTTACTTTTCCCAAAGCTCTCTGCTCATATGACTCATCCTTTCATAGATTGTGAAGGTCAGGGGAAAAAAAGATTAGTAACCGGTGCAGAATTAAAATACATAAAAATTCCAATAAAAACAAGGAAAAGAAAAAGTTAATTGACTTCTGCTGTTGGCCAGATTTCTGTTTCATTTCTACTGCTTTGCTGATGTAGAACTACTACTCAAGACACTGAATATTTTTGGTTTGTGAAAGTAATACTATGATGTTCTATATAAAGATGCTAGAATGGTACCTACAAAGTTTTTGTCTGATACAGGGGACTTTCAGTCCCTAGAAGAACATGTGGAATTTCATTTGTTGTGTTTAAATATCATAATTTTTATAAAAATCAAATGTCTTTAAATTCAAGTCAGATGCTTTTGAAGGCTGTTTGATTCTACCAGCTGTGATTCAAAAGTAAAATCACATCTTTATAACAAATTCTCCATTAGGTTGCAGAAGCTATTCTGCGAGGGACAGCATCTTCATCCAAACCAGAAGAAAGTTCATGGAGAGATAATCACAGGAGTCTAAGCATCTCTCCCATGAGGCTGAAGACATCTTCGCAAAATCACTTCCTTAGAGATGTAAATAGTAAAGTATGCATCCTTATTGCCAGTAGTCCCTTTTACACAGTTTCAAATATGTATTTAAAAGAATGTTCTTTGGAATCAAAATTTGTGCAAATGAAAGTGTGTATAAGCATGCTCATGTTTTCTTGCTTGTGCTCTCATTCTGCATAAATTTTCTTGTAGATTTTCTTCTGGCTTTGCAGTAGCAGGAGAAAAACTTTTTCCCCCCCCGTTTTTCTAGACCTGACTGAATTGTCTGTTGTTTTCAGGCTTGTTTCAAACTCGTTGCATCTGCTACTCCACCACTGATCTTACAGGGAATCCCCTTCCTTTGGCAAACCAAAAATCTAGTATTTTGTCATTCAAGGCTTTACTTGCCAACATGTAACAGTCTCCTTCTCCTGGTTCAACTCAGTGGGAAAACCACTCAGATTTTTACAAGTTATGACAAGTTAACTCAGTATGTCAAGCAAGATGCTTGCTCCTGGCTTGTATATCCTTGACTGCTCCTCCACAGCCAGCTTGCCACATTTCTAATACCTCTCACTGCTTAAAATATAGCTATCTAAATATCTTTTTATATATTTCTTTCTCTTGACTTTGTATTTCTTGATTAATATTATTGACACCTTGGATATTACAAGACCCTTTTCTTAATTTTGCTCGGATTTGGTTGTGCTTAGTTCAAGTGTACAGTCTCTCTGAAATTCATCCTCTCTACTGGAAACTATTCCTTTGGCTAAAAGAAAACAGATTGGCCAACACAGTCCGCTTTTTGCATGAATAGGGACTGAAATAAAATGTAAAAGATATTAGATTAAAAGAGAGGTAACTGCTTCAATATAGTGAGCAAGACAGAGTGTGTGTTTTAAAGTCACTAGACAATAACTTTAGTGAATTCTATACAGTGCCAGATATGAAAGGAGATATTGATAATTTCCTCCTATGGCACACAGCCACGTGCAATAAAAATTGTGACCTCAGCAACAGTTTTGAGAAGGGGGAAGTTGGGGACAGCAGACTTTTGGGCTCACTGCTATCTGGCCTTTTACCATCTAGCCAACACTGGATCCAGTCCAACTGGAATCCAGCACAGGCATGAGCTAGACTGGTGGGCACAGTGCCCAGATGTCCTGAGTGAACTCTAAAAACTTTGACAGAGACACATGCTCTTTATCTGATCTGATGGCACAAAAAGACTGTACAGTGAATAGAATGGCCATCAATTATTTGACTCTAGAATTGAAATCTCAGGTGAATGGAACATTAAACAGAATGCCCAAATCTGTGTCATAGATAGATCTGAACATGATGACTCACTTGTATTTTCTTCGCCTTTAAGCTCTTTTGAGAGCAAGTGGATGCTTTCTCTCTCAAATCCGGTGAATCTGGATAGTTCTGAATTTTCAATTTAGATAAAACAAATTATCATACTATTTCTATCCAAAATTCAGAAACTGTGGACAGGAGCACATCAAAGTGACTGGGATAACCCTGCGCAACAGGGGGGTTGTCAGGCATTGGACTGGGCTGAATAGGGAAATGGTGGAATCACCATCCTTGGCGCTGTTCAAACAGAGTGAACATGGCATTTTAGGATACAGTTTAGTGGTGGACTTGGCAGTTCTGGATTAACGGTTGGAATCAATGAACTGATAGTCTTTTGCAGCCTAAAATATTCTATGGAAGAAGACATGAATGCATAACACATATAAGTTAAAACTAGAGCTTGGACTGTAGAGTTTAGTCAGCTGTAACCAAGAAGGCAAAACAATAATTACCATCTGACTAATTTCTGTCAAAGCTAATAGAATTTGAGAATATGCACAGAACAGTTGTTGAACAAGTCTGACTAATGAGCAATACAGCTTAAATATACAACTTTTTTGAAGACTTTTATGAAGTAAAAAAACCGCCACATCCAAGAGATGTTCTACAACACTGAAAAAAGATGTAATCTGGTTGTGTCTAATACTTTTAAGTATGATTTCTGTTTGTACTGTAACATGACCTAGCTGGTGAGGATCTGCCCAGTTCAAGTCGTGCTTTAGTGAGAAAAGAAAAATGTCCATTTTATCTGCACATCTTTAGTGATTCTTTAAGAATATGAAAGAATGAACTGATGAGCCAAAATTTTTAATATTTATTAATTATTAATATTTACTAATATGAATCCTCTGAAAACAACCAGATTTCTGAATGCAGCTCATTAACAAGAACAAGTTGCCAGTTTCCTGCCCAACATGCAGCTCTGGATTGACTTTCATGATTTCTGTGATAAAATATTAATTCATTAGCATGGCAGGGGCAGAAGTGGCAGGAGGGAAAGGGAATTCTACTGAAAGGTAGTGTTTCTTAATGTTTCAGCCAAGGTCAAATGTGCTTACTTTCAGTCTTCTTAAATGGATTTTGCTGTCGCACCTCGCAAGCGATTTTGATGATCTTTGAACATGTTATTTACTTTCCTTTGAATGTTCTTCCTGACAAATTACTAACTCTGAAGCAGGGAAGGTCTGTAAATATGTGGACAGACTTTCAAAGCATTTGAACTTCACTGCTTTATCCATGAGTACTTGTTGCTTTTTCTCAACTTCTTGATTTGTTAGGGGGAATGTGAACTCTACATGACACGAACTGTGAAATTTGAAGGTAATAAGAGATCCTTATTTATGGAAATTGACAAGTGAGAGATTTCTGGGACAATTATGAAGATCTGTAGGTATTAACAGCCGGGAGGCAAAAGCTCATTAGAAAATTCAAATTATTGGTGTTGAGCATGACGGTCCAGGAGAACATCATATTTCTCTTCAGTTCTCCACTGCCTTCCTAATAGCATAGACCTGTAGGACTTGAGGAATGTCAAGAGGTCCCTGCTTTGGCCAAGAGCAGGATCAGTGTCACTGATGGCTATTCAAACTGTTCTTCACTAGCTCCCATGACAAAGATACAGAAGGAGATGCCTACCTGTTCTTTTATGAAGTCAAGTTTCCTAACTAAAATACACCTCTTTTGTTGTCACCAGCTCATCAGGTGATTAGAGTTTTTTTATGTTTTCAGTGAAGATTGGAAAAAATTGTCTACCTTGTGCATCTTGGGAGGATGCTTCTTCCTCCAATCCTGCAACCCCTTTGTATCAAGGGTCTTCATTTACTGGTCATCCACATTTTTCCAATGAAGAAAATTGAGATAATTTGATGGCTTTGTTTATGAAAGTGATGGAATTGAGAGAATCTTTATCAAGAACCTGGTCACATATGAATAGTCCAAATGTTTAGTATCTGAGTTTCTTAAAAAGTGCAGAGCGAAGTTGGAGTAGTTGCCTGGGATACAGTGATGGTTCTGAATTTTCATATGATTTCTTAGAATAACATTCTTCTGAATGAAAATAGAGACTACATGAGATTCATGTAAGCCTGTCTGGATTGCTTTCACATTATTGCTTTAAAAATAGGTATGCTAGAGTATACAATGCATAAAAAATGAAATCCGTGGCTTTTACAATGTCATGTGTAACAAACTGGAATACTGACACTGTTCTTCAAGGATGCCCCTTCAGCTGAATTGGCTGATACATCTCATCCTGTTCATGGAAACACTTCTACTTTCTCTCTGGCTCCATCTTGCCATAAAGTATCTTCCATTTACAAGTCCTATGCAAGGTTTTTAAAAGCTTGAATTGCAACATTCTTTCTATAATAAACTACAAGGAAAAAGAATGCTGCCTCACATTAGTGTCTCACTGAAGCTGATGAACATTTGAGCTGCTGTTGGCAGCTATCGGCACTTTCTGAAGATGGTGAGCCAGCTGCCTCAAAACTAACCAGGCAGCAAAAAATCAGTTCATTTCTGCCTGATTCTACCAGGTCAATTCCCCTCTGCAGCTGCTGATGCCTCCTAAAGGAGGGACTGGAAATGCGGCTAGGGACAGAGGCAAAGGACTGGGACTCCAGCAATCTGGGCTGAAATTGGTTTGAGCTGCTGTGAAACTGCTCCAATGGCTTTTCAAGCTCCTTTAAATTACTTGGCAGTTTCAGCCTTGAGATATTTAGCAATGAAATTATGGATTATGTGTTCCTCTGCAATTTCTGAGCTTATATCTCTTAATCAGAAATAGTCTTAAAGGTCCTTAGTTCTCTACCTTTTGTTTCAAGCTGATGTCCCAGGCATATTTTGACAGTCTCCTCACTCACCTGTATTTGATAACCTGATTATGTTTGGAGAACTCAGGCATATCGACAGAATCTGCCCACAGAAAATACCACCAAATGTAAAATATAAATGATATTCTTTTTAACAATAAATTATATTAATTTATTGTTAAAAATAATAACCCTTTAGCAACTTTGTCTGAAAGAGCTAATCAGTTGCCTCTCTTCTGCTGAGAACCATAAAGCACGGAGGAAAAATTTAACCTTTTAAAATCCTGCAGTTTTCTGGTATTGCAATAGGATTTCTTTCTTGGCTCCTTCGTAGTAAGCATACATTAAATTGCAATGTCATTTGTTAATTTAAATAAGACATCATCATCCACAGCAACAGCAGATCCCTTAGATTTTATTGATCACATGGAAAAAATTGATTGCTGTCAAACACTGACCATTGTTATCAGAGAAGGAGCAGTGCAGTCTTCCTTTTTGTGCTTTGCTAGTCCCATGTCCCTTGAACAATAGCTCATGGACTTGAGTAAATTAAGCTGATGGCAAATGTATTATTTACATGAATAGATTACATGCATCTTCTCAAGCAGCCACACTTCAGTGTGTGAGACATTTCAAAATTAGAGTTTTTGGTGCCATTTTCAGCTTTTTTTTAAAATTGCTTGTATGTTTCTTACCATCATGTATTCACTCCTAGTCATTCATCAGCTCAATGCATCAGAGATTCTTTTGCTATCAGTTCTGACAGACAGAGGCATAATCCCTTACCATTTCTGGTATAGTTTAGCAATGTGGGCAGTGAGACTATGCCTTTGTCTCATATTGCCAGGCAAATCTACATTAGGTGCAATAGCTTCAAATTTTGTTTAAGCAGGGTTACAGCCACAGTTTTCCTGTCTTACCAACATAATATTTTCTTGGCAGCTGCAAACCCCTGAGAATCATTGTGTAAATCCTTTAAATCCCATGTATCTCATAGTGATCGTGCAGGAATATTTTGTTTTCTCTGTGCTCTCCTCTAAGTTCTCCATGAAAAATTGGAGAAGTGATTTTGAGTGTCCATGATCTTTCCAGTCTAAATAACTGCTATAGTGAGCTTGAAAATTTTTGCATCTCATTTCCTTTCTGAGGCTCACACATCTCTTAGGGTCCTACAAGTCTTGTGTCAGCCTTGATTGATGGAGATGTATGAGACCAAAACATAGAAAGATTGGACATCTAGCAATATATTTTGCTAGGCTCAGCTCAGTTCTAGTAACCTAGAGTGAGTTATCTTTCCTGCTGTTGGCAAGCTGGTGGGACTGAGGATAAAAGCCTGACAGCAGCTGTTGGCCTCACGCTCTGCCCCTTGGATTACCCTTGACTTGCATCATTGTCCAAGTGCAGAGAAGTGTGGGAAGCAAAACAAGACCCCAGACACAGACTTACGTCTAAAATGTGTGTGTGTGCTTGTGTGGGTCACAATTAAACATTTTCCTAAAGTTTTAACCACTTAAGACGCACCCATTGTGGCAGGACTTTTAATGCCATTTGAAAATGTTTGCATTAACTTAATAAAATGCATTTATGCCTTTTAGGGCATAAATAGCTCCATGCAAAAAGCTGATCCTTTGAGATCAGTGACAAAGGAACATCAAGAAGAGAAACCATCTAACTGCTCCATTGGTAGAAGCACAACACCAACTGGCAGGAGGACCCTTCACCAGGGAAGACTGACACCTTTTGAACCAGACAAAGTAAGGCAGTAGCAAGGTCTGTTTAAACTGCCTTTATTTTCTTTTTATGGTATCATTCAGAATCTCTGTTGGGATTCTGATCCCCACATGGCTGCTGCTTGGAACTGCAGATTTCTTTGTCAGAAATTATCTTAGAGACTGTTCATACATTGAGCTATTTAGACACCTGCTAGAGTGTGGAGGTATGCTTTGAAAACTGCCCCCATTGCCTCAGAAAAGGTTCAGGGGTGATCACAAGCACCATGCATTGTGGCACTGCATAGGCCAGAGGTTCCCAGGGAGGCCAGGGGCTTGGAGCATCAGAGGCAGCTCATGGAGTCAGCAGGGCAGTCCTGTCCCACAGCTCCAGCCAGAGAGGAGGGCAAGCTGGGTATGGAAGGGAGGGCCAGACCAGAATCCCAATTGTCAAAACCCACAAGGAAGACACAGACCTGGGGTCATGACAGGAAGATATCAAATGGGTCAGGGCTAGGACTTGGACCTGTGAGGTGCATGGCCAGGCACAGACCTTGCTGCAGCGCAATCCACCATGGGCCAGAGGAAGTGCAGTTCCCAAGAGAAGATATGGGGGAAGTGAGAGTCTTGGCCCTATCTGGGGCCTCTTCAGCTCTTCCACGCTCCTTTCTTTCTCCACAACAGTCTGAACAAAGCTTAGACACCTGTACAATGTCCACACACAGACAGCTAAACTCCTAGGAAGGAGAAGTATATGGCAGCTCTGGCCATGTCAATGATAGCTCCCATGTTAAAGTGAAGCATGACTGTAGCCCAGAGCCTCTCCATTTTCCTTCAGGTTCTACATCAGCCCTCTCCTACTGGAGGAAGATATAATGGTAGGAAGTCGCCTGGAGCTGTCTCACATCTGGGTGGTTGTTTTAAGGAGCCCAGCTCATCTTCCTGTGTAAAAGGTAAGATATGTGGAAACTTCCTGCCTGCTTAGAGTGGTCTGTAAATGGCTTGGAGACATTGGTCCCCAGCTCTTGACTCAGAGAATGTGAGCCACTAAAACACACCTGTAATTCTTAGAAGTATTGTCAAATTCATATTTTACAAGAGAGGGAGAGCAGACTGTGCTGTCGCCTACTTACTCACCGAGTTTATTGTCCTAGAGGTTCAGGAGATGGGAGGATGGATGTGGACAGCATTTCATTTTGGTCCAGGACACAGCACATTTGGGAAGATGGACAAGCTGTTAGCAAACATTATCAGAGCAAGAAGCAATGTATTGCAAGATTCCGAGAGCTCAAAAGTCTGAGATAGGTACGGAAATGTTATTCAGCAATATTCATATGCTTTCAGTGACCCCTTTTTCTTTATCTTACAGGGACACCTTTGACCATTTCATATGGCTCAGAAGACATATCCCTCTCACATAAACACAGCAATGACACTTGTAGCTTTGCACCCTGCAAGAACAATGAAGAAACAGAGGTATTTCACCATGTAAATAGAGTTACAGTGAATTTGAGGCCTTAATTTTCACAAAAATTTTTATTTTTTTATTTTTTTAATTTTTACTTTTTTCCCTTTACTCAATTACATAATTTTACCTTTAAAACAATGTTGCAATGTCTTTCAAATAATAGTCTAGATTTCTTTATCAATATATTTCTGCACAACTGTTGAACACTAATAGATTTATGTTGTTAGTTAACATTTTAATTTTTTCTCAGGAAGAAGAAACACTTAAAAAGACAGAAAAATTGCTAAGAGCTCAGAATAAAGTGGCTTTTGTGACTACACACAAGAAAAATGGCATAACTGCATATGACAACAAAGTATCTACAGAGAGTTCTCCTGCTTTTCCGGATGCTGAAGCTAAGGTTTGAGCCACTTATGATTCTGGTTCTTACACGAGCAGCAACTGTGTTCTTTCTATTTGTGAGAAGAAATAAAGCACACTAATAAAAAGAAAGTATTCTGTTCCCGCTGCCTGTGTTATGCAGTAGACACAGCTTTCGAGATGGATCTGGCAACTTTGTGCATGGTGTTGATAGTTATTTACTGAAGCATATCATTGCCCTGTGGGGAGCAGTTCTCCCTGTTCTTTTGGATCCTATAACTCAAAATTCACCACATCCTCAAACTGTAATTAACATTAGCTTGTAACTGCCCTGGATGCTGTGTGCCAGATGTCATTTGACTTTAGGCTCCTTTACACTGTCAGACTGCAAAGAGCATTTATGGTAATGGTAAACTGGAATTGTAACACCCGGAATAGCCCTTAGTTACATAGATAGCACCACCTAATAGCTACCAGCCATGTAATTTGTTTTGCAAGAGAGCCTCCAGCTAATACAAGTACCTTTTTTCGTAAATCAGTAACTCAGTTCTCAGAAATAGTTCTGCTCTCTTTTCCTGTGTTTATTCTCTCCATTTTGTACCACATAACTTAGCCAGAATGCACTTTTATCACTTCATTTCTGGATGTCAGTTTTGTTATCTTTTGGCTTTGCAAACTGAAGAAAACTGCAATTAATGAGAAACATCTCTAGTTACAAATAAAATATGAAAATTCATTGCAAATGCAAGGCAATATCAGAAATAAGGGAATATTTCCTCTGTATGGGAAAGTAAGTAAGTTTTTTGCACAGTTGTTTAAAGTTAATGAACATATTTTTAAAACATTTCTGTTTACATAACAATGACTTCAATATTTTCATAATGTAGGCTCCAAAATCAATATTATCTAGAAGATCAATGTTACATCAAGAAAGAAGAAGGCATGAGGAGGAAGTCCAGGAAAAAATAGAGTATCGTGATGGAAAGGTGAGACAAAATAGGATTTTTGCCTGTTTGTTTGTTTGGAGATACTCCCATTTGTGAAAACTCTGAAAAAACTGGAACCATATGACTAAGCTGTAATACATCTTCTGGTTGTCTCTTTCTTTGGACTTCATCAAATTAATTAACTTATGCTGAACAGAACCAACTGTTATAGTAACACCAGGAAAACTGATTAACCAGAGGCTATGCTGTGTATGAAGTCTTCTCTGACAAGTGTCATTTTTGTAGGACAGCATACTAATGGCATTATTGTCTGCTGTCCATAAGAAGTCTCAAGCAAATTTTCAGATGTGTGCATGCAGCCAAAATTAATTCTGTAGTGCTGAATGTCCAGACAGAGTTACTTGGAAAGAAATTGTTCTTAACCTACCATGTCAGCAATCTGTGTTAATACCTCAAGTTCAATTATTTTTCTTCACACAATCCAGAAAAAGGTGTCTCTCAAGGCACCTGTGTGGAAGATATACAAGCATATACGGAATGAGTCTGGAGAATAATTAACTAAGGCTGGTCAAGACAAAAACTGACTGTCTTCCCTACTGCCACAGGGCTGGGCACCTTATTTTGCTTAACATTAGAACAAAGTGGTGGGGTGAGAACTTGGAACATGTGCTACAAGTAAGTTCATCTATTGAACAGAAAATTTCTTTTGACCTCTTTCATGCACAAATGAGGTAAAAACAATGCCTGTTCTGCAGAGATAACTTTTGAAATACAAAGATATAGCATGACTTCCTTCAAGCTCTGATTGAATTCGAAGGCAGTGAAATGCTGCTCATTTCTTTTGACTTAATTTACATTAGATATTCTGTGTGTTTGAAGGTAGAAGAGGTTCTTTCTGATGGATGCCGAATCCTCACTTTCCGCGATGGCACTAAAAAGGAGATTAGTGCTGATAAAAAGATGACAACTATTAGCTTTTCCAATGGAGATGTAAAGAAGATCATGCCAGATCAGAGGGTGGTGGGTAACTTTTCATTTTTTTAAGGAAAATAAAATGATTAACTGATTTTCCAGCAAGGTTCTATAATTTATCTTGCTCTATCAATTCTGAGAGAAGCTGATGAGGAAGGGTATTGGTTTAACAACCCTGTGCAGTGAAACTGCTTCATCTACAAAGGCAGAAGTGGAAAGGCATGAAGGTAACAGTCAAGGAAGGAACAAATATGTAGCTGGCCAAGCAAGAGACTGAATGAAGGCAAGGGGCATGGGCAGCTATCTAAAGCAAGGACTGTTTTTTATACATTTGTAGTGTAGGTAGCACAGAGGGTTCTTCCATGTTGGCATTATGTAAATATAAATAGTTAATAGCAATGTGAGCTACGTGGAAATAAGTGAGGCCTTGGCAGCACTGGGATTATTTTAAATTAATAGTTCATGGATGAGAGCCAAAGCACAGAGGTGGGAGGATGACTTTCTTGTTCTCCTGCACACTGCAGAGATGAAAGTAGCATCATCTAGACACAACCATGAGGATGAAGGAACAGCAATGTGAACATAGCTACTTTTATGGATGGCAGATGCAGAAAATGACCTTGAAATGACTTTTTTAGAATGGCTTACTTTTGAACACATTGTTATGGTTGAATCTGCTTATGCAAATATTGTGAACATGCTGCTACCATCTCACTCTCCTTCCAGATTTATTATTATGCAGATGCACAGACAACTCACACTGCTTATCCAGATGGCCTGGAGGTGCTGCAGTTCCCTAATAATCAGATAGGTATGCAAGAGCTCCAAAATGTGAACTGCATGTGCAGATTTATTTGCATTAGTATTATTTATTTGTATTATTAGAAAGTGTGGTTTGAATTCTGAGTCCAGCAGATTGGGTATTTTCTTGCCATTTCACATTGTCTTTGCATTTCACTTTCAGTATATTCCATCACTTCACTCCTACAAAGCAAATACAATAATGGAATGCAAATGTAGCTCTTCCAATTCTGATTATCTGATTATGTGATTCTTTGATTTCTTTTACCAGTATTGTAGATATAATTTCCATCCTCACTACAATGTCCAAAAAAAATCCTGACGTAGCTTTATGTAAGGCCCTGAAAGAGCACTAGGCAGACTTTTTACATCTTCTTTTCCACAGAAAAGCATTATCCCGATGGCACACAAGAAATTGTGTTCCCAGATCACACAGTGAAACGCCTCTACAGTGACGGACTGAAGGAAACTTTTTTCCCAGATGGCACAGTAGTAAAAGTAGAAAAGTAAGTCCTGTGTAAATAACAGGGACCATACTTTGAACACAGGTACAGCAACAGTGACATTTAGAACTGTGGTTGGATTTTGCATAGCTGAAAATTTTCCAGAAGAAGGGAAAAAGAATTTGTAAGATAACAAGGTTTTTACAAGAATGTGGCACTGAAAATTCACTTCCACGTTGAATGATGGGTGACCATTCACCATTGGCAACGGGACTGTGAAATATTCCTCATTTAGTTCCATGCAACTTTACAGTGGCCAGAGTAGCTGGGAGATCACCATTGGTCAGTGTTAGCAACCTGGGTACTAAAGGACTCAGGATGAGGACTCCTGAGCTCTATTCCCAGCTGTTTGGCTCTCCCTCTAATGCTGGGCAAGGACTGAGAGTAGATCAGTTGGTTAGAGCATGGTGCTAAAATACCAAGAGTATGAATTTGATCCCTGAATGGACTAGAGTTGGACTTAATAGTCCTTGTGGGTATCTTCCCAGTCATATCCTGTGAATCTGTATTGTCTCTCTATTCCTTCATGCAAGATGAGAAAAACAGCAACAGGACTCTCTTACACATCTCTTCTGGCAAAGAGGAAGGATCCTGTTGGAAAATGGATTTTCTGCCTGCAAAATGCTTGTGACCCCTGCATGAAGTCATGTAAAATTCAGATCTCACCATCCATTAGCTATTATACTATTTATTGAAATATTTTTGTGAGACCAGATTTCTAATGCCATCCCATGTAAATCCTGAGGCCTTCCACTTGCTATTTTTTCCAATTTCATTAAGTTACATTAGACAGGCAATGTCTAATTAGACAGGTTAATAACAGACAGTGTCTTCTCACCTCTTCATTCATTGCTGCTTCTTTCAGGAATGGAGATAAAATAGTGGTATTCAGTGATGGCCAGAGGGAGATTCACACTGCACAGTTCAGAAGGAGGGAGTACCTGGATGGCACTGTGAAAACTGTGTTCTGCAACGGCAGACAGGAAACCAAGTACTCCACTGGACGAGTTCAGATCAAAGATGAGGAGGGTAATCTCATCCTGGATAAGAAGTGATTCCTCCCTGCAGAGGGCTGCACTATATGTAGCTCAAGCAGTTTTCTCAGCAGGTCAGAACTGTTAGGAGGATTTAACTTGGGAAAAAGAATGGAGGAATCTGTAGGGCTGAAATTACTTTGACTCAGCAACTGGTGCTTAGACTGGAATAATCTTACCTAAATGAAATGTCTCTTGAGTGAGACTGAAGGAGATGCAGTCATGCCTTCTTTGTGTATTCAACATTAAAATAAATACCCACAGTGCTTCTCATCAAAGTGTTTGTTTCATGGTACTGATCATGCTTCCCCTAGTTTTCCTGCAATTTGTTGTGAAAGTGACTACAATTAAGAGCTATGGCGTAAGAACCACAAATATACGGTTCAGTGCTGCCTTATGCTAACTAAAAGAAATCTATATAGGGTTTTTATTTCCTCAGTTAATCATCACAGAAAGAGTGGAAGTGATTAATACTTTCCGTTTGTTTGAATTCTTTGGAGCAGAATTCCCCAGCATGAATCAGGGCTTATCATGAGCTGATCAAAACCTGAGCAGAAGTGGAGAAAACAGTCACAGCTCTGGATGTCCCTTCCTACCAAAGTTATTAAAAAATTATATTATCATAATCAAAAAACTCTGTCTCATGAATTTGAAAATAAAATGTAGTATTTATTCAATCCTAGTGACTATTCTGGATCAAAGACCTGGGTCTTCTGCATCTTTTTTCTTCCTCCAGCAATCTTTCATCTGTATTGTTCTGTCTTTGAAATAACCTTTCCCACTATTGCTTTTATTCTCCCACTAGTGTAAAAATATTTCTGGTCAGTGAATCTCTCCATCTATAAGGTCCTTTAGATGACACTTGATACTTAGAGGGATTAATAACTTATCAGAAGCTGTTTTCAACTGCCTTCCCTACAGACTTCCTGTCAAAAAACCATAGAATAGTTTGGGTTGGAAAGAACCTTGAAGATCATCAAGTTCCAACTCCCCCTGCTATGGGCAGAGACATCTTCCACTAGACCAGGTTCCTCAAAGCCCCATCCAACCTGGCCTTCAACACTTCCAATGAAGTGAATTTTTCCCAATCACTGAAACTCCTCTCTTGTAGAGCTCAGCTGCCCACTGACTGAGATACCAAATTATCTCCTTATGCTCTTCAAATTCCTGTCGCAACAAATACATTCTCATAGCATGATGTTTGAGCCTTTTCTCACACCTAAGTGCAAAAATTGCAACATTATGGAATTGCTCGCTCTTCTCCTCTGTTTCCAGGGGCTCGGACAATCAACAAATCACCACTCAAATTGCAGAGCATCTTTCAAAGAAAGAGCAAGAAACATAGCTGAATTGATCATACACATGATCCATTTAATTATGAAGCTGTGAGCAGTTTGATATCAGCTGGTGTAATGATAAAATTGTATTGTTTTCCCTTAACTGCTACATAACACTCCTGCTTTCAACTACTGAAATGTTAATATATTTTATGTGTTTTGTAAAAGAAAACTCTAAAATAAATTCAACGCATCATTGTTTTGCATGGGTTTCACTAAGAATTTCAGTTTGTTCTATCAAAATAGATCTATGCTGCTTTTTTTTTCTCAACTAATCACCATTAAAAAAGTGAATGTGGCTAGTGTTTTCAGTTTGACTGAGAAACTAGATATGATACAAATGTTTCATAAAGGATCATTATTTTTATTCCCAAGAATTCCTCTAACAAAAGGTCACTGTTCTCCAGTTAAAATGCCATTCTTTTTTGTTTCTGCAGTAAATCAGAAAACAGGCTTTGCTCACAGCTTTTAGCCTTAAATTACTGTTTACTTTTTGATAACCTGTCACTGAATCACAGAATTCTGTGGATAACTAATCCCTCCTAATTGTAAACTAAACAAGGAACTATTTTGTTATCCTGCTGCTTGCTTCTCATTAAGCACTCTTGACTCTACTTGCAGGAAGCATTTTGGCCCATGGTCCTGCACAATGTGTGGCACACGAGGAGTATGTGCAAGGCAGTCCCTAGAGCTGTACACAGAGGTGACCTGACTGAAGATTTCATTGCACTTTTGCCAGCCTATGTCTGACCATCATTTTACCAGGATATGTTTTTCAGGTGGTATTTTATAGTATAATAGTAAAGTGATTTTTGACATAAAGGACACACGTTGGGTTTGGAAACAAGGAGGCAGAGAAACATCTGCATAAATGATGAGCTCTGTCAGGTATGTTATAACTGAGAGTCCTTCACAGATGAGTTCTGACACATCCCACTTTGTTTTTCACAGCCTGATTCTCACACCTTCTCTCCTCCACCTTCCACTCGCCTTAGTTTACCAGAAGCATGGCTCTAACATTTATAGTTCATAGCTGTAGGAACAAAAATAATCCAAATTAAGTGTGCATATTTTGCTTAAACTGTAGCAGCACTCATAGCTACTTCTCAATACTTTTTGTCCTGGAGGATTTACAATAAAATTTTAATGGATCCTTCAGGGAGATGGAACACTTTTGGGAAATCCCACTTCTGTTTTATCACAGGTTTTCCTGGCTTTAGCAAAAACATGCTACAGTCAGTATTTGGCCTCAATTTTTGTTCAAATTTAGAATATGCTGTGACGTGTAAACAGAGCTAGTTCCATTCAGACAGTCAGGGGTGTGGTTCTCTGGTCCTTATCAGAGGAAACAGGTGTGTGGTTAGCTCACAGTTGCAGAAGTCAGGTGTAGGTAACCAGCAGCTGATTTGGGCAGACTTGTGTGGAGAATGCCCAGCCTCCTGGGATTTGTTTAATTTTAGCTTCACCTTTTGCTCGGAAGGGTATTTTTGGCATGGTGATTTTTCCTGCAGCTGGGAAGTCAGTGTTTTTCTTGGAAGTCCTCTGGAAGTTTTCTTAGGAAAATGTCTATTGATTCCAATGTTCTTTTCCTCCTCTGGCATATGCTGATTTAACTCACTGATAATCTTCTGCTATTCCAATAATGAGCTCCTCTCCAATTTCTGAGGAGCAGGGCACCTTCTTGTCTCATCACTTCCCTCTCAAGAAAATAACGTTCCAGAAAAATATATGTAGATTCTGAACAAAATACCATTTCCCACTGTCTACAATGGAAGTGGGTGGTGGACTTCATCTATTTTTGTGAGTAGGAAATGCATTTTGAGTTACATTTCACAGAGCAATTCTCATTTAGACAATTCATCAAGTGGACTCCTCCCTGCCCAGTTAGTTCAACATACACAAAACTCAAACTAAAGACCTGCCTTGAGTGAGGGGTTTATAGGGAAGAGGAGAGAAACACAGTAAATGATTACTGAAGTATGGCCATTATGTAATAGGACTTACATAAAATGCCATGAAGGGGAAAGTAGCCTTGCTGTGTCTCTTGCAGTCAGTCATTCTTTTCAGCCCCAGAAATTTGGGGGCTTGCTGCTGAGCTTGCACACAAATCTAATGTGGTGGTCCCAGAAAATTATTCTTGTCTTTTCTTCCACTTTCTTTCCTGGGAATTCTTTGCTCTGTTCTGCTGATTAAACAGCATTATGTCACATGTTAAGAAAAAAATTAGTAAAAAACAACGAGCAAACGACAACCAACCAACCAGAAAACTGAAAAGTCAAACACACCAAAAAACTCAACCATACCAAACTAAGCAAGCTTTACAGTAGTTGGTTCAACTACTGGGGCAAAGATTATTAAATTAAGAAAACAATTATGTAATTGGATGTAGCCATGGTAAGAATTTGAATGAGTCACCTCACAGACTGCAGTTAGCTTTGTCTCTTCTGCACTGCTCAACAATGCTATTAGCAGTGTTTCTGCTATTGAACATGCAGCCAGTGTGTGGTAAACTGTGCCATCACAGTCTCCACTAGGTAATCACAAATTAAGCTGTTAATAATGTCTGAACAATGAAGCTTTCTTTGGTAGTTTGCTCATATCTGCTTGTATTAATGAACATCTTTCATACCTCTGGCATTTAGGGAATGAAATTAAACTTTGGCATCCAGGGAATGCCAGCTTACAGGAAATTGGCTCACCAAATCCAGATAACAAATGTCTGCTACAATTTCCCAGATAATAAAGTGCAAAGAAAAGAAGACAAACTACTTTAACTAACAAAGAACACCTATCCACTTTTAAGAAAGTCATATCACATATAAACAGAAGTTCTTGAAGTACAATTATGAAGCACTAACTCCAGGATTAGGCATTGGTCTAAATCAATGAAGATAAATTTCACTCACTTTACTATATATAAATGTGTCCTCAGCTGAACCCCCATCTCTCCACCAGCCTTCATTCCCAGTGGACTCTATGTTCAGCCCATTCCTTAATAACTTGTAAACCCACCTGTGAGTTTACAGACATTCTTCCACAATGCAAAACCTACCAGAGCTCTCTCTGACCACACTCGAGTTTGACACTCATGTGCTGCTGCTGCCAGCCAGCACCCAGAAGCAGACACCTTCGAATCACAGAACCAGGATAGCTTGGGTTGGAAGGAACATTAAAGATCACCTGGTTCCAGCCCCTCTGCCACAGGCAGGGACCCCTCCCTCTAGCCCAAGTTGCTTAATGCCCCATCCAACCTGGCCTTTCCCCAGAAGAGCAGGATGCCTTTCTCAGTGACACCAGGGAACACAGAGCATTCAGTAGATAAGCATCAACAGGCTTATTATCCATTGCCTGGCTTAGAGATCTTGAAGTTTCAGGCACATGACTGGGGAGGGATTCATCTGACTACCACTTCAAACTCCAAAGCTACTGTCCATTCAGACAGCTACACTTGCTCTCGTTAACCTCACACATTCAGAGCCAGACTGATAAAAACAATTGTTTCACTGCAAAATGAACACTCTTATTGTGGGTGAGGTAAGAGCTTGTCGGGCAGTGAAACATGGGGTGAAGAAGGGTGAGTCTACCTGCACCCTGCTGCTAGTTGAGGCCTCAGCACAGACAGATCTGTGCTATTTTCTGCCTGCTAGACTGGAGCAGGGCTTGTGGAGTCTTCCTTGGCCATGAAAGTGCAGATGTCTCATGCCACAGCAACCTCAACTATGATGTTTTTTTCTTGCATTTCAGTGCATATATGTTCCTAGCTGAATTTCTGCCTATTTTTTTATATACTGTGCTGCAAAATTCCTATAGCCTTTACAATAAGCAAACCACATAAGTTTATAACTATGTATTGTCCACACATAACAATGTAAGTGACAATTTTCACTTAAGTCATGTCAAAGACTGATGGGCACCTTTACATTCATCCTGTCCCAGGCAAAAGCATCTTTTTTGCATTGACCCCTTGAAGCTGTGGCTTTCATTCCCAAGGTAACAGAGTGAAGGAAAGTAACCATTCCTCATGGTTCCTGTGCAATGGAAGAGTTGTCATTCAGAAAATGACTACATAAAGTCCTGTGAAAAATCAAGAGTGAAAAAACAACTCTTCAAACCACAGGGCACAATGTCCTAACCCTGCGCTGATTCAGTGTCAGTGATGATGAGGTCCTCAACAAGACCAGAACCTTTTTCCTGTTCCTTTGCCCCAAACTTTTATTACTGAGCATGGCTTCATGTGGCATGGGTTATGCCTTTCATCACTCTATCTCTGCAATCCTGGTTGTGCCACCTTCAAGTTTCTTGGGCACCTGCAACCTTCTCACTGAGGGGCAAGAGTGAAGAGAAAAAAAAAATTTGGATGTTCTGCAAATACTGTTCAGCAATAGCCAAAACACTGGTGTGTTTTCAACACTGTTTTAGTTATACAAATCTGAAACACAGCACCATATGGACTGCTACAAAGAAAATTAACTCCATCCTAGCCAGACTCAGTACAGGAGTAAAAAGAGAAACTACATTTTAAAAAGTGCATTTAAAAACTACATTTAAAAAGAGTAATGTCTTGGTAGGGGTCTTCTTTTTATTCTGAGGTTGTAGAGCATCTCATATAGTAGGATACTGACTTCTATGTTGGATTGTTACAAATAAAAAACTTATTACGTTCACACAGATGAGGTTTTCACCATGATGTTACCTCAGATATCCTCTTTGCTTCACTTGTCATTGAACATCACCTTGTGAAAGAGAATCATAGGAGGTTTCAGAGATGCAATGAAATATGATGCTGTGTTTCACTATGAGATGGAAGCAGTGTAGGGTGAAAATCAGCAGCAGCCTAGAATATCCATCTGTGCCTGCTGGGCAGATAGGAGGCTGTCAGGATTCTGCAGCCACAATAGTTTTGCCATTTGTATTTCCAGCAGAGAGATCAACAGCAGGCCTTTGAGCTGACAGGGTGAAGGTGCAAGAGAAAAAGCTGCACCTGTGAGGGAGCCCACCTGTCACCTTATTTTCTGCAGGACATAATGGATTTTATTTTATTGTATGAGACCTGGAAAAAACCCCATCATTTGAAAAGCCATGAGCCAACACAAGTGAAGTCTGAATGGGAGTCCAGATGCTTGGGAACAAGAAATATAAGAGAGACAGCAAAGTAAAATTAAGTTTGTTACTATACAAAAGGCCTAAGAGTTTGGGGATTTTTGTCACACAAATTGTGTTATTGTTGTTACACTGTGAGGTGCCTCATCCTCTTGCTGTGGTTAGTAACTGAGACAAAGTAGTTTCAAGTGTTATCTCCATGGCAGGCAACAACTTAACTAGCTATATGTAGTTTATTTCCAGAGGCAGCACTAATCTTGGACATGAAGAGCATTTGTCTGCAATTCCTTTGGTGCTGTCTGCCTCACACAGAGAATCTGAACAGTGTCGTTACCAAAAATGAACATGATGTCTGTAAATAACTCTCATTAAGATGCAGGGACACTGCACAGTAACTGTATTGTAACACTCCTCTCTTTGCAGAAAAAAACCCCCACAAAAATCCACATCTAGAAACAATATGGGTAAAAATAAAGAGAAGTTGAGATGATCCACTGCAGGATACATATAGGTCTCAAGGACTTCTTAGAGTGTAGGCCCCTCCTTTTCTCCCTGTCTCTCTGTGACTTGCACCATCACCTGCACTCTCCTCATGGCTAGGTTCCCCATGGCCTGGCTCTCATCTGGAAAACAGCTCTGTCCCTGGATGGGAGAGTGGAGGAAGTGGGGGAATACTTCATCATCATGAAAGTATTCTGTCTTGTTGAGGGCATTACTTTTAGGATGAAATTGCTGTAAGTGGTGACAGAAAAATTTGAGACAGGACAATAAAAAGAGAAAGAGTGCTGGGGTAGAGGGATGACATGGGCAGGTTCATAGCTGCCTGCTGACCTAAGACAAGCTGGTGGACTCAGCGGTTTGTTGGTTCTGTGGTGTGCAGATATGAACTGCAGATATAGCCAGTCTAGAGACTGATATAATTTACAGCAGATGCTAAAGAATGCAGCATAAAAACAACATAAATCTTTGGTTCCAACAACATAAAACTAATGATTCCATGAAATTAGGTTTGTTATCTGCAATCAACTGAGCAACCCCAGTTGCTCATAAACAGCTCCTGGGCTGTTTAGGTTTGATTGTAAAGCTATACCCGGTCTTATCCACAGAAACAAAAGTGTGAAGTCTTTAGGAATCTTGTTTACATTTATTAAGACATTATTAATTAAAATAAAAAGAGAAAACCTTTAGTTGGTTGTCTGCATAAAAGGGTGAAGTCAGACAATCTTCCCTTATAAAGGTGAGATGTCAAAGGAGGTTTTTGCTCCTTGACTCCTAAGACATCTGCATTATAATAGTCTTGAAATCTGTTCCTTTACCATCTTTCTGGATACAACACACACTGGAACACGCTTGGAGACATGCCTGTAAGGAGTTTCCTTTGCCTCTATCACTCTGACCATGTTGGGTTACATGTGTGTTTCCTGGGAGTGGGGTCCTCCATTTTCCTTTGTAGCAGTAGGTGTCCCAGGGGAGCTCTTAGCCTCCAGGTATTCCACTGCTCCATACGTCACCATGGACACCACAAGCACAGACAGTAAAATGTACAGTTTGATGTAGGCTTGCAATTTGGTGCTGTAACCAAAGGCGATGACAAATCCCAGTGATTCCCAGAGACGGTAATTTGCAAAGGCAGCCTCCTTGTGTTTCTCAAACAAAATGCCATAGAGTCCTGGAAGGAAGCAGGAAGGAAGGAAAATGTCTTGTGAAGATTAAGTCTGCAACCATGTATTTTCTGTGAAGAAAACAGAGCACAATGGGGAAGACAGACCCTCCCTCATAAATGTCAGAGAAAGGAAAATACAAGCTTTGTCTTAAAATGTTGTTGTGCTTCTGTGAGTTGTAACAAGTGAAATAACAGTGCAAACATGACAAAATAGAGAACCAGAGAAAAAGGGAACAAATATGTGAAGAAGGAAGAAAGGATGTGATCTATGGAATTAAGATGGCAGAACTTCTTTTTCAAACTATTAGCTACAGAAATTGAGCTTTTGAACTGATGAACAAGTAAGTAAGGAGAAAGAGGAAGCATTCACATTGTAGAGTCTCCATGTATAACTATTGAGAAGCTCATACCAAATCCTTACAGGCTTTCACAACGTGGGCCCAGATTTAGTATGCATATAAAGTTATCAGGCAGAAGTCTTTATAAATTAAAATAAAAATAAGTAGTATTTCTCACACAATACATAAGCAAACTATGGAATTCATTGCCAAAAATTTAAGCTGGAATTACATCACATCATTACAAAATCAATTCAGGGGAAAGCGTTTTTTTGGGACTACTAAAGGGTGATGATCCAGTGGAAATCTCCAACTCAGAACATCCCTATGTCTTTTATTGCCAGTGTCAGGAAGATTTTTCAGGGAAATATGACTATATTCTCACCTTATTTCTTACACTTTTTATCTCTGAATCAACCAGGTTTTCAAATTTCCAGCTCCTGAATGAGTTGGCAAATAGAATACTCTTGATGCACACAGAACCTTCAGGCAGCAACTGGAAAACTTACTTGGCATAGAGACTCAGTTCAGCTGATCGTCCTAATGCAATTGGCTTCACTGGGAATCTCCCAATGAGTTCAGTCAGTTGCACAACCACAACTGGGATCCAGGGAGGGATTCCCAGCCTCCAGGTCTAACTAGTGAAGAACACAAGGAAGGGGATCTTGCTTTCTTCTGTGTGCTGAGCTAGCATGAGTGGTGATAAAGGACAGGGCATTTCTTCTGACTCAGACGTGGTGTGCAGGGAAGGAAGGAGAAGAATATCATGAACTTTGACTCTTTTCATCCACTTGTCTAACAACACATTTGTTTGAAATATGTACGTTCAGCCAAAAGGCAAAGAGGAATGCGAAGTTCTCTGAAAATCTGAGTAGACTCAACCATCCCTTCAGTTTTGTTGAGCAGGGGGAGACTTCATCTGTATGTAAAGGCTTATTGCATCCAGATGACTGCAAGAGCACATTTACTGAACTGTTTCAATTTAGACATAATAGAAAATCTGGACAAGAGATTCACAAGATGTACTTAGTTCATTAAACTGGCTGATATGGAAGTCCTTCATAGATTTGCCTAATAAATGAACTAGTACAAGTTGTTCATATTAATTTCCTGCTATTCCCTGTGTTATCTTCTGGAGAGATATTAGTGAGGTAAGTTTAATACAGGAAGGTTTCTGATGCCATGTGTAAAGATTCTGGTTTTCAGCTGGTACATGTTTGCTATATTGAAGCAAATTGCCTGGATGAGCTTCAGCAGTATCTGCTGGGCTGAGTGAGTAGAGAGGTTTCTAGTTCTGAAATTTTACAGTTCACTTCAGTGCTTTTTTGCCACTGCCTGTTTTCCTACTCTTTTCCCTGGTACTAGTAGGCATGGGTATATAACAGGACTGCTGGAAATTATTTGAGTCCAGGTTTATAAACTCTTTAGACTTATTCACATCCTTTCTAAAGACACAAATCAGCCTGGGAGAATTTGGTTTTACTGTAGTCCACCTGATAGTTTTGTGCTACATAATTGTGATGCCACAGTTCTTATGCCCCAAATGCACTTTTTCCAGTGGGTAATATCAGCATCTGTGCTCAAGTTAGATAAGGAAGAGCACTACATGCTCTGAAAGGAAGTAGCTTTCTTTGGAAATAAATTAGCGCATCCACACATGAACGCAAACAGTAGTGACTCATCCACTGTGAGCCTACATATCCTCTAGGGGGTACTCGAGTGTTAAATATCCACAGCAGCACAAAGCAAACCACAGAATGCCTGAAGTATGTGGCACTATGCCATTTATGTGTTCACTGGTTAATCTACTGAGGCCCAAGCAGCACTCATGGGAGTTTAGCAAAGGAAGGACCACAGACCTTGTTCAACAATGCCATTTTGGAGGTCTTATCTCATAGCCTTTGTTGCTGGGATTTTTTTATGTGCTGTATATCTGTATAAAACTTTTGAAGGGGAGAAAATATTTAGTCCTGTGTGGGTATGTCAAACTGAAGATCCTGTTTTGGAATGCAGCACTGCATGTCACTGCACCTCTCTATTAAGGTTTCATGTCATCACTTGATATTTCAATGTGACAATGTGACAAAGCAAACTTTGCATAATTTTATAAACGGGAGTTGGGAAACAGCTGAGTAAGGTACAGACCAAAAAAAAGACAGTATCCAAGGAAAAAGTACAATTGGGTGTTTTCCAAGCTAACAAAAATGTGAAATTTGCATAAGTATCTTGCAGGAATCTGGAAATGGAGATGACCCAATACTTTGCTGTAAATAGATTAATTCTGTCACATGGCTTCAGAGCTCACTCACTATCAAGCAGGCATGAAGCATTGTCCACTGTCTTTGTCCCATCAGGGGGTTTGGAAATTACAGTCACTTCCCAGTCACCTTCTCCAATACTTAATTCCTCTGTACTTACCCCTTTTTTTTCCTAATGTGGGCCTCAGGTCCATTTTTTTCCCGGTTGTGCAGGGACCTTACAGAGGAAACATCCTCCCCAAGAACATCTCAAATGTATGTAAAGCCTAGAAGAGAGGGTACAAAGCCCAGCTCTTTTCAGTGGTGTCCAAGAAAAGTGGGCAAGAGGTGATCGGCACAAACTAAAGTATATGAGGTTTCCTCTGAACATCAGGAAAAGTTTTTTTTTTTACTATGAGGGTGAATGAGCACTGGCACAGGTTGCCCAGAGAGGGTTTGGAGTCTCCTTCTCTGGAAAAAATCAAAGGCTCTCTGGACATGGTCCCTGAGTAAGTGGCTGTGCCTTGGTGGCCCTGTTTGAGCAAGGGAGTTGAACCATCTGAAGTCCAGAGGTCCCTTTCAACTCTAACCCTCCTGTGATTCTGAAAGAAGCACAATATCTGATGACAAGGTTGTCTGGACCAGAGAGAAGCCAAACAAAGGACAGGTTCTTTATCCCAGTGGAAGACTAAGATATTGTTCTCAAGAATATTTGGAAGACGCTTGCAGAGCAATCAGAAAGCCTGTGGCTGAAGAAGCAGGAAGTGAATGAACAGCTTTACTTCAGAGAGAGAAGATCCTCTCTGAAGCTCTCCTTCCCTGACCCTGAGTATCAAGAGCATTGATTTAAATTTTCTACCTAATGCACAAAGCTCTGGGTTAGGATGTGAGCTGATGGAAGGGTGTGCCTTGATGTATGCTCTCCTCTAGGGGATGTGAGCTGGAGCTGCTGGAGGGGCAGAGAAGGATGCTTGCTGGTCACTCCCTGTAGAGGCAGGGACTCTACATGTGCTTGAAAGGAGATCACTGTCTGTGCCAGGCAATGGACTGCCATGTTTTCTATCTGGCTCTCCAGGAGGAACATGACACTTTGTCAAGTGGGTGAAATCTTCTAAGGCCCTGAAACAACCAAAGGGATCAGGGAAGGCATACTCATAACCTGAAGTGTGCCCAGAGGAGCTAATTCTGCCGCATGTATATTCCTGTGGCATCTGCCAAGTATGAACTTGGGATAGAGGAAAAGAGTATTCATGAAATAAGAGGTAAAAGACAGGAGCAGGTGGGAGACCTTTTAACTGCCTTACTGACTCAGGCTATGGAATTGGATTAAAAAGACTGTGCCTGACAGCCATGAGTAGATTTTGCTTGAAGTCATAACAAACTGCAGCTCTTTCTTGCCCTCTGCAACACTTGAGCATCTGGCTTTAGTCTCCACAACAGAATTTCTTCTGATTTTCATTAAATGATAGGTTTAAACAATCCCTTACAGAAGTCTGTTTTTATAAGCTCATTTTCTCAACTGTCAATACATAATAACTAATTGCACTGTGTTGCAAAGTAGAACATAAAAGATTGTAAGAATAAACTGCATACATCAGATTAGTAACAGACTCCTGGGATAAGACTGTAAGAAATAAGGCAAGAATATAGTGATATTTCCCTGAAAAGTCCTGCTGATTCTGGCAATAAAAGACATAGGGATGTTCTGAGTTGGAGATTTCCACTGGATCATCACCCTTTAGTAATCCCAAAAAACGCTTTCCCCTGAATTGATTTGGTAATGATGTGATGTAATTCCAGCTTAAATTTTTGGCAACGAATTCCATAGTTTGCTTATGTATTGTGTGAGAAATACTACTTATTTTGATTTTAATTTATAAAGACTTCTGCCTGATAACTTTATTTAGTGCCACTAGCTCTGTTATTACGAGAAACGGTGAATTTCAAGTCACCTTCTCTATACAATTAATTACGTTACTGATTGCTTTCCTTACTTACCACTTGTCCAGGACAAAGAGTTCTAGATTGTAATCTTCCTTTAAAAAGAAGTCTCCCATGACCTTGCTCATTTTTTATTGCCTTCTTATGGCTTATCTCATTGGATTATGAGTTTTGAAATAGAGTAAATCAGAGCTGTATGAAGTTACTTGGCTGCATAATGTTGCTCTCTCCGGTTTGCTCCTACAATTTTTTTTCCAATAACTCCTAACAGACAATTTTCTTCTTTTATGGTGAGTTTTGAGTTAATTTTTATCCAGAGTGCTCTCCTTTATTGCAAAAGACAAACTAAATGTATAGCTCTTCTTAGTTTCTAAATTTCTTTGAAACACTTATACTCCTCCAGAATATTTATTCTGAGTAACCCTTATCATCTTCTGCAATATTCATCTCTCTTCATCTTGGAAAAATTGGTTTAATGAGTATTTTGCCTTCTTACTCCCAACTTGTTCTATTTCTTCTGCTTTCCAATGAGTTAACATATTTCTTTTAGATGCTGGCTTAAAGCCATTACCATTTTTATGCAGCATTGTTCCATGGATGCAAAGATGTAGATTTTTAAATCTCAAAAGAATACATTTCATTTTCACCAGGACTTACCATTAGTTTGTGTTTGCCAAACAGCATCAGACAGGCCCCAAAGACCAGGGAACACAAAAAACACAGCAAGCTGCTTGGGGTGAGGTTTCCAAAGCAGTAGTGCAATTATACAGGCCGTGTTTGTAACTGTGGCTGTTGATTTAAAAAGAAAGAAAAAAAGAGAAATACAGATGCAATTATAATCAGGACAGATTGTGGTAGATAACACCTGTTTTTATTCTACTCCCAATGTAAGCACAAGGCAATCTTAAAATCATTGAGCTTTGCGCTGACTGAGTTGGTATCACATGAAATACAAGACAATGCAGGCCTTTGACAGTCTCTAACTCATAATTCTGAGCAGTGTCCTGAGCTGAGAGATCCTCAGTGCTGATATGGTTGTTAGCCCAAAGGACACGAACCACTGAGTAGGAGAAGGAGCTTCTGAAAGGCTTGCAGTCACAATGTGAGGCATGTGAGAGGGGAAGCAAACACCCTTCTGCTCTCCTTGCCTTGTCCTTAAATGAGGTTTCCATTCAGGGCCAGAGGAGGCAGTTAAGGTTTTCTAGAGGGTGTGATGGATTTGGGTCTTTCTTTTTAAAAGTGGTTTGTAAACGAGTCACAGATTCCTCCCCCCCACAGGTGCACCTTCATAGGCTGAGTACAAGAGCAATAAACAGAACTGAGAAGTTCAGAGGTCTTCCATTTCTAACACTACAGTTTTGTGAGAGATTTAATTGTTTATTGCTACTATTGGGTGGGGGTTTTTGTTTTGTTGTTTGTTTGTTTGTTTGTTTGTTCTTTTAATCTGAGTTTCAAGGACCGAGACACACACCTAGAACAGACAGAAGAATCTCTGAGCAAGTGACTGTAGCAGAAAGGCCTCTAAATTTCTTCTTCCTTGTCCAGATTTAAAATTTCTTGTGGAGAAAATGCCTACTATGTCTTGATGCATATTGATCTATTCTGTGATGTTTCTAAGAATACAAATTATTAAATAGTGGAAATAAAGTATTAATCCACTTCAGTATGCATAGTGAATATAGAAGCACAAAATAAATATTTCCTGGGGTTTTTTTAATGCCTCCATTACTCTATTACTCATTGGAACAATATTCTCTGGAGGGGTAGATGTTCTTAAATATGCAAATCTCTTCTCAAGGCAACATGAAAATTACAATCCCATACACAAGTCCTTAAGTTATTCTAGCATGACACATGATTTTCTTCTATTTTTCTCCCTAGAGAACATGTAGTAAAAAGGACAACAAGCCAACCTTTAAAAATTTTCCTGAAATTTACTCAAATGTCCAAGTTTACCATTCTCTGAGACTTAGGTCAACAGTGATTTGCTTTCACTCCATAAGGGTGAGGGGGTTTCAGCCTGGTGGAGAAGTCCTTCTTATTATAGTGCAAGTCTCAACACCTGCATTTTAAGATCGTTTGTCACTCTGACTGCATCAGAATATAAAGCATGTTTTAGGGCTATAGGGTACTTTCTGCATAGATAGTGCCCTCAAAAGCAGGCTGAAATTACATCACCAGCAAAGTGATGTAAGGCAAAGACAGCAATAACAGCTTAACTGTGAGCTGTGCTGACTCTCTACTCATGAATGAAGTTTGTGAAGTCTGCCTCCAGACTTGGTTTTAATTGATAGCTGACAGCAAGCTATCCTTTTGTAAATGCAAAGGGGGGAGTAGTGGATCAGATTACCTGTGGAGATCAGCCATTCAAGAAACCTTTACATACCTAACGCAAACAGAAATTTTCTACCCGTAAACTGGGAGATCTTTCCAAAGAGCAGAGAGCAGAGGGAATTTACAGCTGCAAAGCAGATCATCACATAGCCAACGTACTGTATCCCCAGAGCACAGGTCACGTATACCTGGAAGAGAAGGGATAGTGGTGACACATTTTCTTTGATGAAAATATACAGCTAAAGTTCAAGGATAATAGCCTGAGTGTTTGGTAAATAGCCAGCATGGATGAGATCAAAAGAGCACTGCTAGAGAGTTTGCCAACATGTCCCTGGTGTATTGACATAGTTGGCCTTCAGCAGCATCTTTCCTAACCCAGATCCCAATAACACTGATGCCATGCAAACTGAGGAATATCAAGCAAAATAACTCTGAGCACCGCTTGCTGTACAAATAAAACTCCTGGAAGTAGCATTAGGAATTTTCTGCCCTTCCCATCATAGCTCAAGAATGAAAATTGACAATTGACGCTATGGTCTATACAGAGCAGCTCCCACAAAATGAAGAGGACCTCATCTATAAGAGCATATGACCAGTGCAGGGCCACGGATTGCCCCTTTCAATCCATTCCAACACAGCAACAAGTGCACCCTTCCATCTGATTTATATGTAGGGTTTGAAAGCCTTAGCATGAAAGAAGCAGCTCAGGAAGTTTGCCCTCTTTCTTTGGTGGCTTTCTCAACAAATGCCTGGAGAACACATTTGCTGAGTGTCTAGGTTTGTTGAGAAGCTTCAGGAAGAGACATGGTTTTAATAATTTCAATCTGTCAGGGTCTGGACCTGTTGCAGTAGTGACTGGTGAGGGCTTTGAGCCAGCCATATTGAGGACTTGCCCTCTTACTGTAAAGGTTGTCAAAATAAAATATGCGCAATGTGTGCTGACTTGCATTTATACAAGCTCTAGGGAAACCAGAAGGAAGGAAGATATAAAAGCTTTGTTGGCTTCTGGCTTTTCTCCCAGTTTGTTATTTACAACAAGGTGAAGAGTTTGAACCTGTAGCTCTCTGCTGTGGCCTCCACTGGTGAGTTAAGCTCTCTACTACATTCTTTTTGAGGCTGTTCCAAGGGACATATTTACTGTTGGCCGTTCCTGTTTGAAGATGTCACTCAGAGTTCATTCTTGTAGAAGTAAGCAGTAATTTTGCAATCCACAAATCACCATTAAAAGTATCTTAATTTGACAAGTAAATATAGATCAGATGCAATAGTAAGACAATGGCACAAAAAAAAATCAGACAGAAATAGATTTTCATTTACATCCACACCTTTGTGTAGTCACCAGAAAGAAATCCCTGTTCAAACCCACTGTACATTGTCAGAGGGATTAGAAGACACTGTCTTTTATCTTTAAGATGCCGGAAAGTTGCTAGGAACGTAGACCAAAAGGATGGTGCCTCTAGTTTTTCTTTCTCAGCCTCTGCTTGGTCAGATTTGATCTGGTCCAGAAATATAATAACCAGCAACACAGCTAGCACACCACTAGCTGTAAAAAAAAAAAACAACAAAACAAAACAAAAAGTTCATGAAAAACTGAGGAATGCTGGAAGAATGATGGGAAGTTGCTTACTGCTGTTATTGTTCTGACTTCATGCTTAGCTCTCTGTGGGATATTTTGGCAGATACCTCTGATTCCGCTTCAGTGTAAAGGCCATTTCTGTATAAACAAGAACGCCTGATCTACATTCACATCTTCTGCATACAGCTGTGCACTCTGAAATCCCCTCAGCTTAGCAGTGGCTGTCCTGTTGTGACAGCCGCTGGGCCGGCTGCGCGGCCACAGAGGGTGACAGCTCACCCTGCCAGGGCAATCCAGGGGCAAGGGGATGGGAGCTGGCCAGAAACTGCTCCCTCGGGAGCCATCAGAAGGCTTTAAATCAACAAGAGAGAGGAGTATTCACTTCCACTGCCAAGGTTTTCATGGCTAGCAGGGCTCTTCTTTCAAATACATGGAAAGAAAAATAAATGCTGTCTTGAAACACAGTGTATGTTGCATTATTTTTTTTTTTTTAGTTCAGAGACGTGCTTTGAGTATGGAATATGTGCTGTTTTGAAGACAGCACATATTCCATACTCCCCAAGAGTGAGCAGCTCTAGCCAATGTAAAAAAGATGGAAGTTATAGCTTTAAACCTATAATTTCCTAGCACAAGCAGCATATAAAAGAATATATAGAGTAGTTAATCCGAAAATGATCATGCATGTATCAGTCTAGATTTGTTGCTTATTTAGTGAATCAAAACATTTTTTTGTGTTATCAAGAAGATAACCATGTCTCATAATATACATGAGACAGCCATATTTCTCAACTGATTGCTTCAATATGGATGCAGGGCATGATAATGTTTCCTCCCTTATGTTGACTAGAATTCCATCCATGGAAAGAACTACAGTTCAGAGTAAGATGAGAACTGGGCACCTCTTTCCATCCACTTTGCTTGTCTAATGTTCTCCTGTATTATGTGTATGGATATTGTCTCTCCTGTGAACTTTTCATATCCAAATACATCAGCAGATTTACAATAAATTGCCTCATTTTTTATTGCTTATTATTTTTCATCCATGTCTCCTAGAAAGAAATTGTATTCTCCAGTGTCCTAGCACCCTACTGTGGCCAAGCTGTAATCCCTTCATGATGCAAGTCATTATTGGTTCTGCCAGAGTGTTTATTAGTACTTATGGGCTAATTGCTGGACTTAAATAGGTAAGAAAAGGACAGCCACATTTTCAGGAAAAATACATCTAAAAAATATGTTACATTAATCAAGAGCAATTATTGGAGATAATGGCATGGCTTGATGGTGGTTGGAACATAAATAGAAACATTCACAATCCCTGAGAAAACGAAACAGCTGAAGAGAAAAGTTATCCATAATTGTCTCCACCCAAACCGGGCAAAAAAAGTATTCAGCCACCAAACAGATGACATATTTAAAAATGTCTGTGAATGAAATATTTAGCTATTTACTTTCCCTTGAAGTAGGAAAAGACATATCTTTTATTAAGAGCTTAAAATAAAAATGAAACCCCACTGATGCGGGGTCAGGAGACAGCAGGGTTGCGTTCACTTTGCATGCACAAAGCCTAAGGGAGTGCTGTATATGTTACTCATCAAATTTAAATTTAAACTTTACAGACAAACATGCCTTTAGCAGAAAGTCATCAGCTCCAGTACACTCCGGGAAGACAGTGGGGGGATATTCTTTACATTTTGCCACCAATTAGGAAGGGAGGCTGGGGACAGAGGAAGGCTTTGCTGCAATGCCCTTGTGCACTGAGAGCTGGCTCTACTTGGATCACATAGACTCTGCTGGAGTGTATGGCAAATTCCATACTTCTGTCTGGCACAGACAGTGCATGTTCAGTTCTCTCTGCTCAGAGACTGCAAAGATATTTTGACAGAGCTAAGGTGTATATTGCCTTGCCAGATAGGTTCCTTTATCCAAAGAATAACTCCTTTTGTGCAGGATACTTTTTGGAACTTTCCTCAGTGAATCCTTGCACATCTGTTTTTGTCTTTTAATGGCATCAGCTTCCCTGTCTTTACTTCTTTTTTAGCCTCGTGCAAGGAAGGACTATAGCAGCTGTAGTTACTAAATGCCAATTTGCTGGGCTTCTGCTTTATTCCAGGTGAAAAATGTAAAGAATATCTTACTCCTTTGGATAAAAATGATACTTCTCTGGCATAAAGCATTAGAACTATTTAGGAAGGAGTTGTTTACAGCTCTCACATATCTTATTTCTCTTATTTCCCTTTAGGAAATTGGATTGAAGGACAAAGTCAGAAACTTAATCTGTAAAGCCATGCTAGATTCCACGAGTACTCGGCTCTCTACCAGTGATACTGATTAAAGATTGTGTGGATTACTCACCAGTATATACCCCTAGCAGTGTGTAGATTAAGGAGTTGGAGGGTTTTGCTGACCCAGTGGTGTTAGTGGTATCAGTCAGGCAGTTATATGCTCCACAGCATTCCAGGTCTTCTTCTGAAATCTCCACTAATTAATAACCAAAAGAAAGGGGGGTCAGTGAAGAGATCAGATAAATCCACACAATGTGTAAGGATATAAGGATAAAGGAATCCAGGGCTCAGTGATTGGTCCTGCTTTCAAGTCTTTCCTGATTAGAGGTATTTAGCTTCAGAATTCCAGTTTAACACACAAAAATTTGGTTTAACACAAACAAAAGAGAGACTGAACACTGAATTAACGGTTACATGGGGACAGGGACTAAAGTTAAAGGCTGAAATCTGAATCCAAGCTCAATTTGCAGAATTCAAAGTTTGAGGATCTATTTTTACTTCTTAATCATAACACCTCATGAGATAGGTCCCTTAGTTTACACCAGCAATGGACTGATGGTCTTCAGTTCTTACAGCCATCCCACATTTTCTCTCTCCAGATAATTTCTGTATATGTTATAGAAACCACCTCAAGATATCTTTTTTTATATATATATATAAATTCAAGGTGTGATTTCTCAGGATTGAAGACTTCCAAGTAGCCTGCTTTTCCTGACTTTATTATTTCACTGCTGCCTTTATGGCTTTCTGAGAACACATTTGAAACTAAGAGTTCAGAAGGGTTTGTAGTAAGACCTTTGCTTTGTGCAGTCCTATCATTGTTGTGTAGGGCATATGTCAAAGTCACAAACACAAACGTACTCACGCACACCGTGTCACCACAGCACTGTGCCCACTTCCTCCAGCACCCTCTTGGTAAAGAATAAATGCTAACCCAAACTGTAAGCCTGAGTAAGCTGTCTGCTGGAGGAGGATGTTCCAAACCCCACACAATATTTTTAGTGCTTTCACTGCAGAATTTGTCTCTGGTCCAAGCACAAAAAAGGGCAATACAGCTGTACCTTGGCTGAATCCTTAAATAAGAGTTGGTCTGTAATATTTCAATTAAGGTTATTGTGTAACTACTTCTAGTGTGTTTTTCCTCATTGCTTCGGACCAAAGCTGCTGAGATGTGAATCAGCTGTCTAACAAGCTTCCCAAACTTTAGGTTCAACAAAAGATAAGATTTAGTAATGTAAAGAAAAGCATTACCTTATTATAGTCACTGGTTACCACTACAGACCTTGAGCAAAAAATGGACAAAATTACTGTGTGCAAAAGGTGAGTCCCATAAGTGAAGTGTAGAAATGTGTAAAACAAGTTTTTATTGGTCCCTGCATCATCTGAAGATGAAGATGTACATGCAATTAGTCACATGCAAGCTGCAAGGCAGGGTTTGCACTGTTACACTTGAATTAAGACTGTAATATTGATGAATGAGAAAGGATGACTCTCATAATTTACACAGATTACTGTCTTCAGTTGTGGTATTACCATATGGTGTAACTTTGCCTTGCTGTGTCTGGATGCAGTGATGCAGGCAATACATCAAGATTAGGTACGTGTCTGAGTCTTATGCATTTTGATTCTCCAGATACATGCTATATCTTTCCTACTGCTCAGTGAAATGATACATTTTAAGTACATGAAAATATGAATGGATGCCTTTGCACAAGTCTCAGAGGAAAAAAAAATAATTTCATGACTGGAGATTCTTATCCCCTTGCCCCAGCAAAAAAGTTTCCTTGTTGAGTCTCACTGAGAAGGCACAGTAGAGAAACTTAGGGTATAACAGCGCATTTCTGTTGTGAAGATGTGCAAAACCTTGGGCTTTGAGAGCTGTTCATAGAACACAACATTTTCTAAAATTCTATGTAATACATTACAAAAATTAGAGTGCCTTTAAAATTTGAAGGAATATCCCCAGAAGTAAAACTAGGAAGGGATTTACAAGACCAAAAAAGTAGTAGTTTATTCCTCTTGTTAAAATGATACATGCTGTGAGGCAGAGAAGATTCAAATCGTTGCAGTCTGTACAGACTACTCAGCTGCAAGGGAAATCAGAACAGACAGTCCCTCCTGAGATATCATGTGGCTCTGGGATCAGGTGAGCAGGGCTCCACTGCACTTTGAAAGGTCTGCCGGCATCCTGCTTTAGCAGTGCTTCACCTATAGTTACTTAGGTTTAAAGGAAGCATGACTCTACATAGGTGCACACCTTGTGACAACTACTTTGCCAAAAACCCAAAGATTCAGAGATAAAAACCTGATGCCAACTTCCTGACATTTGGTTTTAACCTAGTAGCTATTTGAAAACTCTTCAGAGGACATACTGCTTAGCCAAGCCAGGGAAGAGAAGTAACTTCTTGCTACTCATAATAGCAGCAGATATGGAAAGCTCTCTCCATGTCAGCCCTGTTCTGCCTTTGACAGGGTGAGGAATGTGCAGGAGACTGCAAAGATATGGTGCCACAGTGTTTTGAATCTCTAAGGTGGCATCCAAATATTAACTTATCTTCACAACTGCTCTTTTAAAATTGACACCAATTACATGCATGGGAAATGAGGACACTGCTGCTGAGTGGTTTCTTCAAGCTACATTGGCATCTGCCGTCTGAGCCTGGAATCCAGCAGAGGAACCTTGGCATGTGGGCTCCTGCCAACAGCTACTGCTATTTCTTCCTGACAGTTCTGTAGAGCACTCATTTTCAGCAAGCACTAGCATCTGACTAGCCTTGAATGTTTAACAACAAACTAACCCATTACTATAAGCTTTGTAAAAAGGTTGCTTCAGTATTTTGCCTTTTGTTTTAGACTACTTTTAGTAGAAGTCAGATGTGAAGGACTGTCACTGCCTGCAGCCTATCTGTGCTTGGCAACATGGGGGTGGAATTCAAACAGAATTCAAAAGGCTTCTATTTTTTAGTTATTTGTCTGAACTCTCTTTATGCTGATTTTTGATGGAAAATGGACATTTTCAGAGAGCAATTTATCTCATCTATTTCAGACATCTATCCTCAGATGGGCTAACTCTCATCTGAAGTGCCAATTTCTACTGACTATGAAAGCTCAGCTGCAGAAATCTATCTCTTCTCTATCTAGAACTAGCTGATGTCTACAGAAAGAAGTGCCAAAATTTTAAATACATTTTACCTTTGGTGGAAGATTGGCTAAGTATCAAGGATGAAATAAGATTTCCCCAGATGCCAGAAGACTGAAACACCAGAAAGAAGACCCCAAAGTACTGGTTGATAATGTCTTTTGCATTTTTTCCTGCTTTCTCAGCATATGAAGTGCCAGCAATGGTGAGGTAAGTGCATTTGGCAGACCAGAGTGGTGCTCCTCCTAGGCCCAGGATCACAGAGGTAGGGATTAGTGTGTACCTGCCAAAGAACACTTTATTTAGCATAGTTGTTATCCATTAGCATAATAATCATTTGCCCAAGGATCTAGAGGCAAAAATAGACATCAAAGAAATAGATTTATCCTTTTCATGATGCATGGAGTTAAGAAAAGGCAAGTCATGTGAAGTTCAGGGTGTGCACGCATGTGGAGCTCGGTGTGGGGACTAGGCCTGAGCCAGGCTGGCTAGGTCTCTGCTTGTGTGCCTTAACTTCCCAAAACTGAGAATTAAATTGCACATGCAATTCAGAAGATGGATATTGACAACTTTTCTCCACAGAGTTGCAACCCTTGTCACCAGAGAGCAGAAGTTGTTCATCCAGCTTTAGAAAGAGCGAGGCAGGAGCCTGCCTCCTCCTGTGCTCCTCTTCTCCCAGAGCTACTGGCTGAAGACAGTCTTCCTTTCAACATTTCCAAAAACAACCCTAAAAACCTTTTGACTTTTAAATGAAACTTCTGAATTTTTTTTTTTCCCAAAGGGGAATCTCTACTACGAACATGGGTTAGAGAATCAGCTTCAGGTGGGTGGATGGATGCATTCCTACTACCACATTTATTTATCTCCATTTGTTGTAAGTAGCACATTTGCATCCAGCTTCCTAATCTGCAACACAGTTAGTGTAGGATTGAAGATGAAAAAGTAGAAAGACCTTTGCTCTTACTTATTTTGTTTGAACAGAACAGAGCGGGTTAAAGTATTTAAATCATACCAGCTAGCGTAGAAGTTGCCTAACGAGAAGGCAATGTAGCAGCACATGGAGATTGCAATGGTCCACTTGCAGCCCAGCTTCTTGATGAGGATTGGAGGCAGGAACATGGATGATAAGATGAGAGCAGCATACAGAACACTCAGGGAAGCAACGCCCAGGCCTTCTTCTGAGTTGAGACTGCTCTGCATGGACAAAAACAGTGACTGAGACAAATTGTATCACAGGTACATACTACTGTGGTGTACCAAGAGTGACTTCGGGCAGAAATATAGAGACACAGCATCTGGGGCTGGGACTGTCTTATTTCCCCAAAACAGCCTGGTTGTGGACTTAGAAGTTTCCTCAAAATGATAGATCATTTATGAAAACCTGATACAAAACCAGGAGAGTATTGCTCAGATTCAAAGCTTTGGTAAGTCATTCTTCAGATTATTTTATGCTATTTATTTTAGCTTCTCTTTAAAAGCAAGTTGAATGAAGAATAACCTCTTTTCTTGCCCTTCATTTCTTGTCTCAGGCAGGAGTATTCTCAGATCTGCATTGCAAGGGCTGACATAGCAACAATGAAAGATTCTCTGCTTTAAACTACAGGTCTGATACTTTCTAAGTTTTTCAGAGGCCAAGGTCCAAATATCCGAATATGCTCACAGCGGCCCTTTGTAGTTGGAAGTAATTGATTCACCCACATTTTCAGAAAGGAGGAATAGCATTTTACTGATCTAACCAGGTTTTATAGTTTTATGCTCAAAATAGTTATCCTCTTGTCTTAATGCTCTGAAAGTTGAAATGAGAAGATCAATTTGAGAGACCTGGACAAGCTTGAAAAATGGATCCATGTGAACCTAATGAGGTTCAACAAATTAATTCAAGGTGCCACACCTGGGTCAGGGCAATCCCAGACATGAGTATAGACTGGGAGAAGAACTCATTGAGAGTAGCCCTGCAGGGGAGGACTTGGGAATTCTGTGGATGAAAAGACGGACAAGAGCAACTGTGTGTGATTGTAGTCCAGAAGGCCAGCTACATCCTGGGCTGCATCACAGTAAGTGTGACCAGCAGGGCAAGGGAAGTGATTCTCCCCCTCTGCTCTGCTCTGGTGAGTCCCCATCTGAAGCACAGCATCGAGTTCTGAGGTCCTCAGCACAGGAAGGACATGGACCTGTTGGAGGGTATCCACAGGAAGGCATGAAGATGATCAGAGGTTTGGACCATCTGTCCCTGACAGGATGAGAGATCTGGGATTGTTCAGCCAGGAGAAGACACCAGGAAGACCTCTTTGAAGCCTTACAGTACTCAAAGGGGACATTAAAAAGTGGGGAGGTGACTTTTCACAAGGACAGACAGTGATAGGACTAGAAAAGGCAATATTTTTAAACTAAAATATTTAGGGTAGATATTAAAAAGAAAATCTTTACTGTGAGGGTGGTGAAGCATTGGAACAGGTTGCCCAGAGAATTTGTGGATACTCCATCCTGGAGATGTTTGAGACCAGTTTGGATGGGGTCTTCTAGACCTTGTCTAGAAGAAGATGCTCTTGCCCATGGCAGGAGAGTTGGAATGAGATGATCTTTAAGGTCCTTTGCAACCAAACCATTCTACAATTCTATGCTTCTTAGCAATGTTTTCCTGATTATATTGATTAATAGCTGATATAATTCAGTATAATTTTGGAAGGGGGACTGGATGCTGAGGGGATAGCACTGGAGAGTCCTATAGGCAAGTGAAGCTGTTGGTGTCTTCATGGAACACTTTCCAAACCTGCAGAGTCTGTGCAGTCTGGCCATGCAGGACCATGGGGGCAGGCATGCAGCATGCTTGGTGAGTACCAGGCATCAGGACAGTGAGCTGAGGACAGTCTCTGTTAGAGCAGTGTCAAGGTGTTTGAGAATTTGAATGGTTGTTCTGTAAACAGGAAAAGAGGCTTCCAGATCTTCAGAGGTCTTATTTTTGAAATGTCACATGCCTGGTTTTGTCAGCTACAACTTCCAAAAATTAAAAGCCAGGATTCCAAAATCATATAATTTTTACTATCTGTGGTTTTGTTTTTTTTTTGTTTGGGGGGAGGTCTGGGTAGTGGAACATTGAAATGAATTACAAAAATTCATAACATTCCAGTACTTACAGGTTCACAGATTCACAGAATATTCAGAGTTGGAAGAGGATCATCAAGTCCAGCTCTTAAGTAAATGGCCTGTATGGGCACTGAAACCACAACCCTGGTATAAAAACACCATGCTCCAAAACCAGCCTTCCAGACTGTGGGACTGACTTGCAGCTTTTGGATTTATCTTCTCTGCATCATTAGTCTCCCTAGCTTATAATATTTCCATCCATTTTTTGGACTATTTTTTCACAACAACCGTGAGTTTAGAAACTTACATTGTCAGCAAAGAAAATCCATTCAAGGAGAGAAGAGAGATGTACAGAACTAGAAGGGACCTCTTCCTGAATTGAGGTCAACCCCTTGTTATTGCAAATAAGTTCATCATGTTATGCGTCAAGTTCCATCTTTAAGGTATACAAATGCCCAATCCAGTGGGGAAATCTAATCCAATGGATCATGATCGTAAGTTAATATCCTGCCTAAAGCTTATGAATTTCTTTTATTCAATTATCAGCCATCAGACCAGAGAGCCTTCTAAGCTGAGAAGTTTCTCCTTGTGTTTATCTACTCAGAAGCATTCAGAGACAGCAACTGTAACCCCCAGTCTTTTATTTTGGATAAACACGTAAGCTCTAATGGTAACCTGAGTCTTCAAGTCATTCTAGAAACCCATCTCTGCTACTATATTTTAGGATGTTAATGCCAGCACAAGCCACAACTACCTTTAATTTAAAATAATATTTTTTACTATTATGTTATATCATGATCCTAGAAATTACTGCATTGTTTTATATTTAAACTATTTAATGGTTTGGGCAATTTTTTATTACTTTTCATTGCTGTACAATAATAATTATGATAAAATCATAACAATTTAGAAATATTCAAAACAAACTCTTTCCAGGAATTGAATTTGTTTTCCATTTTGCAGTATCTTCTTTTGAGAAAAGTCATCTCAGGTTAATTTTGTTTTCTGTTTCAATTGAAACAAGTTTTGTAGATCTAAAGAAGTATCATGACACAAGTATGTGAGCTATTTGAGAAATACTATATTGGTAATAAAATATTTAGAAAATGCTGTGGATCTGGGTGAGGAATATTAACATGCAGCAAGTTAATGTCCTAACCCATCTCATAAAAAATACCGTGCATGCCTTCCTCACAGAGAGCATTTAAAGACTGATGTGTTTCACACTACCAGTTGGCCTGATGCCCTTGCAGACCATCTGTCCTGATAACCAATGGGAGATGCTCCACTTACCTGTAGACTCTGGAGTCCTCCGTAAGCAGTAAAGAGAAGTAAAAATCCGAAAGAAATGACCAAAACATTCTTAAGATTCCTTTCCATGTTGATTCATAGAAGACAAAAGGTCTGCTGGTGGGCAAACCTGATCCAATTATTCCAGGGGATGATTTGAGGTGCAGAAAAACAGCTTACGCCTTGTTGGAAAAGGTCACTTTTTTCTGTGTTTGTAGAGAAGAGAGTTGTTAATTATTTGAAGACTGGCCAGTGAACTTTACTTTTAGTCATTCTGAAAGCTTCTTATGGGGTTGTTACTCATTTACTTGCTGTGACTCAGGCAATAGCCAGTGGTCCCAAGGGCATCTATCATGTTTTATTAGAGAGGTATATAAGTCTCTTACAGCACTTGCACCTATTAGAGTATTGAAGTAATACATTATATGGCTCTCCACTATGACCAGCACAGAAAAAAAAAATTGCAAGCTGTGAAATCACTTTCTGTCATAAAGATACACACATCCATAAAGGACAAAGATTAAACCCTGTACTGAAATCTACATTAGGCCTATTGCTTAACTAAGGTTACAAAAGCATGCTAGGAAATGAGATATTGCTACAGGTCTGTCTGCATACACCAGCTCCATAACTGTGCAGAATCCCAAGACTGCTTGGCAAGTGGGACAGTCTTCCTTCATGGGAACCTCAGGGTTTTGGTCCTTCAAGTTTACCAAGTCATACTCATGAAAATGACTTTTCCTCATCTTTCTCATCAATGCAGAAGCCAAAAAAGAAAAGTGGATTGTGCAGATAACTGAAAAAGCAACTTCCCCTCCCCTTCTCCGGCCCTAAGACTGAAAGGACCCTTCCTGCATCTGTGGCAGAGGAGGGATTTGATCTTGGAAGCAAAGTGGAATCCAGAAATATCCATGCCATAATGTAGACAGGTCTGTAGGGTGTCCATAGTGTCCACTGGGATTGCACAGCTAAGGCTTGGTCTAAATCCCACTAGATGGCACAATTTTTATTCCCACTGGGACATTCACGGATGATGGGAGGAAGCTTTAATGCATAAATTCATTTAATACATTTAAGAGGTCACAACCAGTTTCTGCTTTGGAGAACATTGCAGTATGTGCCTTTTCATTTTCTTCTTTTGTCTTATAATCTTCTTGAATGAAATAGTGCAGAAAACATAATCTTTTAATTCTCTATTGTTACTGGTACTTCTATGTTGCAAGTCTAGATAGTGGCTTTTTATTTTACAGGCTACTATGCTCAGCATGTGAACCCTTTGAATGAGATCACAATGCTGCCCTTGTTTGGCAGTGTTTGTAAGCTTCTACAAGGAGCTTAGACCAAACTGTGGTACTTTCCCCAATAAATCTTTTCAGGTTTATTGATCCTTGCAATTTTCTTGTGATAATATTACAGAAGAAATTTACACCCGGCGATAACATGCTTGTTTCTGTTTTGGACCCCTTAGAAAAAGTCTGCAAAATTCTAGGAATTTGCAATCATAGGTCTACAATAACTGGAAAAAATTATTGAAAATATGTAAGAATAATGCTTATCCTAAACAAAACACAATTATCACCCACTCCAGCAGAGGCAAGATCCAGGAACAGTGCAAATAGCACTCTGTTATAAGAGCCTCTATTTAGTTCTCTTTCTTGACATTAGCAGAAATAACAAGAAAGCTTTAATCATCATCAGCTGGACAACATTTTTGAAATGCAGTGTTGGAGAGGTTATCTGATCAGCCTTGCTGCTCTGGAGGAATTCCTAATTCCGGATTCAGTCACGTCTTTTCAGCAGTGTAATATTGGAGGGAAAATGGGAGATAGCAGTAATTTGTGTGTGTAGGGGATTTTTTTTCTCTTCTTTCCACTGATCAAAGGCATTTCAGCCTGTTCCACATCCCTTATCCCTTGCCCAGAGCTTTGGGTTATCCAGCTGACTGGTCCCAAGCCCCTCCTTAGGAATGTGCCGAGTCTTTACCAAAGAGATCTGATAAGGCCAAGGATCTTTTCCTTTGGTACCAGGCAGCTAAAGCTCCAGCAGGCCTGCTGTATATCACCCTTGACACTTCTTTCATTCTTTCTGCCAGTCCAAGATTAAGTGAGCCTCAGGAGCTGTGTGCTGCATTTGGGGATTAGATTTCACTCTGAAGACTGCAGCCACCAAATGAAAACTACTTGCAGAGCACAATCAGAATAAACATGGGAGATAGCAGAGTCTGGTTAAATTCATTACTCCATCCCACAGGTGATTACATTTGTTTTCACCTGTTTATTTTCTCAGTGTAAATGAGGGCAGTCTTTGCTCAAAAGATTATAGCACCAGAGGCTAATCTTTGAGGGCTTTTGTGCTTCATAATTATTGTTTCCCTATTTACTCTATTCTAATCAAATATATTGTTTAGGCAGTAATTTTGACAATAACAGAAGAAAGCCCCACAATACCCAAGATACTCATCACAGAATTTTCTGTCTTAGGAGGCTTTTAATTGGTTAGTTCCTTGGTGGTGCACAGCATCCCTTGAATCTATCTGTAGAAAGGATGGCTGCCTACACTGCTGTGTTCCTCTCTTGCTGTGAAAGCCTGGCCATGTTTCTTTCTTCCTCTTCTCCTTCCCCTGTGTTTGTGCCCTACTCATTTTGGATTTGAAGCAGGAGTAACTAAATGTGACAGGTGTCTTGCAAAGCCCAGCAATTTCTGACAGGGGCATTGGAAAATACCACCTGTTACATGTTGAGAAAAGGGCACAACCTGAAAGTGAGGTAACAGTGAATGGAGCAGACCAAGCAAGAAAAGCTGTTTCCTTCAGGGAAGGGGGTTGTAAGGGAGTTGCCCGCCAGTGAACACATTTTGCCAACAAAGTTGAAGGAAAATAATTTTTGGTGTGCCAAAGGCTCAAGAATTTTAAGTCGCTCCTGTTGTCTCTAAAGGTTTGAATATTTCACCCTTCTTCAGTATTTCAGGTCTCATTTCCAAATTTCCTGTATTTCCCATTTCTCCTTTCAAATACTTCTCCTCTCCCATGCAAAGCATCCACAGACACTGTCCTTTCATTTCTTCTAGGATAGCTGCCTAAACATCAGTATGCCATTTCTGTCTGAATCCTACCTGCTGATGTCCTCTGTCTTTCTCTGGAGGAACCAAATTGTCTATCTCAATCTTCCTTTATGTCCTTCATGAATGCCATCCTTCCTTCATTCCTGCTTTGCTGTTCCCTAGCCATCACCCTGCTATCATCCACCTCTCTGCTTCTCCCTTCTTACCTCATCTCCCGATTGCCAGCAGAGTGGCCTGAAAACTGCAGGTTGTGTTCCTGTTTCACAGGTTGTTACACTACTCTTGCCTCACTGGCTGTAAGGCCTCTCTCTCTCCCTCTCTCCTCCTTTATCACCACTCTTAATTTCTCATGAGGTCCATTTTCTCCAACCCCACTCCCTATACCTTATGGAAGAGGAGAAGAGACACCTTGTCTTCTGGGTTGGGAGACAGCTCATGTTAGAAAGGAAACCAAATAGAAGAAGGTGGTGGTGTGTACATGCTTGAATGAAATGGTGACTTTTTTTCCTTAGGGTCATGTAGGAGACTTTCCCTGCAGGACACTCATCTGCTCTGTTGAGAACAGCTGTCCAAAACACCAATATTGTCTTTATAATAAAGACAGAACTCAATTTAGGAGAGGCTAATGTTATGCCAGTCCAGACTCACTCATAAATTTTGATGACCTGGAGAAACAATTCCTTTAAGTGTAGGATTTCCTACAGCTGTTACTCACCTACTGAGATTTGCATCGCTTTTGGCTGGAGTTTTCAATGCATGAACATGTCTGTGAGAGTGTTCACAGACACTAATTCTAGCCTAGGGAGAAATTCAAGCATTTTGAAGGTAAGCCTCTGCCCTGTAGAGCAGCCAACCTCTCTGCAGAGGACAGCCAAGGAGGTTGGACTCTCCAGGCCAACAGCTGCCTGTGAACAAGCCCGTTTCTCCACCAGAGTTTTCTCACATTCATTCTCTTGTAATAAAATGCTTTTATCTGGCTCAAACTCAGCCCAATAACATTCTACCTTCTTAAAACTGTTGCCTTAGCACTGACATAGTACTTGTGCAATGTCCTGCATTTAGATGTTTCAGAATAGCTGCAGAAATCCCAGTTGTAAGCCTAAACCAGCGACTGTGACTCAGTTGGTAAGTCTTAACACCCTGCTAAGATAAACATGCCACTGTTGTGATCTGTGCTTTTATAATGAATGGGTAGGAAGGCAGATCCTGTTTAGGAACAATGGACTTTTGTATGGCAGTGGCTCTTAAGTCTTAAGAGCCATTTGCTGGACTGCATACTGGTTGTTCACACACACCCATGATGAGGGCTGGGAGGATGGGACTCCATCAGCAACCCAAATGACATACACTTTCCCCTTTTCTTTTTTGTTCAGAAGTGACAGCTCATGTTATTAATGTCCACTATCAAGCTAGCACAAGAAAAGGTCTATAATGATCAGTCAGGATGCCCCTATTGTTGAAAGGCTATCACTAAGATTTGTGATAAATCTATCAGCCTGTGGAAATAAAAAGTAGATAAGAGAATGGAGCTGTATCCCAGAGAGCAGGGCTGCTTAAAGGCTTGGTGTATATGTACTGAAATATGGAGGTTCTCACCTCTGATGCCTTCCACCTCTCATTTGTCTGTTGGTTGCACCCATGACTGCACACTGAGGAATATTTACAGCCTATTTACCCCCCACTTGCCATAAACGTAAATATCTGTGTAAACATACCTAAGATAAAAGGGAAAGTAGCTTGACTGTCTTCTTCTGCAAGCCTCACTTTTGATTTCTTTCTCTGAATTTACTACATCTGCATGTAAGAGCAAGAGCTACCAAGCAGAAGTGCAAGCAGGGGCTCTTGAGAGTGAAATATTTTAAAAAGTGGCTGTACAGGCCGGCATGAGAGAAAGGTGTTGTTATGGACAAAATTGAATACCTATTAGAGTTAATCAGAATAGGCAATCCTGTAGAAAATTTTGATGATAAAATTTCTTCCCTATTCCAGTAGATAAAGCAGGTGATTACCTGTTTTACATGGCCTTTTCTGTGACACAAAATATGGAGAAATTATATAATCTTACCCCAGGGTAATAACGAGTCTCTCCCAGGTCTGAACAACAGACACTTCCCCTTGCCAGCATCGGTAAATCATGCAGCCATGCAGGACATTGTTTCTCTACCAGCTGCCCCTAACCCCTTTCCCCACTTCTGCAGCCTGGCCTTCTCCCTCCAATCCCTGGCCCATTAGTCTACATATCCTTGCATTCAAACAAATCAAATTACCTTGTCCAGTGGCTTCCTGTACTTTGAAATTAAGAAGCTATGATAGATCTTCCTGGAAACAGGCACTGGGGTCCAGCTGGAACCATCTTCATGGTTGCTGCTCTGAACAAGCTATGCGCTTCTAAACTTGCACTGATCTTTACAGAAACTGCCCCAATATGCTCAAGAGAGTTGCAAAACTCCTATCCCATCCTTGTTTTGAAATTCTTCATCATTTTTGTCAGTCCTTACGTGAAACTTGAACCAAGAAGCAAACAGTATGTAGGAAGACAGGTCACATACAACTCCACCTCTTCTTATCATCTGAAAAAAGAGTAATTGCTATTTTATTTGCACTCTGGCTTGCACAATCACTCACTGTGAAATGTTTTTTCCAACCAAACTGTTCTCACTTCCAGAGAAGTACTAAAATTCCTAAACAGAGTCACTCCATCCACTTCACATAAGCTGTTCCATAACTTCAGGATGGTGGGGACTATCAGTTGCTCACACCACAGTATGATGGGCACACTCTGAGGGCTTGGTTACCACCAGTTCCTTTGTCATTTAGCAGTACCACAGGAATAGTCACTGCATACAGAGTTTCAGCCTGCATTGTATCTAGAAAGTCATTCTCCTTGGGTTTTTCCTATTAAAAGTCACTCATGGAGTGACTTTCCAGGATCCACTGCAATCACTGGAAGACTGCCTACTTTGGCAACAGTTGCTTCATCCCTTCATACTCCCATGGATGGATGCCCTTGGCTTTCCAACATGAGAGAGTTAGAGTTTGGTGAAGTCAGCTCAAGCAGGAGGCTAAAGAGTTCCGAGCATTGTAGGACAGCTCTGAAGAAATGCAGAGGAAAAACTTTCAGAGCAGTGGGCAGGAAATCTAGAAGCAGTATCTAGTTCCTAACAGACTGCTGACTTCAATAGGCTCTTTGTGAGAAAAGACATTTCTGTTCTGTTTGCTGGATTCTCTAGGGCCAACAAACAGATCAGAGTGGACTGAATATGTCCGTAGCTACTTTAAAAAAAAAATCAATATGATTAACTGTCAGAAATTACAACAATTATGCTAAACATAGATTCCTTCATGCCAGACCTCTGGAGGTACGGTAGTTTTAATTATTCAGCATATAAGACAGGCTTAATTAAGTTTTATCTTACACATTCTCTTCCAGAGATAGCTTTTAAAGTGACTATAAGTGTTTTTCTTATACAGACAAATAGAAAGATGCCTAGACATTTAGGCAGTGCAGGGTGCATGGACTACTTCTCCAGAGGGCATTCCTAGAGTGAAGAGGAATGATAAAAACAAGTGGAACTTCAGTGTGAATCCAGCTGTTCATGGTGGCTTTTGCAGGAACTGGAGCTGTAATGAGACATGGTTTGGTACGTAATGTTGCAGGCTATAACCTTTTGTGCAGAATCTCTCTGCAGAGAAGAAAACCCAGCCAGGAGAAGTCATCTGTTTCTTGTCCTTGGCATTGCTGTTGGAGAATCACCAGGACCTTAATCCCAGGGGCTTGGTTTTGCTACAAGAAGAGCTCAAACCTGTCTTTTGGTTGCAAGCATTCTTTTACCCTTTAGAAGTCAAGGTCCTGATATGGGCTTTTGACTAATTATACTTTTAAATCTTTCTCCTTTCTATTTACGTTTTGAGTGTAGGTGCAGAATTTCAATGGAGACTGGCTTCTGCTAAGAGATCTTTGGCAGCATGAGTAATGTAAACCTCAGAGAAATAGATTAAATATTGCAGCCTAAAAAGTTTGCTGAAATTACAATTCAAAATAAGTAAAAGTCCTTTCATTTCAGCTTTTAAACAGAAGTAGGGCTCTACTAAAGACGTAATCTACGAGGCATGTCAAAGGTTTTTTACATTTGAAATTATAGCTCCAGTTGCTATTAAAGAGCCTGTCAGTTTGTAGCTTTGTACTTTTCCTCCCTGCAAATGTAAGTTATTTTTTTATCCCTCAATACATTGCAAGTATATTGTTATTTGTGAAGCTGCTTGAATTTAGTAGATGAGAATCAATAAATGAACCATTTACTGACTGTGAAATTGACTTTTATAATTGAGAGACTGCTGGAAATATGTATATATCTGAGGGAAGCAAAAATCAAACTGCATTGTATCGTTCATTCACAGCAGGTCCAGAAGCAGTTATTTTGAATAAAAGTTACAGAATCACATAAATCTTGGACAAATGTACTACTGGACATCAGCTAGTCCTGCCTCCCACTCCAAGCTGTCCAGTTCAGATAGAGATTTAGAAAATCTGTATTTTGTTTTTTGTGGTGTTTATATACTTTCTTTATACAGCTGACAACAGACCCTTTTCTCTTGAATGGAGCAGTCTGCTGCTCCAAACACTACAGGATTTTATGACTCCTTTAAGAATTCAGAGGAATTGTTTGACTTGCTACTCAGGTGTGCTCTTTCTCTTGGGTTGAACTCCATCCATCAGGTCAAATCTCAGGCACTGAACTTATTTGATTCTTTGTCTCAGTAACTTCCCTGGACTTGTTCAGTGTACTAATTTCCCTCAGTGATTGTTTCCATATTTATTCAGAGGTTGCCAGTCTCACCTTTACCATGGCTGGTCTCTCTTTTACCCTGCTTATTTTATCATCTTTTCCCTCCAGTCTCTGAGCCGTGGGTTGATAAAGAGAAAAGCTGAACACAGCAGTGCAGTTGATCTATCAACTTGAACCTGGAAACCTGCTTCTTCAGCATTTGACTCTGTTTAACAAAAATCAGGCACTGCAAATTACCAAAAGGAGCTCTGCCTTTGACTTTCTGCTTTCACTAAGAACTTCCTGTGAAGATCTATTTAGTATTACAAAGCACATAAAAAGGAGGGAGGGGGAAGAAAAGCTGCTTTCCAAAGGCTCAAAGGCTCCCTTAGAAGTCCATTGGCAGATATTTCATGAAAAAGGAAGTCAGACATCATGTTAAATACTGCAGAGTCAGCATGAGGATCTCTAAGGGCCAATGCAGCTTTAAAGGATGGGGATTTGTGGGTAGCTAATATATAGGTAGTGTGTCACAACATTCTGAGTTTATATGCATTTACTATTTTTTTTGGTACCTAATACAGAAAACCTTTTATAAACTGGGGTTAGAACAATCAAGGGACCTAATATTTATCTAATATAGATTAGATATTGAGTATAAAAACCCAGGCAAATATTTGGCAATTTGTGTATGACTATTAAAATTGCACTGTATTTAGAAAAGAGGTGATCAAATAACATTTTTTGATTCTGTTTTTCCCCAGGAGAGAGAATGTGGGTACCAAGGAGAAAAGATGAAAGAGAAGAAATGTGACCTATGACTTAAAGAGATCCTCTAGTTCATCTGTTTGTCCCATGGCAGTAAGATATTTACCAAAGTCATTTTTTAAACATTTGTCTAATCTCTCCCTAAAGATGACCAAGTAGGAAGTAGGCATGGACCTCCCTTGGCAATCTATTTCAGACCTTTTACTCACACAATCTTCTTTTAACATATAATTTCAGGCATTCTCCCTTCTGTAGAAATCAAATACTGGAGCCCCACAAATGCCAAGCAGAACAGAGAGGTAATTTTGTATGCCCTGCAGATGACAGTCCTGTCTATAATGCCTTGAATGACACTTGTAAAATCATCTTGAATCCTAATCCTGTCTTATTTGTGGTCTCTTCCAGTGTCTTCTGAAGATGTAGTCAGTTCCTTCTGTGTTCAGGCCTCTAGACCTTGTGTGAAACAAGCAGGTAGGAGGAGGTCCAGAATAAATGCCAACAAAACCTCACTCAGTTTGTCTTTCCACTCCATTTGTGAACCAAGGTATGTGGTCACTTAGTGAAGGTGTGAGCTTGCACACAAGCTGCATTAGTTTTATCAACACTCTACCTGGCTTATGAAAATGTCATGTGAACCATGAACAGCAACATAACAAAATTAAGATAAGTGACTCCTACTGCTTCTCCTGTAGCTACTAGGCCCATTACCCATTATAGGAAGGAAACTCTATGGAACATAATGATTTGTTCTTAACAAAAACCATTCCAGCTGTTATTCATTTCCATTTTCCCTTCAACAAATATTTGGTAACAAATAGACCTACTCTTTCTTTCTTTTTTTTATTTCCCTGAAAATTGAAGTTTTGGTGACAGATAATCGTACAAATTTTCCTTGATTTTCCCCCATCTATTTCTGGAGACAAATGAGTTCTTTACTCTTCCCCTGTCTCCCAGAAAAACTGGAAAGAGAGCTATTAATATGCAAAATTTAAGGACAGATAACTAAATGCAAGGACGGAAATAACTGTCTTAGTATAACAAACCATATGAAATAAAGGTTATTGGAAAATCACTTAACAGACCTGCATATTGAAGCATGAAAAGAAGTACTAACAGCACTTCTTGTCATGAAATGTCAGTGCTAAATTAGGAATATAGAAGTTTCTGTTCTCAATGTTATATAGAAGTTACAGCTATTGACACTGGCAAACACAACTTCATCTAGAAAAACAGGTTTTATTTTTGCTTGTTTAAACATGATTTCTGTCTTCTTATCAGGACAGCCAAATTTAAGAATAAAAACATGTGGAAAATGCAGTTTAGTCTGTCAGTCTGTCAGTCCTAGTTTTCTGCACCATGTACCCAAGGTCTACTTTACCCAAATTTCCTGCTCAAGCAGATATCTAACATTGCTTTATAAGCAAATAAAACACAAATGATTTCTTCATCCCACATATATTAAATCCTTCTGGGAATTACACACTGTAATCTTTCTCATACGCTTGCTCAGATGCTCTCCAATGTCAATTTTTGCCCAGAACATCCCTTCGCACAGACCTGCACACACATTTTGGTTGTTTGTGCAGTGCAGCCCAGTAAATCTAGAGAGTTTGAATCAAGTGATTTGCATACAACCAAGTGCACAAAGTCGTGTGTGGTGCTTGCTCTCTGTTCCTCTTGAAAGCTAAGGGATGGATGGGAAGCTGTATTGCTGGCTGATGAGCTGTTGCTGTCCATGGAAAGGCACTGTTTTCAGAGTGAAATCTAGGTGATTCCAGTAAATTTGCAATAAGAGGAAAGTAATCTAGGATTGTTCCAGTCTCAAAGTTCACATCTGTACCCATGTGAGTTCATGTACTTTCTGTAAAGTCGATGAGTCTAGGCAGATTTACCATAGCTGAGCACTGCCTAGATGTAATTAATCTGTGGGGTTTGGGTTTTTTCTGCCTAATCTGGCATCCATTGCAAACCAAAACACATTAATGAGACTGCATGAATTGCCTGCAAAAGCAATTCTATGCCTGCGCATGCATAGGAGTGCTGTATTCCTAGTCTATCCAAAATTATTCAAATGGTGAACAGTTCTCTCCTTTTTTATTTGACAGGAAAACACAGGATAGGTGAAACAGCTTATTATGAACCCTTTTAAAAATTCTAGTGAGTTTGAAGCAGATCCACAGAAGAATGTAAAGCTTTGCCAACCTCTGGAATCACTCTTATAGTACTTGGGAGAGAAAACATAGAGTGGTCCCTTTTCCATGTTTTGTTTTTTCATGTTAACCACCGTACAGGATAAAACACAGGATCCAGTATTCAGTCTGTCACTTTCCTCCTTTCCCAAGGAGTGAATATCTGCATCACTGGTTTACAGAACCATTCACATTTACTGCTTTTCCCCTGTGTAAAATGTGGCAGGGGTGGATCACAGGGCCCATAAAATCGGCAGGCCTGGGCACCCTTCTAGCAAGAATGGTATGGGCTTGAGTCTGCAGAAAGAAGAGCAAATGGAATCTGTTTCTCACAGACATTCCTACAGAGGTGTATTAGGCACCTCTCAGTCCCTCTGAGGAGACAGGCCCTAGGGAAGCATTCCCTTGCCTCTTACTGCTAATTATAGGTGTAATCTACTAAATGTAGCCATCTGGTAAGTGAGACTATTTAAAGCACTTTAAGACTCTCTAGCTCTGTAAGGTACTGTGTAAAATCAGGTGCTATCCTGGTTTACAAAGAGTGTGCTACATTATCCAGACATTTCATTGACTGTTGGGCGGGACTTAGGTTTTAAAGATTCCTGGTGTCCTTTTACAGATAGATTGTTTGGAATCTGAAGTGATAGTTTCTTCATTTCTACTTAGCTTGACTACATTGCTGAATTACCAGCAATATATCTATGTTATATATATGTTATAATATCTATATATATTATATATAGATATATACATATCTATAATATATTATATATACAGCAATATATATATCTATCTGAGTGTTGTGAACTGGGATTACTTTTTTTTTTCCCCATCCTAAACTAGATGGGGAAACCCTAGAACTCCAATGTGCTGAATTCAAAAAATACTGATTGTCAACACAGGAAAAAAACCAAACCTTTCCTTTGGACATCACATGCAATCCCAGCCAACAAAGCTGAAGGAAAAGGCAAAATGATGAGGTGTGAAGAGAGGGTTAGATATGAAGAGACAAAGACAGCAAAATAAATGAAAATAAAATTTTAAAAAAGGATGAGAAACAATGTGCTTGCTATTTACAAATAATCACACTGCAGAGAAAGATTTATGCAGGCTAAAGGACAAAGATGGTGCAAGATCAAATAAACATGAAGTAGTCACAGTTAAAAAGAGGCTGCATGTAAGCAAGCTGTCAAATCATCTGGGAAAAAACATTCTGGGGTGTTTTTCAGAGAAAGTGACTAGGGAGAAGCCCAGATAATTTAAAAAATAATGGTATCAATTTAACAAAGTGACAAATGGCACCTGTCAGACTGAATTCAGTAACCCAAGATGTCCTGCTTTTCCTGTATCAGCTTTTCAGTAAAAGCATTGAGAGGTTTATTTTCTCCTTGGGACAAAATATGCATTCTGATTGTTGTTCAAGGTGCAAACTAAAACATTCAGGCTCAATGTGTGTGATTCATTCAGGAACGCACATTCATGCAGGAAGATACTGTTCTAGCAGCTGATAAGCTGGAGGAGAGTCTGTACTGCTTTGAGCCTCAGGCTGTCTGAAATTATTTTTCAGTGTCCTCCATTCTCTGTGCTCATGAAATCACAAAGACAGCACAATTGATTCTGTATATTTAAAATTATAACTGTAATCCTTCCTGTAACTGTGAATATCATCATTTTGCCCTCAAGACAGTAAGATTTCAAGAATCAGAGGTATCAGATGTCATTTGACACCTAGTTTTGAAGATACAAGCTTCACTTTTTATAGTTATGAGGGCAACAGCTCACTGTGTTTTTCAAAATGAGAGCTGAGATCCTTGTACATAATTCTGGAAACTGGGACTTCACAAAAATACCAAATAGCATGACAGAAAGAGAGAGAGAGAGAGAGTAAAAAAAGCCTCTATCAGCATGCTACTTCTTTTTCTAGACAAATTCATAAACCAAACCAATCTCTTCAGGAAGTATTCTGGTGTCGTGTTTTTTTACAACCCATCCTTGTTAGGAGTGGATATGGAGGAAAAAGCAGGAACACGGAGGTGAAAAGTCAAAGGTTTTGGTTTGTTGTGGGAGCAGGGATCAGGAAGGGCATAAAGGGTGAGAGGCTTCCCCTTGCAATCTCCATTCCTGGAGGCACCCAGGTCTGATTTTACCCAAAGAAGAGAGGGGACTATCCTCTAGGAATCAGGAAAACTTGGCCCCTGGAGGAAGCATAAGGAAGAAGGCAAGTTTTGTGGAACCACCTATGACTTTAAATATTTGTTTTTAGTAAACCAGAACCTACTGCCACCAGTGCACTCTGGAAACAAAGGCATTTCTATTTCAGAGTAGCCTGGCCTGGCTGACAGTCCTCAGCTACTTAGAGAACTAAAAGTAGCAATGCTGGAAGTTCCCTAGGTCTGGACATCATGTTCCAGTTAATAAAAATCAGCCTGACACTCCTGGCCAAGTCCAAAGAACTAGGGGGCCTAAACACAAAGTTAAGTGGTCAATTAGTGAAACATAACATTGCATGGCTTCTTGACCTTTCAGAACTGGAATGAATTTGCCAAACAGGAAAGAATAGGAATGAAACAGAACAAGTAATTCAGAAACCCTCTGGGTATAATCTGCTGAAGCCTTGCACCTCCAGGCTCATTTCAGGTCTCTTGGCAGAGGAATTCCCAAGTGTCAGCACATTTCCAGGGGTGAAAGCAGAATCCTGCATAACCTGCTCCACCACTTCTGCCTGTGTGAATTAAAAGAATGTGGTGTTTTATCCCCAGTTTATACTGACATAAATGTATGTTCCTATGTTCCTCTGGCAAGTGCTTGTCCTGGCTGGGTTATTAACCAAAAGTCATTGCTTATGAGTGATGCACCAAAATAAGGACATGAGAACTGCAGAGATTCAGGCTTTTGATCCCTCTGCCCATGATTAGTTGTCTGACTGTGTAATAGGCAGTGACAGGAGGAGGAATAAGGTTGGAGCAAGAGCACTCAATGCTCCTCTCTTCCAGTATTGGGTGGTTTTCAAATTATTTTCAAGTCTGACACAGTACTTTATAGTAATACACCTCAGCTGATCTCAAGTACTGATCTCTTTTAGCCCCCCAAAACTGTGTCAACATAATGATGTTTGGGGTTTTTTTCCTGTTTTATTCTCTATGTTTTTCCCAATAATTCCTAATACCAGCTTTACTTTTGTTGCTGCTAACCCAGCACTGAGTTTTTAAAACACGCCTGGCTCACCTGTCCCAGCCAGGCTCTCTCCCACTTCTTGTGCTCCTGCTGACTGGCAGAGCATGGGAAACTGATAAAGTCTTTGACTTAGAGGAAGCAGTACTCAACAACAACTAACAGTACTCAATCAGTGTGCTACTAACATTTTTCTCATTCTGAACCAAAATCACACAGCACTGTACTAGGTACTAGGAATAAAATTGACACTATCCCAGATGAAACTAGGACAGGAGGAAAACTCATGGCAGGGTGGCACAGATTTTGCCCTCATGTTCTTTGAACTCACCTGATCCCCTTCAAGTTTTCCCCTAGCAAGAAATACTTGGCTGAATTAGAGGAGAGATGGAAAGCCTGGGGAAGCCATGAGAAAAAAGAGAGAAGCAGCTGTGCCTGGAGGTGGGAAGGCAGCTATTGCTGTGCAAGCTGGAGGGCACATCCAGTTTTCCTTCCAGCTGCCTGTCCTGTGACTGCATGGTACCTCATTGCCAGCTGGGTTAAAATATGGCACTGCCTTCACCTTTCTCACAGAAGGCTCTTGAGGAAATGTGGGCAGCAAAATGTAGAGAATGAGGTACATGAAGTAATCTGGAGGTTGCTGAGGGCAGGATCATTTCCCAGCACCTGCTGAAAGCTGCTGCCATTGCACCTTTGCCCCCGGCTGGGCACACCACCCTGCACAGTGCTTGCACAAAGCTGCCAGCAGATCTGTCCCTCGGGAACAGACACGGTCAGGGAGACAGCAGCTGTCTGGATCTGTTCTTTTTTTTTTTTTTTTTGCTCTCTGTGATTTGCATGTTCTTCCTTGATAGCTGTTACCTTCTGCTCTCAAAATAGCTGTTGCAGTGTATTTCTCTGATTGTTATCCCTTGGGTGCATCTTCAGGGATGTCTCCAGAGCTTCCCACCCTGGGCCCAGAACCCCATCCCTCCTTTGCACCGCTAGCTCCCAGCCATACCCCTTTGGCAGCCCTGCTCCTGGGACCTGCAGGCATCCCCAGGTACACAGAAAAGATTTACAATAAGGAAAAAAGCAGAAGTAGCTCGTGAATAAAGAGAGCTGCATTCACTTTAATCTGACAGCCATACAACTGCTTTCCCTGGCTTCTGACCAAGATCCAAATTATTTTTGCCAGTCTGCCCCTGGGGCAAGGCTGCACAAGGAATCAGTGAGGGCACACTGAGCACTGAAACTAACTCCCCATGCCAGATCAGATCAGTGACTCAGTAGGAAGAGTTTTTCTTGGTGGGTTACCAGCAGTGCTAGGAATGACACCATGATCAGGCAGGGGGTTTCCTAGGGAAGATTTTTCCCTGACACTGTCATTGTGTCAGACCTTCTTTGAATGCCCCAAACTTAGGAAGCTTGTCTATATAATGTGTGGCAATGGGGGATTATGTTTGTGCTTCTCCCTGGGAAAAATTAAAAATAAAATAAGCTTTAAATTTAGTGCAAAAGTTGGAGATTTATATAGAAAAAACCAGGCCTGGGCACTAATTTCAGTGTATTTTAACTGGATGCTCAGACTGTCCTTTACCTTAAATGAGAACAATGAACATTAGATCCAAACCAAATCAAAATTTGCCTGTTAATGCTCAGCGATATGGGCCCTTCTTTGTAATTATTTACTATATCCTTGCTCATCAGGAAAGCTCATCTTTGGCACTGCACCTTTTGTGCTATGGAGAGGTGTGTGCAAGCACAGCATCCAACACTGGGATCAGCAGTGTGACTGGACAACATCCAGCTTTTCCAGACCTGCCACTGTTCACACACTGCACTGTGCAGCTCCTAATATTTTGCTGCTCTAGGCAACCACCTGTTATGCTTTTTTGTTGTAAAGCCAATCTGCCATGGAAACACTTCCAGTCCACCAGCAATTGCCACGCATTAGGCCATTGCAGAGATGTTAAAATGTGGATTGCAGATGTCTGTGTTGGGATCTGAAACATGAAGTACTGTATTGCTTTGGGATTACACTGCCTTCACTCTTGTTCGTGTCAACAGAGCCTGATACAAGTTCCTTCTGTTTCTGCTATGGCAGGTAGAATCATGCCCCCAAACCCTGAATTTAATAACTATTGTTGTCTTTCATGAAACACAGTACTAAATACTGTGCAAACCAGCAGAGCAATCACCCCCATTCCAACAGCAGCTGCCCAGGAGCTCAGAATGGGTGGGCTGCAGGAGCTGCTGCCCTCAGGATGGCCAGGATTGGGGAGTGAAGTGTGTGAGCTGTCACTGCAGGGCAGGCACTGTCACAGTGGCGTTGTTTTGCAGCACTGCAAGCCTTGCTCATGAGCAGCAGCGGAAGCATGACAAGGATTTGTCCCACTTGTTCTGCACACACACAACTTATGGCCCTTTAAAGCTGCCCTGACTGAACTCAGTGACTCGTTAAGAGGGACACTGGAGAAACAGAAAGGAAATACCACAGCAGCACATAATTGTTTCCAAGCAAGACGGTTCCTGGTAGAGAGCCAGGTGCTGCTGTCCTGCCTGCGTGGCACCGATGGAGTTGTGTGGGACCGGGTGCTTCTCACTGCATTTGTGCAAGAAGGGAGCCTGTCCTCAAGCAAACCAAAATAGGCTGTGCTTATCTGTAAGTGGAGGTCTGCTGTTCCACTTGCGTGCAGGATATGCAATACATCTGGAATAATTAATTTCTTAGCCTATTGTTACTTTCTTGTGTATCAGATGTTTGCTGCTTCTGAAGCCTGTTGACTGTATTCAATGTCTTCCTGTTTAACTTTGTTATTCCGGTCTTAAATTTTTTTATTTTTTTTTTTTAGGGCACGTCTTTTTATTTTCCCTTGAACTAGAGAATTTGCCTGAAGTATGGATGAGTCACAGTTCTCTGAAGCACATTTACATTTTTCAAGAATTACAACTGACAACGATCAGCCATACTTCCAAAATATCCTTTCAGGGAGGAGAAAGGAGGAACAGTGATGCTGAAATCAGCCCGAAAGGTAACTGACTGAAAGAGGGGGAGAGAGAGAAAACACAGAGTCTTAGAAGGGCAGCCGGATGCAGGCAATCACTGCGCTGCGTTTGATGTTGGTGCCTCAACTGATAACGTTCCTGCAATCAGAGACACTCTGTCAATCCTGTCAGCAGCCATTCAAGCATATCACCAGCAGCTCTGAATACAAATATCAGAAGCAAAAGGAATTCATATTCAGAAAGTCAGAATCTGCTGAAGCAAGGGAAGGTTAGTTTACAGAAGGGTGTAAAAGGTGCCGCCAACTCCACATTACCCCATCAAAGCCATTGTACTGGTTTTAGCTGAAAGAGAGTTCTAATTCTCTTCATCACAGCTGCTGTTTTGGATTTGTCATGAATACAATGTTGATAATACAGGAATGTTTTAGTTACTGCTAAGCACTGCTCAGCATCACGGCCTTTTCTGCTTCTCACCTGTTCTGCCAGCAAGTGGACTGGGGGCACACAAGAAGCTGGGAGGAGTCACAGCTGAGACAGCTGACCCCAGCTGACCAAAGGGATGTTCTGTACCACATGGGGCTATGGACATATGCCCAGCAATCAAAAATATGGGGAAAAGGGTTGCTGTTGCTCAGGCTGCCTGGGCATTGGTTGGCTGGTGATAAACAGTCATGGAGGTTTTGTTGTTTTTTTGCTTCACTTATTTTTTCCTGGTTTTGCTTTTCCTTGTTTTAGTTTTGGTTTTTTTTGGTTTTGGTTGTTTTTTTTTTCCCTTTTAAACAGTTGTTATCTCATCTCATGAGTTTTCTAATTTTTACCCTTCCCATTCCTGCTATGAGGAGGATATGAATTAGTGGCTGGGTTGTGTTTAGCTGTCTGACAAGTCTAACTCACAATAGCCACCTAGCTCCATGTTGTGGCTGTCATCTGAAGTATTGTAGTAATGTATTTTTAAAGCCTTTCATTTTTGTCTCAAAGGCCAACAGAAAATTGAGGTTTCCAGTTTGTCTTGTGTCTTTAGCTGTTTCCTAAATCAGGTCTTGTGGGTTTGTTTCTGACATTTATATGGGATTTTTTTTGTTGAAGTTTGTTTGGTTTGCTTTGGGTTTTTTTGCATAAGGCTGTAGCAAGTATTTGCCTCATAAAGAAATCTGCTACTGAGATCATTAAGGGCTAAAGTTTAAAGGGCTGCTATTGTCTCTATCTTTCCATCCACAAATTGTAAGGTTGTAAGGAGTTCAATAATGGAAGTCCTTTCTATGAGTATCAGAGTGAAAATCAGGCTTCTCATATACAGTCATTGACAAGACAGGCTAATTCTAGCTGTTTCTTTCTGTCTATCAGAGTGCCTTACATAAAAGCCCATCAAGCACTCACTCCTGTTAGAGAGCCCTTGCGTAATGATTGGTGATGCCACACTGCAGTCAGATGGAGCCCCACAGAGGGTCCCCCTGACTCATGACTGGAGGATCATGTTACAATCTCACTGCACTGAACTAGTTATTCCAGCTAATCTTTTGTATTGCACTTCAGGACAAGGCAGGCTCTGTAGCTGCTCTTGTGAAGAATTACAGGTTGCTCTTCGCTTCTGCTTCTGTGAGACTTCATTCCACAGCTGAAAGATGCTGGTAGGAAGATGTTGTGCACATAACCATCCTGCTTCCTGCTTATCTCCTCATTCCATGTCCTGCCTTGCCTCACCTGAAGTAACCAAAACATTATTAATTGTTCTTATTACCTACAGGCAGCACACAGGATTGATAGAACAGGAAAGTGTGAGCACTCAGGTGCTGCATTGTGACAGACTGGTTCCCTGGATGTTTGCTTGGTGGAACACAATCTGAGATGGAAAGGACAGGACAGCAGAACAGAGGGAGATATTTATTATCTATAAAAATAAATCTCTGTGTACTTGCTTACTTGGCTGAAGATCTGATAAATTCTGATGAATTTCGGAATATTAAGAAAAGCAGTGATGGAATGAGAAACACCAACTAATTAATTTTCCTTTTTTTCAGGAGTTATCAGTGACCATTCATGGGCCCCCTAAAGCACAATCCCTAACCTCTGTTAAGAGCCAAAAATAGTGGAAGTGCAAGTGAGTACCAGCTATCTGCTGTCCAACCACCTGTGACCATATGCTTATTCCAAGTGGCACATGGTTGTAAAGTGGCAGGCAGTGTCTTATCTATGCTACATTTCCTTCTTGACAATGCTGGGGTTGTAATGTGGGAAGTTTGAAGAAGATAAATTTAAAATAGTCAACAGCAATCAGTTTTTCTCCTGGGACTTAAACCAAGAAGATCTACTACTGCCAACTGTGGTTGTCATGCCAGAGTAACTTGATGTAACCCAGTGGGGTAACAGATAGGGCAAGCAGATAGTTACAGATAGTATGAGAGAGGATAGAGGCCTAGGACTCCCCTGTTCACAAAGCCTTTGTCATAACCACTTGCCCACTGTCTTTGTAATTTCAGTTGCACTATTGCTGTGAATGCCAGTAAGGTGCTGACATGAAGGAGAGGACCCTGACAGTCTGAGATGGGAGAGGTGGAGTTGGGGCAAAAGCTCACTCAATGCAGTACAGCAAGGCTCGAGGTAGAGATGCTCATGTGTGCACAGAGGAATGCCAAACTCCCAGCAGTGACAGCCGAGCTGCTTGGCAGGGTTCACTTCCAGGGACTGAGGAAGTCAAGATAAAAGCAGTCTTCAACATATTCTGCTTCATTGCGACTCTCAACCTCCTTGATGCTGATATTTCTGTGTCCTATACCTCTAGATTCTCCTGCCTGGCTTCCTTGGAGAACACTGTGCCTTCTCCAAGAAGACACACTCTCATGAATGGGTTTAGGAGTTAAATAAGTCCTTTCTTACTGCCCAGGCCTCTGGCAGCAGGTAGTAATCTTATCGAGACAACCAACAACTCAAAACCCCCTCCCATTCACAAGTTCTTTTAATAATGACTGATTCTGTCTATTATATAACAAATTATTTATTAATAGACGGGAAAACTACTAACTGTAAGACTTAAAAACAAGACTAATACTACACAGGAATAAAACCAAAAAGGATAACTACTAGTAGATTCCATACAGTGCACGATAAGGTACCATTTAAATTACAGCTAGCGAAGAAATAGTATAAACTTAGGATTCAATGGATCTTACCATCCAATCGTTGGTGCAGCACACATCGAGATTCTTTCCCTCAATCTCCGGAGAAGTAACCGCGAGACTGCATCCAGATCTCGGGGAGAAGTCCCTTACACATGGTGGGTGTGTGTGTGTATGGAAGCTTCTGCCCTGAGGTGTCAACATAAAATCTGATCAGTTCTTACTTTTCCTTACCCATGGTACACTGATGTGCTGCAATTGTTGGCCAAATGCATAATAGGATTCTTTACAAAATAGAATGAGGGGTGTGCTCCATTTGGCTCCTTTAATTAGGCCTCCCATTTCTGACACACACATATGAGTGTGTCTGTGTGCATATACAATCCTGAATGAATTCCTGGTTATAACATGCACCAAAGGTATCCTCTTTCACTAGTCAAACCCCCAGTTTTTTGGAACAGTTTATGAAGTGTTAAATTCAGCTTCCAGTTCTGCCTTGGAATAAATTCAAAGCTTTTCAAAGGAAAAGATGAGGTTTTCAGCTCACACTGTCTATAAAGAAATGGCTAAACTCCACCTTAAAGCTTCACGACCTTCTGTTAAAACCTTTATCAAAATCTGTATATTTTGATGGAATATTCTTGCTTTGATTTAATCAGCATCTTAATAGAATGGCTGAAAACTGAAAATGTTCTTTTGGCTGTGCACATCAATCAAAGTATCTTTAGGATGTCTGTTTACATTCTGTATTTGTTATGAATTTAAAGATCACGAAAATGGTCAAATGTTTTAACACTTCAGATCGAGAGACTTTTTGAACTTCCTGCTCTGCACAAATCCTATTCTTCCACTTAAAGTGGAAAAATTAATGCAGTGATTAACAAAGGTACATCTGAAACTGGGATATCTCCCTACAGACTGCAAAGGTTGCAGGAAGTATTGTTTCCAGTAATTGAATACGATGATATAATTTATAACTGCTCAGCCACAACTTTGCACAATTCGGACAAAATGCTCCTGATTACTTACATTATCTGTTTATCACAACACCACAATCTTCTGGCTAAAGATGATATTTCCCTTTTATTTACAGCCTTCCAGGAGGCAAAGGGCTTCTGAGAACTGGAATTGCTTGGCTTCTTACATCACTGCCAGTCAGATGGGCTTCATGTTGCAGCATTTGCAGCACCATACATCCTGTTGCTAAATTAACTGCCCAGTGATGCCAGGACACATGCAGCTTTTGCAGGTATATGCAAATAAATATGTGCCCATACATAGAAAACAATAATTTGATTATGTTCTCTGTTTAAAACAGATAATATTTTCTTGTTTGTTTGAGGTTGTGGTTTTGTTTTATTTTTTTTTTAATCTGAACTGAGAAAACAACTAGTATACAATAAGAGCAGGTTTTTTGTAAATTACTCAGAAATCTGTTTGTGGTTTGGTGGTTTGGGGATTGCTTAGGTTTTTTCTTTTCCCGCAGCATTTAATGTCCTCGGGTTATATAATCCCCATGCAAAATTGTATCACTTGTTCTAAAGCAGGTCTGATTAGATCCAGTGAAGCAGAACATTGATATGATAGTCTATTACTGCTACTTTCTGTGTTTTAAAGCACTAGCATTGTGTTTAGCATTGACTGAAACACGAGAGATAATGGGCAGCCCACTGATTGTCTCAGAGTGAGCTTGGGATGGAGAGGGCGACTTGTTCAGTTCCTCACATAATCCTGCAGCAGCTTTGCTGCTGAGCACTGCAGCTCCTTTCCTATGTCATAGGTGCAGATGTCAAGACCATCCCTGTATTTGTCAAATCCTTAGTCATTTGGGCTCTGGGAAAGAGAAGAAATTGAGCTGAAATGTGAAAGCCCTGGGATTTTTCCTTTAGTAAAGCAAGTAACATTGCGTGAAGTGTCCTGATATATGGCTTTGTAGTCCTAAAATAGAAAACATTGTTAAAAACCTAAACAGAAATCCTGATTTTCATACAAAACCAAAGAAACACAAAGTCTGTCCAGTGATTTAGGAGCAAGTGAGCTGCCTTCCCAGGAGCAAGGCTGCCCTCCAGCTTCACAAGGGATGAAAAGCTTCAATGCAGGTGAAGCAGGTGAAGTGGTTAGTGTGGAGTACCAAGAGCACACCTCCCTCACTGTGCAGCTGGTGGCCAGCTACTTCCCACTCCATGGCAGCCTTGGAGGTTCCCAGAAGATGGGAGTGCTCTCTGTTTTGCTTTGTGGGAGCAAGTGGCAATCACAACTAAGCTGCATCACTGAAAAATAACCAGGTGTTATCAACTTTTTTCAAAACAGGGAGGCAAAAGATAAGGAGAAATTAAAAACCAAGCAAAAAAACCCAAAAGGTGGCTGCATGGGAAAGTTTACCAGCATGTGTAGAAAAGGCGGAACTCAGTTCTATAAAGGAAATAAACTAAGATGTACAGCCTACTCTGTAACATTTCACTGCCATTCAGGCAGGGCCTTTTTGAAGTCAGTGGGAGTCCTTCCGCTGCTTTCAGAAGGTTTTGGAACAGGACCATCCAATTGTTCGGGTTGCTGACACATAACTGGCCCTTACCCTGTTGCTTTAAATGAATACTGCAAGGGAAAAGTATCGGGTTCTCCTCTGCTCAGAGGCTCCTAACGTGTTGTAGCTGCACCCTAACATGTTGTAGCTGTACCCTAATGTGTTGAAGCAAATGGGTGGGCCCAGCAGCTCAGTGTTTATTTACCTATACCAGTGCTGAGTTTCCATCAGCACAGGAGTTTGTGCAGAGGATGTGGCTATGGAAACTGGACAGCAGGAAGGAATGACCTCCCTGCTGAGTGAGGGTTGCTTTGGAGCAAGCTATTGCACTGGGAGCAGAGGCATTCCTTAACCCTACCCCTTCCAGTACAAGCTCCTTTTTAACACCTGCAGCTTTGGCAGAAGGTTCTGCTCCGTGACAAGCAGACTGGCTTAGAGGTATTTGCATAGTTTGGGGTGGGGTTGAAGTTGTGCTAATCTTTAGCTTAGAGGTCACAGCTCTTCAGAAAAAAAAAAAAAGTTGCTCAGCTGCTCTAAAACTCAGGGAAATGACAATCTGTCAGTCTACAGAGGTGAGAGGGGAGGAGAAGAAAGGAGATGCTTGCAGATTAGGTTAGCAGCTATGTCAAGCCTGCAGATTTGTATCACAGCAGTTTTGCCTGTTTGCAGTTTTCCAGATATACCTTTATGAGTCTGAGTATCCTGAGGGAAAAAAACAACAACTCAGTAGTGGAATTATATTAATTCTTCTAAAAATAAAATAAATAACTGATGTTTTATTTTGAATGTTTAAGTGAAAAGTGGGAGGCCCAATGTCTATCAAAATGTAGAATCATTCAGTGTGTCCAAAGTTAGAAGTGAACCTTTGTTTTTCCTTAAGATACAATAAGTCACAGAATGTGTTTTTGGCTGTTGGGTGTTACAGGCCTGCTGCTTCAGACTATCAAGTGCTGAAGTACTCTGCTGTCATGCTCTGCTGCACAAAGATTGTTCTGTCTTTGCAATGTCCCTAGTTTGGGATTCTTCATACTGATATTTTAGTTGTCCTTTCTGAAGAACTGTTACTTGGGATTTTACTATATGCTGCTTGGTTCAGGCCAGTCCAGCTGTCCCTGAAATAAAGACCACCTCTCTTTTGGGTTCACTGTTCTAACCAAAACACAGTGGACTGGTGCCATGGCTGAAGAAAACTGTTATGACTTCTTAGGACTTACAGGTAATAAGTATGGAACTGTTTTTGATAAAGTGCTTAGCTGTACAATGAGTCAAGCAAAATACCCCTTCCTCTCACCATATAAGCAATGAGAAAACCTAATAGAAACTTTTAGGACTAATGGCTGTGCTGTGGCCAGGACAGGCTAAGAACAACATGAGACTGGCAGGACAAGAAGAAAAGCCCTTGTCTTCAGAGAAGAGCAGCTCACTTCACTTAGAAGAGACTCCAGGAAAAGTTCTACGTAGGAGGACCAAATTGCTTAAAAGGTGTGAGATGAACCTCAATGAACCAAAGGTGATTGAGAATTGCATGGAGTCATGCTTACTTTGAATGGCTGTGAGGGCCACAAGCAGGCTAAGCACAGGTCTCTTCTCCAGGATAGCTTGTACACATCCAGGTAAAGAAGGATGCCAGAAGCGAAGGACAAAACTGTTACAGCAGCCTCCACTTGGTCTGACAAGAAATGTGCTGAATGTCCAGCAAGGGGCTTCTCCAGGCATGGTCACAGCTCCACTGGGAGCACGATGTGGAGTGGTGGATGTGCTTTAGGGTACAGCACCCCGGTAGCTGAATTAAAGAGTGGTGTTTCACTCAACTGTTGTGCCACCTAATGCAGCTTTGTAGCCAGGCAGGCTCTTCTTTAAGCTACCACACTTCTTGGCTTGTGAGCCAAAATGGTAGAAAGGGAAAAATTGCCTTTTGATGGATACCTAACTAGGAGTTTTAATATATTCATCTCTCTATTATCTGAGCATGCATTTTCCAATCATGGTCCTATGAATTCTTTTCTCTCACAAGGTGTGGCTGTGTTTTACAAGTAACCTTGTGCTGGCTGGCTGAAATATGAGCCCACAGCCTTTAGACCAATAATACTATACAAGTTGTAATGTTTTCCTCAGACTCTGGGGTATTGGTAAGCTGCAAAGCTGCCAAGGGACATTCCACAGTCAGAGGAAATTGAGTGTAGGTGGGCAGCCCAGAGCCCAAGTGCATACTTTATAAACTCTCCATTATAATACTTCAAGGAGTGAGTCACACAATAATCATTCTGCAATCAAATTCACTGTTGAGCATGTTGTTTTTTTCGTTTTAAGTCAAATGTCATGTAAAAGTTGCCAATGCTTCCCAGAAGTTTAATTTCTGAAAGTGGGAGAAAATTAAGCAGAGCTAGCTAGCTGACACATTTACATGTGTGCAAATGCTACCTTAGCTGTGCACTGCTCGGTTACTTTCAGTGTCACAAATAAAATATTCTTTTGTTGTCTGAGTCACTCTGGCAGAAAAAAAATGGGGCTTGGAGATCTCTACTGCCTGATGCCAACCAGACATCTTCAGTCTTAAGCAGGCCTTCAGTGCTGGAGAAGTTTGTAACTGGCTGGCACCACCCACAGGGTAAGTAGGCAGCCACTCACAGGAGGCATAGATAAAATATCTATATAATGTGTATAAACAAAATATTTTTTCCCCAAGTATTAATCCAGTCTGGTGTAAGATAGAAATTGTTGAGGTTTTGTTTTGCTTAAATCAAGTTCTTAAAATAGAGAGCCTTTTCCTAGAAATGTCCTAGGATAGTGCCTGGAACAACCAGCCCTGGTTATGACAAGCTCCAGGTGACTGGCTGTGGTGGCTGCCTCTGATCTCATGCTGATGATCAGCTACCCCTCTGCTGTTTTGGTGGGTTATGATGACACTACAAGTAAGTTGACATGGGATGAGCTCCTCAGAGATTGGGAAGGATCTGTGTGAGCATCATTGCCTGCCTAATAATCATGCCAGTCCTCTTCCAGAGCTTGCTATCTGTGTTGCACACAAGAAAGCCCCATTCCCTACAATGAACAGTCCCAAGAAGGGACTTCTGCCCAGGGGTGCTTGGGGGTTTCTCTTTCTCCTGGGTTTGTCTCATGTGTTATTTCAGGCAGGGGAAGGGTGGAGCAAAGCTTTGGTCAGGAATGTCTTCCAACTCTTTTCTTCTTCTGTAATGGAAGAATTTTAACTTAGTGAAGCCACTGAGATCTTGCCCAGCCCACTGCAGTCCCCATGAGTCATAGGCCAGCACCAGCTGACACATCTCCTTCAGCTATCAGGAAACACCTTGTAGTCACAGAGGCAGAAAAAGGAGAATACAGGGAGCATTCAGCAGTGACAGCCCTCTCTTTTTACTTGGTTACTTCTTGGATTAACCTTTTTAAGAATTCATTAATATCCTGACAGCAGGAATGGGGAGAAGATTGTTTCATTTAGGTGATGTTAGGAATTTGTTCTCTACTTTGAAGATATTTTTTCTGCTCTCTGCTCGGTCCTTCAAAGGCATCCTAGAAAAGCCAAACCTCTTCATTCTGTGGCATAGTTTCCATGTTGTCCTGCTTCATCTTTTGTCCTAAACTACACCCCAAGTAAGGCCTACACACAGTAAGGCCATAGAAATGTTACCTGGCCCTGAAACAAACCAGAAAACAGGCGCCTTTCCCAGAGAAGGGCCATTCTCCACTCATCCAGGGGGCACTCAGTATTTTATTGGTGGAACCAAGTGTCTTGCTGGCAACATGAATGCTGAGGTGTGGGGAGCTAATGGCTCTTTTGCTGAAGATAAAAATTATTTCTGGTAAGTGTAATGCACTAATTACAAAGAAGGAGAAAATCACTGTCTTTGTATTGTGCACATAAACATCTCAGCAGGCTTTGACTACACATCAGGGTCCCTTGAGAACCTATTCTGGTTTGGCAATTCCAAATTCTGTATCTGGATGCCACTTAAGCCTGTCCCTCCTTCATGTGCTCCTAGTGCTTAGGGGCTACATCAGCAGGAAGGAACTATTTTCAAAAGAAAATATCTTTCATTTTCTGTCACTCAACTCCCCTTCTCCATGGGGAAGCTAAGGCCAGAGGTGTATTGTGCAGGTGTCTTCTGGATGCTGGTTTGGATGAAGGGAGCCTTCCAGTTCTGTGCAATCCCAGGGCACTTCCTGACATTGTTCATTGGAACCGCTATTTGTTTCATCATCTTTTCACCAAACCCACTTTTCCCCTCTGTCACTTCAAACAATATTATTCTTGAGGAGGCTGCATTTCAGTGGTTAAGTGACCACTTATAAATTATCCTTTGTACCAAAGTATTTAAATGACTGTTTTTAATTTGAAATGAACAGTGCCACAAAAACTCTAAACACCATCAGTTGCTGGTTTTACTTCCTTCCTTTGGAACAGGAATGAATGAAACAGTTGGGATAAACAAAACTATTATTACTCATGCTTTGTGTTCTTAACTAATCTGAATCTCAGATGACTGTTTTTCCCCTGCAGGACAAATATTGCTTTCTCTCTGGCCAGTCTGCAGCTTGAATATCACATTCTGTTTGCTGCTTCTCCCCATGGATCCAAATTGATATGCATTTTCCTATGCTTTGCTCTCCACCCCCAGCACAATGCCTTGTCTTACATGCTGCACCCAGGCAGTGCTTTAAGGTATCACCTTTTGGGTTTGCCTGTCTCAGAGTGCCTAGCAAAGCTTGCTCAGCTAGGACTGTGTCCCTACTACTGGAGATAGTAAAAACTTTTCCATTAACATTAATGGAAGTTCAGTCTTCCTTTAACATGCTGCTGCACATCCTGGAAACCTAGAAGCTAGTCCATCTTCCAGCCACCTGGGTTGTAGCACCTAGTAATAGCTCACCAGTGCAGTGAAGCTTACAGATGTACATATTTTTTAATATTCTTGCATCACTTTTGAGAACTAAAAATTCTGGTGCCAGTTGTTCTTGTTTTTTTGTATCAGTGACCAATTCTTTTGCCTTGGCAATGTTTGTGGAGCCATTATATTGTGCCACTCAAATGTGTCCCAGTAAAAAAAAACTCACTGCTGGCACAAAGCACAAATGTCCTCCTCTGATCTCAAAGTGATACCCACTGTCACAGCCTGACAGACAAAGTGAGAGTTGTTAAATGGTGAGCAAAGAGGTTTTTAGGGAACCATGTTTCAATTTCAGTCTTCTATGACGTGACTTGTAAAAATAATAAACAAAAATGGTTATTTTAAGAATTTTGAAAGACCTCTTGTCTGATCCTTTTAAATAAATGCTGTTTGTTTCCTTCTCTCATGTAATAATCATGGGCAACTTCTGCTGTGCTTGCTAAACCTGTTTTCTCTTTACCAGGTGATGTTTACCTATTAGTGCAGCTTGCACCAGAGGTTATTCAGTGCAGCTGAATCACAGGTTCTGCTCATTTTGTGGCACACAGTTCATTAGTCAAGGTGAATGATGATGTCTGTGTGTAGAAGACCAGGTCAGTGCTGTGTCATTTTCAGACATCCAGTTTCTGCAGTCTCTGAGATTCCCCTCATTGTTTGTTACCTTTCCTCTTGGTCTTCTTTCAAGGGTGTGATAGTCACCTCTGCAGGGCAAATGATCTCAGAAGGTAGATTGTTTTGCTGAGGGAAAAGCACAGACACAATGTAGTATATAGTGAACTCTCTAAAGAGGTGCTTTTACATCAGCACTTTGTGCTGAAGGTATATGGAGAAGGGGAGACAAAATATTGTCACAGCAGCAAAAGAAGTTATATGAAATAAGGACAGAAGGATACACTTGTAATCATAGAGCTAAAATGTTTAGGTTTATTTTGTAGGTCAGATTGATGAAATACAAGATGAGCTTTTGTAACCCTAATGTTGGATGCAGGTGTGGTAGAGAGCTATGACAGGGTATGACTGTTCCCTCTTTACGTAATGGACATGTAGGGCTATGTTGGGTGGGAAAAGTATTTTCCACAGGATAATGGGATGAGAAAAGCACTGCAGCTACAGCCTGCTTATAGTCACACATGGAACAGCTGATGACCTTCTCACTGTCATATCTTAGTCTCCCTGCCTATGGCCATTTCCCTGCTAATAAATGTCCATGGTTCCTTCCTGTGCATATCCTACCTGCACCCTGCTCTATAACCCCTTGAAAATCCTATTTATAGAAGCTGCAATGCCTATCCTGAAGCTGTATGTTCTTTCAGGGATAAGAAGCCTCTTTCCTGTATCAAAATTTCTCATTTTCCTTCTGAATTGAGGAAGTCATAACCAACTCTACTTCAAGGAGGCAGTTGAGGCAGTAGTGATGCAATTTATCTTCTTTTATGTGAGAAGGTCAAAAACACTAAGGTCAAAAGTAAGGCTGTTGTTTGCCTTTCTAAAGCACCCCTGACCATCAGGTGCTAAAAGCTTGTGCATTTCAGGACAGCAGGTTCCACTAAGATACAGAAGGTCATCCCCAAAGTGCTATCTTCCAAATTGTCAGGTGCATGCTTTGCCCCTCAATAAACAAACCGACTTCACTGCTTCCCATCACTCTTTATTTGCTCCCTCACCTTCTTTTGCAGAGCCTTTTTCTCCTTCCGTATGTCTGTCCTTGTTTATGCAAACTAGATGCCTGCATATCATCCTCCTTCCCCTGAGCATTATTTTCTCTTGACAGCTTGTATATATTTTGACTCCCTTGGCCTGGGTGACTTAGTTCTTATCTCACCCCTTTGCCAAAAAAATATTTCTCTTTTTATTCTAGATGTTCTCCTCTTGGTCGTGACTGACAGTGTATCCACTCTAGTTTCTACAGGAGGTTTTGTTTCCTCTCCTCCTCCCACAGAAGTGACAATTTTTGCAGTTCCTCAAAATTAAAGTTTTAAATACCTGTAGATGATCCAGGGATCAGACTCTGTTACCATCAGGACTTATTCACTGTATTCCCCTGTAGGAGGAATCACTCTTTAACATAAAAAGTTTAACTCAAACATAGGCCCAAATCAAGTGTCATCCCAGCACATCTGTATTTGTCAAGTGACAGTCGATTCCTGAGCTGATCAGGGTATTGTGCATAGGTTCATCCCTGTCATGAGCTGGTCCAGACCTGCAGGTTTAAAAACCTACATCAACTCAGATGCATCAAAATCAAGATCCTATTCTGAATTTCAGAGGCTAGGTGTGTTCCTTTTTGGGCTGCTGGAAGCAAGGAAAATTTCAGATGATCCCACTTCGCAATGTACTTTCTTATTTCTCCACTCTTTCTGCAACATGGAGAAACTAATTTCACTTCTGAAATCAGGAATAAGGATCAAGTTAAGTGGTAACCTAACAAGCAGGAAAAGAGAGTTGACTTTATGCTCCAGCAGGCATCTTTCAAGTGGCTTTTTATAACCCCCTCTACCTCTGACAGGCTAAACCATTCTTGAATTAGCACATGGCTGCTCCTGCAGCAACAACACAAATGTGAAAGCAGAGTTCTTTTACTGAACAGGACCCCCAGGAGTGGACAGACAGTATTTTCACCACTGTTCAGTTGCAACTTAGGTATCAGTGAACACTTTGAAGAGCATCTTTGTCATGGCTCTGCACACTCATGCTGTGCTGCTTAGTGCAGAGGAGGTAAGTTGTACTGCCAACAGTAATGCTACATTCATGCTGGAAAACAAATACAGTGGAGATAAGTGAGGAAATCTGTCCAAAATGCCTTTTCTATTGTGTGAGAAGAAAGGGAGGAACCCCTGTGCAATGAAAAGACATCTTTTACCAAGCTGACTACAGACAGAAAGAAGACAGACATTTAAAAGGCTACTGTAATATGCATTTGAGATAAATTGAAGAACAGCTCAAATTAATTTTTCAAGGTTAATTGGGCACAGGGCTTTTTCTCTTTTTTTTCTCTCTCTCTCCCTTTTTTTTTTTTTTTTCAAAAGCTGTTCTATCTCTTGCATTTGAATCTTCTCAAAAGATTTGTGCTGTACAAAGCCAGTGCATTTCCTGCCTTTAAGAAGGGCTATTGGACTCAACACTTGGGGTAGATTTTCCTTAAGTTCCTGTTCATTCCATTCTTTTCACTGGACTTTTATCTGTGCATCTGGGTGCACTGAAGCACATATGCTGCCAAGAGGGAACATGCTCCCACTTCTTTGATTCCTCCTGATCACACTGGAGTTGAGAGCTGTGTAAAGTGGCAGCAGATTTTGATTTCCCACTGCCCTTGTCAGTCTGGACGTACAGTAAAATAACAGCCAAGCTATGTATTTCTGGTCTCCCTCTGTAACTCCCGCAGAGATAAAGAAAAGGGGCTACTTCAGCAATTACACTGGAAGTCGTCTCAAAAATGAGTAAAATCTCCATGGCTCCCAGCCCCAGAGGCTCCATATGGACTCATCCAGCTGAGCATCTGTGGAGTTTTGGCTCTAGTTCAAGAAGCAGAACTGCTATTCACATGTGTGAATCTGTATCTCCATTTCTGCCCCCTCCCCCACGGCCATGAGCCATCCCAGCATCCATGTCCATGAGGTTTTAACACAGGCTTGCTGCAGATGAAAGATGGATGTCAGCCCCAGCAGGTCAATATAATCCCCTAAAAAAATGCATTGATATTGGCAAGAAAGCCCCTAGGGAATATATCTTCTGGAAATACAACAATTAAACGAGATTGTTGGGGTAATTGCACTTGATTGAAGGTAGAAATACTTTTTGTAGCAGAAAAATGAGCCCTTAAAAATGTTCGACCAGCCAAGGACAATTACCCAGTTGGTGAAGTGCAAGTACAGAGGGCAGTTAATCCATTTTAAATCACTCTTGCAGTCAGGAGAGTGATGGGGAAATGCCACCAGGATGGCTCTTGTGCTGGGTACCATCAGGGGGACTCCGGCAATGGTTGGGATCAGGCTTGTCAGGCACAACCCCTCCTTGTCCTGACTTCTCACCAGGTATATTCAGTTGGTAACAAGGTGCTGTGTCCCACTCTCACAAGCCTGCAGAGGCAGCCAGGGGCCTGAGTGTGAAAAGGGGGATTACTGCTTTCTTACCAAAATGTTGTAATAGGCAGCGTGCTCCCAAGGTTTAGCCCGCCCCATACACCAACCGCGCACGGTGACAGCGCTGGCCTCAACAGGAGGAGCTGCTCCTCCTGGCAAAGGAATTACTCAGGCGGGACTGAAATGCATGCAGAGCACACCGGCTGAGGAAAACAAAGCTGTTTCTGTGGTCTTTCCCCCACTGATGTGTTTTAAACATTGAGTCACAAAATCTTTTTTGTTTTGTGTTTAGGTTTCTTTTTTTTGTGGTTGTTGTGGTTTTTTGTTTTTTGGGGTTTTTTTTGTTTGTTTTTTTTTTTTTTTACTTTGGTTCCTTTAGGATGATGGAAGGAGAGTGAAGTGATCTGTGCGTGATATAAAAATTGCAGTTTCCTAAATTTACTCAGGAGCCTTCGGAACCAATCCATCTTGGGATTCATCCACAGCAGGAACCAAACCACCTGCTTGGCTTTTGTTTAACTTGCGTGGGTAAAACACTTCAAACTCGCTTACGTGTTACGAAAGACGGAAGGGAAGGAAAGCTTGAGCACTGGCACACTTCCCCACTGCCCCCCTTTCCATGTAACTGTAAAGATCTGCATTCAAATGCTCATCTGCACGAGCAGAACAGACAGGGAAGCCTCCCATTTTGTCTCCTTTAGGGAGAATTACCAACCACCGAAGTGCCTAGAGCATTGAATGCAAGCATTACCTCATCACCAGACAGCGTTATTGGCTGGAGATAACGGGGGGTGGGGTGTTGGTGCTACCCCCTCGCTGGGAGCTGGGCTTTCTCATTATCTCTTTCTCTTTATTTCAAAGCAACTGACCCTATTAATGGATGTCACCTACAGGGACAGCCTGGTCTTCATGGAAGCCTCCTATAAAACAAAGAAGGGCCAGCCCAAATGTGATCATAACGAGATTGAATTAGATCAATAGAAACAATTTTAAAATAAATACTCTTCGATGCAATGAGCAATCGTGTATTCAATATGGCAGTTTTAACCATCCTTTTAAAATTACTATTAAATCCTGTGGAGCAGCTTTAAAAATAATGCAGTCATTAGAATCCATAGGGCTTCTTGATTTTAATTTTTTTCATCAAGTCTCTGTATGCTTTCTAGGGCTAAATTATGTCATTTTTATTCAGGGCCACCCTCTGTCATTGGTTTTCAGAAAAGTCATCATTGATTGCAGGGAGCATGAAAAGTCTGATGATGATATTACTTACCTCTTGTGAGGACCTGGCTTTTCAGTCACTGAGAACATATTGCTGTGTTGGGACACATCAGTAAATTAGAATTTCAGTGCTAAGGGAAATCTCAAAATACTTTTTGAGGGACAAAGTTACCAGTCCCTTTACCAACAAGGAGAGCAAGAGCAGTTAAAGTCACCTGCAAATGTGACAGCTGCATGAAAGTGGCAGAATCAGGACTAGAGGCATTGTGTGAATCCAAGCAATGCTCTTGCCACTGGCCTTGGTCTTTGCTTACATCTCACTGCTGTGAAATTCCTTTTGGCATTACAGCAATTCAGTGTAAATTAAGCAAGGATCTCGAGGTTTATCTCTTGATGAATACCATGGCCAGGTGCAGACAGTTCCAAGACCCTCTTCAACATCTGTGCCATACAAAGCTGCATGCCATGTGTGCTGCAAAAGGCCTTTAATCCTTTATTTCCTTTATGGTGGTTATTAATAGGGGACTGAGTTCTGTCTTTGTCTCTCTGATGTTGTTTCCTTTGTTTCCTTTTAGGAGCAGCACAAGAGGATAGAGAGCAGACAAACTGCAATATCCTGGTAATTAACTACCTTAGCAATATAGTGACACCGGGGTGGTGGTAATGCTGTGTAACAATTTGCATACATTAGTTCTCATGTTCCAGGAAAGCAATTTCTGTGGCTTTTGAGAGAAAAATAAGGAGAAAAAGGGAGAGAGGAAAGATTGAGCTGGGGTCAATATAGGACTGTAATTGAGATTGTATTCTGAGAGAGAACAAGTGAAGCTCTGAAAGTGCTTGGAGCCTTGTTAACTGGGTGTAATTCTACCTGTAAATAGGTATAAATCTACCTGAAGCAGTTAGCTGACAGAGATTTTCCAGTTTGGAGAGATATTTCAGCACCTTTAGTATCCATTGATTTCAACTAGAGCTGTAGGTGCAGACTGTCTCAGCTGTACCCAAGCCTGCATTTGCAGGAATTGTGATGCTGCACAGACACTGCACCCTCCATGCACTGATGTCTGGTTTGTGAGTTCAATTCTTGGGCAGGAAAGAAGACCCCCCCCCCCCAAAACCTGTCACCATGTCAGATGATCAGCAGTGTTTTCATTGGAGGACCAGAATGGCAGTGAAAATTATCTGTCCCTGCGAAGCTCCTTTGTATCCTGGATCCCTTTACTCCTCAGTGCTGTTAGGAGAGGCAGTAATCGACCCCTGGACATTAAGAAGAGAAGGAATCACAGAATCACAGACTGGTTTGGAGTGGAGAAGGCATTAAAGACCATTTAGTTTCATGGGACATCAGGGACAATAAGGTGTCATGGCATCAGGGCTGTCACCACTACACCAGGTTGCTCAAAGTCCCATCCACCTTCCAGAAATGGGGCATTCACAAATCTTCTAGGCACTCTTGGATGTGGGTTACAATGAAATAATCCATTGCGGGCTGGTTGTATGTGGGGAGAGAGGCTTTAGCTGCAGCTGGTGCTGCTGCGGCCATCGTGTCTCTCCTGTTCCTGTGCTCCAGCTCATCGTGGGGATGAGCCTCATCAGAGAAAAAAAGTAAAGCTCCTGCATAGGCAAATGAAAAAGCTTCATTTTCATTTCATCTAACCTGCTGTGTGGTGGCAGTGATGCTACCCTATGGTGTCACAGCAGTTTGGTGAAACACTCAGATCAGGAAGGGGAGTCCATGGTCTGTCAGGCAGCGTGGGAAGGAGTTCCTCAAGCTGGTTTTAGATCAGTGGCAACCTGCAATCCCTGTGTTAGCTATGAAGATTTTTCTCCACATTTATATTTGTGTGACCCAGCAGCATGTGTCCCGTAAATTGGTTTTTTTTCTCTCTTTTCTTGATTTACTCTATGACTTTGGGAAAATTACTTAATATCTGTGTGCCTGAATTTGTGTATCTATAACATGGTGTATTATTAAACAGCTTTCTCAGAGAGGCATTCTGAAGTGTGATGAATTCATGCTTGCAAAGTAATTTAAGATTTCCAATGAAAATTGTTAGAGAAGTGCAAAGTACATTATAATTAAAACAGAGAGGATACAAAATAAGAATAATCGAAAGGTCCTGATGCTGCTTATCACTCTAAAGGGGGAATCTGTATAATTGAAGTTACTATCAAAAAAATCAACCACTGTGTTACAAAGTAAGATTTTTCAGCTACATAACATCAGTTAATATTATGCTATTTATTATTCTGCTTAGTATTTCCATTCTTATTGCATAGAAAGAAAATATATTAAACTGATCTATCCTGGATTTAAATCAAAAGAACATCAGTGTTCACCCAAAATATGTCAGAAGAGTGCAAAGCCATGGCATGTTTGTTTGTATGGCTACCTTTGCTCACAGCAGAAATCTATAGGATGACTTACCTGAGGGAGCCCAGAGCTTTTGTGGAATCAGGGCCTTGGTGTGAAGGAACAAGGGCTTGAAAAATTGTCTTCTTGCCACAAATAATAAAGTCCACAAAGAATAAAGTCCAGTCAGAGTACCAAATCCTTGGAAAGATATTGCGTGGCATGTGCCAAAGCCTTTTCAGCAATAAAGATTTCATTCTGTAACACAGAAAACAGGGATTAGTGTGACCTTCCACACCTCCATAAAACAAAGGTTGCCTCTGCACATGCCTGGGCAAAAGCTGAGGAGAGGAAGGCAATAACTCTTGTGAGGTGTTTCAGAGAAAGCTGTTGGAGAAGAGGCAGAGCAAAACTACAGAAGACCAGAAAATAATAGGATTTGCATTCTGTCCATCAGGATACAATCCTGTGTTTGCAAACATTTGAGGTTTGGCCAAGATACAATCCTTTTCTGTCTTGAGACAAAATCCCCAAACTTTTGGAACCCAAAAGCAAGGCCAAGACTATTTATGGTTTGTACCAATTTGTTCAACTGTGAACCCTATAAAACATATCCTTTGCTGTGCAACCTGCAAGACCTGTGTCCTCCTTCAGGTCCCCTGGCAAGGGAGGGTGCCTGCTGGTGGGTCAATGCAAGCTGGGGAGGAAGGGTAAGCTCACCTACTTTACAGAGGGGCACAAATCCTCTGAAAATTGAAGTGGTCGTTGGTTTCTGTGGTTCATGTACAGCTAATATCAAATGAAGGGCTATTCTTTTAAATAAAGGTGGCTTTCCTGTTATGGGACAAATTATAAATGATTTGCCTTCAGAGGTCAAGGCTGAACTGGAGGAGAAGAGACAAGAGAGTCTTTTGACTCTCTTACATTTGGAAATGTAAGGCCATAACCTGGACTTCAAATTTCAGTTTCCTGGATGTATTTGTGATGGCTCTCATGTGGGGGGGAAAAATTGCAGAACCAATTTTACTGTACTTTAGAAACCGAGTTTGTTTTCATGGAGCTGTGCTTGATCCCTGCTGAGCTGAATCTCCAAAGCTGCCTGTTCTGAGCATGGCAAGACTGAAGGGCCTCTGGGTGACCATTAGGATTCACCTCTGCCTCTGAGCTGAGAGAGCACTCTGGCCTCAGCTTCCCTTTTTGCAGCAGGGGAACTCAAGCAGTGCTGGTCTTGGGACAACAAACATACAAAGCTTTGTTCCTGTAAGCCGATTCCTGGTTCATCCTCACATGACGATGAGCTCCCAGAAAAGCAGATTACACAGAGTGTCCAATTTAGGGAGGACTGTAGATGCTGTACAGCTCTTAACATCCTTGGACATTGTGTTTTGATGAAGTATACATTTTAGGGACTTAACAGGGAATGAGAAAGAAAGGGATAATCCATCTCTATTGAAAAGACAAAAGGGGAAATGTGGGAAGTATTCCAGCGCTCTGCCACAAAAATACCTTAATGTATTAGTCATCTGAGTGATTGCAACATGTTCTGACAGTTCTAAAGCCAAATATGTGACTGAAATACCGAGGAAATCCAGGTGTCCATGGTCTTTTTAGAAATGAGTAACACCTCAGATGTATTCTTTGCAAAAGCTCATTTTGTGTTACATAGTTTGAGGTTCAAATATTTACAAACCCAAACTCTGATTTTATCTGCACTCTGGGCAGCATTTGTTGTTCTTAACATTTCTGGAATAGACAGATTAAAAAAAAAAAGTGTGCGGTGATTGGATATAATTTTTCATCTAAATTATACGAAGTATATTGCAAAGGTGAGAAAATGCTCCTTTCCCCTATACTCAGAAATGTCTAAGGTACAAAGACAAAAGTCCTACAGGTGGCTGAACAGTGATGGAAGAGATGGAACTATAGATTCTATGTTCTCTCTCTCAGCTGGCTTTCCCACTAAATTTTGGAGTCTTGTACTGAGCCAAAGGAGGGAGCTTTGGAAAAGACACTAAAGTACACAGCATTATTAGATGTGATCATAAATATCTTTGTAGTGTTAGACATAGTTCTTGCTTGGAGACATCTGAATTATCAGAGGAGCTAGCGCTCATTCATTTACTTCTTCTTAGCATTTCAAGTTGTGAATAAAACACTTAAGTATATGTATATATATATATATATAAAATATGCTAGCTGTGGGGAACTACAGATGTTAAACCAAAAAGAACCATGAAATATTCTGGGTTTGACTTCTTCCCTATAAAAGGTCCCTAAACTTCATCCAGTTACTTGCATACTGATTTCAGTAACTTCTGTTTGGTTAACATAGTTTTGATCCCCATCTGAAGATGTCAAATATACAGGAGTTGCTATTTCCTTTGGTAGTTCATTCCATGCATTTGTGTCCCTTATTGAAGCAACTAGGAATGAGACTAATAAGAGAAAAGACTGAAAATAAGGTTTATTTATACCTAACTACATAAAATTGGAATGTTTATCCATTTGCTCAAGAGTTTTTTTTCTAGCTTCTCATTTATCCCAGGAAGATAATTTCTGTATACTTTTTCAAATATGTTCCTGATGTTTGTCCCTTTATCTGGACTTCCGTGTTCTAACAAAGCTTAGAAACATTTTCCCAGTGTAACACATTTTCCCTGGCTAAGTGAAAACTTTTCTGGCTCCTTTCTACCTCTTTTTCAATTTTCAAGTATCTCTTCTTAATACTTAGATAACAGATTTGACTAAACTATTCTAGTCTTGGTCTTGCCAGTCTCATATGCTCCAAAAAATTGTTCTTCTGCTCGCTCTACTCTTCTTGTACAGGGTGAAGAACAATGGAAATGGAAGTGAAATTTTTAAATTCCAACTACAGCTGACTATTTGGAATTATGTGGTGTGGATTTCTCAAAGCAGAAAATGAAAATATAGTAGATAAGTAAAGGAAACTAGACAAGGGCCTGAAAATAGTCAAATGTTCTAGAATACCTCCAAGAATAGCTTGTTTCCCATATCTCTAAAGCTATTCTTAGGCTGGTCATTTACTGCATGAACTCTTAGTGTACTTCCCTTGACAATGGAAGTCTCAGTGAAGTTTGGATAAAACAGAGTCTGCCCCTGTTGAAGCTCTGTGCTTTCTGTGTCTGCATCTCCATTGGGATTTTTGCTCCTGTGCATGTCACGGCAGAGCTGCTGGTTGTTCCACTTATCCAGTCTTTCATCTTTCCACAGATCTGTGAGGTACACGGGTGGAGCTTTCCTTTTCATTTGGAGGAGATGTTGAGACATTAATGTGTCTTACTAATTTTACAACAGCATCACATAAAAACTAAACATTATTATTTCATCACACTTACAGTAATCTACCTATACTACTCTTCTGAGAGTGAATAACAATGAACTCAACTTTAGGATTAGAATCAACACCTACAAACAGGTGTCTGAAGACATATTTTTAAAAGTTGGATTTCTTCTGTCTGAAAATAAGACTGGCCAAACTGATACTGATAGTAAAATTTCCAGCAGAAATTTTGGAGAACTTTTGAGACTCTGGTAATTTCACTGAGATGCTTAATGAGAAGCAGAAGTCTTCTGAGTCAATAAAGCTAAGAGACAATGAAAAAATATTTCATTACTTAATTAAAAGTGGGTTAAAACAAAGCTGATTTATGAAATGACATAAAAAGGCAAAAAAAATCCAGATCTGAAAGGGGCAAAAATTCTAGAGTCTAAAATTGAATACAGCCCCAATTATAAATTCTGAGTTTTATAAAAGTAGAGTGGATTTTTTATAAACAGCTGGTGGAATATCCATTCTCACTGTTGCCAATAGAAAAGACTTCGGAGAAAATTAAAACTGGAGTAATTTTAATTGCCCCAGAGTTTACATATACATATACATATACATATACATATACATATACATATACAT
>JAHLSL010000012.1:6092186-6138591 GCA_025920805.1 Petroica traversi
TATACATATACATATACATATACATATACATATACATATACATATACGTATACGTATACGTATACGTATACATACACATACACATACACACACACATTTTTTTTTTTTAGATGGTTTTCAAGGCTGGGCAAAACACAGTTCCAACTAAGTAAAATCAATCACAGAGTTCTAGCTATCTTTTCTTGTCTCTCAATTTTACTGATTCTTTGCAGACTCCCCAGCTATATCCCTAGCTCTAGAGCAGGAGAATGAGGGCTATTAGCCAAATGGGCTATTGTTTATTACAATCTGTAGTGGGAGTGATGGCAGCTGTTGATGGTAGTTTTTCATTAACACTTAAGTAAAGCCAATAAGTGTTGTAATACCCCGTGCAGTGGCAGATGGTGAGCTGCAGAAAGACTTTCTACCTCAACCAGTGTTCATCTTCACTTTGAAATACCACTTAAAAAGAAAAGAGTTTTAAAAAGGACCACCTCTTCAGCTGCCTTATTCCCACATAACTTTTATGTGCCTGGGAATGTAGTCCAAATACAAACTGCTAGGATAAAACAGGCTGCTTGCAATAAAAAGGAGGAGAAAATATCCCTTTCTATTTACAATTTGACTCCTACCTACAGTGCAGCTTTCAACCTATTTTATGCTCTTTTCCTTTGCAGAATTGAGTGGGTGCCTATGCCCAGAATAAAGCATCAGCCCATGCTGAACCTCAAACTTTTACAGTTTTCTGTTCCAGAATCAGCAATGTAGGTTAGGGTAGAAATGCTCTTTCCACATTATTCTTCATGTCCCTCTTGGCAATTCTCCTGAAAATGTGCTCATGTTCCTGGTGAGTTGTCTTCATGCTCTGGTAACACCACAGGCAAAAGGGTGACCACACACAGAGAAGCCTAAGCCTGACTGTTTGAACCGAAATATCTGAAGTAGAAAAGCAATATTTTGTTCTTGAATCTCAGTGGTATTAACCTCTAGGAAAAAGTCTCCTTTTATAACAGCGTTGGTTTCTCCAAGGTCTATGATTACTGGCAGGAAGTTCTTGCTGGTATCAACAACTGCACTGCTTTAGATAGTGTCATGGATATTGTACAGCATCTAGAGAGGTGTTGTAAATGGTTTCCTAGGCATTTTGCAATGTCTTGCATATCTAATGATGCTTATGGTCTTCTAGCATTGTAGCTTTTACATTGAAGAAAAAGGAATATAAATAATGGATTGGGCCACAGTACTAAACCTTTAACTAATTCCTGAGTCTGCCAGAGGTCCCTGCTGCATTCTGAGTCAGGAGCTAGTGGAAACAGCTATGCAAGTTTAGGCCCTCCCTGCCAGTAAATAGGTTATCTGATGCCTGAAGCATCAGTGCAGTTTCTGTATGTTATTGCTGTTACAGAGTGAGAGTGATGAAGCACCATATTTCCAAGTGAATGCACGAACTTTGTGAGTCATAGCTATGCTCTGAAGGGAGGGACAGAAACTTCTTTTTAGTTTATCTGTTCTGCTGTGACTAGAAAGTTAAAGCAAAACAATAATAATATAAAGTTATGGTCTGGTAAATCAATATATCTGGTAAATCATAAACTCTTCTTATTTATTATTTTCTGTGAGGGAAGTTAATGAGAAATTTGAAGGGAGTTTTCCACGGGGGATACTGCAATGCATATTTTCCATTTCAAGTGGTTGCAGCATCAGTGAGAACAGAACGGTGCCTGCTTTTGCATGTAATAGCAAACAAAATATCTGCAATCCGAAATCAAAAGGGACCTCACACAGACAGTTTAAACATCTCTTTGGGAGCTCCCTATGTTGCACAGACAAATGGTTATGAGCATCTTCATTTAGCCATCAGGAGATCTGTGACTGCAGCCCAGGGCACTGTAGAGGTGGCTCTGAAATTCAGCACTTGGACCTAGACCGAAGAACAGCCCAGTTGTTGGAGTATCCTGTCTCTGATTGAGATCCAGACTTCTCACTCCTTTTAAACTGAAGAAACACTGACAGTTCTATCATTTTCATACAGAACTTATGTGGCCCTCCCATGTAAAGAACTCCTTACAACTGACATTGATGGAATGGATCTTAAGGAATGATTACTCTGTTCTGCAGTGCCATTGCTTCCTTCTCCCGTGGATCTTGTGGTCTCCTCCTCATGGGGAACTTCCCAGTTAAACCTGGGAAACAGCACCAGACTCCCTCAGCAGGTGCAGCAGCTCTCCCAGCCTCTCCCATGTGTGCAGCCCCACACCAGAGGAACAGCTCATGTCTGAGCAGGCGAGCGAAGCCAGAGGATGCTGCGGTCCCTGCCAGCGCAGCCATCCCCTCACAGCTCACTGGTGTCTGGGAGGTGAGCTGCTCTGAGCCCATGCACAGCTCTGGGCTTTGTAAAATGCCTTGGTGCAATTCCTCTTCTGTGGCTTTTGATTTGGCTGGGAGTGATGGGGGGAAGGGGAAAGGGCTGCCCCTTTTTGGTTTCTTCAGCTGGGGACTTCCAATGTGTCATTTTCTTCTGTGCACCTTAAATCTCCAATAAGGATCAATTATGATAGAACACTATGTAAATACTAAAGACAATTGCAGAGCTTTAATTAAAGCCAACTCTGTTTCTTTTTCCCCCTCCCTCCCTCACTCCTCTCGACTTAGTCAGGAACACAATAAACTTAATCAGCTGCCTCAAATTATGCATGCAATAGCCCGTGAGATTCAGCAGGGCCAGGCTTCTCAAGGACAAAGAAATATACTGAGCTCCAGCACCTCACTTTGTTTTCTCCAGCCATCTTTTGTGGTGTGTCATGGGAAAAATTCTAATGAGTCTCTCCATGCTGCTGGAGAAATTCCTGTCAGGCACAAGCCAATTGCACTCCTTCTACTCTTTATTTTCCAGATATGAATTTTCTGTTATCCTGCTCTCTCATGAAGAAGGGAAGTTGCATCAGGATAGTTTGGACTGGCACTGACTGATTACAAACTGTAACCGTTTTGTTTTTCTGGAGTTGATTTTCCTCCCTTCTCACAGAAATTGAAGGTTTTTGGCACTGCAGCACACTGAGGAACACTTTTGCATCTACAAAACAGTTTCCCTGCATCTATTGGCATGGATTTGATTGTGTTTGTCACATAATATTTTTAAAAATATGTTATCAAGCTGAGGATATGGTACAAAGTCTTCTGCTTCTAGGAAAATTTCTGGCACAGTGGAGATGCAGAATTTGCTAACTCTCCCTTCCTCCAAATCTTCTAGCTAGCAAAACTGCTCAAATTAGCAAAGCTTCAGGGGGGAGATGCACACTGTCCTTCTGACTTATCTTTAGGAGGGGAGGCTGAACACGAACACAGGGGTTTTTTCTAACAATTTTTTTTTCATCTCTTTGCTGTGGATTTGAAGACAAAATTATTTTCATCCCTGGGTTTGGAGATCTTTCTTCTATGACCCGTAGGGCGCTGCTTTCTGCTCCCTGATAGTTTCAGAGGTGAGCAAGCTTCAGATTAGCCAGGTTCTGCGGGTGCAAGCAAAGGACTTGTTTCCTGTTCCCGAGTTCAGAACTGGCTGTGTGCCCGCTGTGGGTACCTGCAGGGAAAGGAGGGATAAGGAGGGGTCGAGGAGAGGGGGCAGCTGGGGGCTGTGGCCATGGTGTCCCGCCGGGCTGCCAGAGCCACCTGGAAGCAGAAGCTGGTGCTCTGGGGTGCATCCTCAAGCTCGGCTGTCCTTTTGAGCATGTGCTGCATGCTTGTGGCAGGAAACTGCTCTGAACAAATGGCTGTGGGTGTTCTTGTTTGCTCATTGACAGAATAATAACTTGCTGCTCTTTGTATACGGAGAAAAAGCCCTGCAAATGCAGCTTTCTGGGAATATTTGTGCTTATTTATGTTAGTGTGTCAGTATCGATTCAAAGAAGGCAAAATAAAAATAGAAATCTCGCCTGGTCTCTGGCTGGCTTGTTCACCAGTCACACGGAGCTTAACAATAGTCAGACTCAGTGTGTGCCCGGTCTGGGAAAGCACCAACAGGAAATGAGGACGTAATCTGAACCATGACATCACCCCATCAAGAGAACCTGCACCCCTGCTTTATTTCTCCAGATCAAAGACAGATATTTACATATCTAAATTGAAGCTGTTTGCCAAGATAAGAATGAAATCGATACCATTTAACACCATATCTAAGACATTATCCACTATTTTTTTCATAAAATAAATACGTTGGCTTTGGTTTGACCTTTCTGTGATTCTATGAGGAAGCTGCTCCTCTAGCACAGCCCTCTGCCCATGGATGATGAAGAATAGTAATGCCCCTCCTCTGAGGGCAGGGAACCACCCAAGAGCTGGACTGTTTCAAGAGATCACATCAGGAAGGGAGTCCAGATCTTGAGCAGCTCAAGTGAGAAAGGAAAAAATCCAGGCACATCAGCTTGTGCCCACCAAGGTGCAATTCAGAGGGGCTCCCCATGCAAAGCTGAGATTTCTATATCTTATTTTCATTGTGTCCCACTCAGAGTTTTCCTTTCACTGCTAGCATGGTATTAATTTTAGTGAAGATTAGCTCACTTCAGTTTCCAAAGGTCACTGAGGTGTCAGGTGTGTCCCGCCAGTTTGGGACACTAAGCTTACTTTATTTACCTGCCTAACAGCAAAATCTAAAGGTGCCTAGGCCTTTTGCAGATTTTAAGTAATGTAGATATGGCTTACTAATTATTCCTTCTAACACTACTGTTTTTTTCTAGTGAAGGCAGAATCTTTGGGTTTTTACTGCCTCACCCACGCAACAATATACTAGGAATATACTAATTACTGACAGTCAATGGATTTATTCTTTTAATTGCACCTTAAGTCCAAACTTTCTGAGCCCATAAAATCTGTCTTCAGAAAGATAAGTATTGCCCTTCCTTTGCCATAATATACTGAGGTGCATTACATTCTTCAGCAGAAAATACAGGCAAATGAGAACAAGTGAAGAAATGAATTTTCAATCAGAAGTGAATTGAATCCTTAAAATTAGGGAGACTAAGATGATTTTAAACATAACATGAGTAGGAAATTGTATTAATTTACCCCATAAGTGACCTTCTTCCTCTTAAGCCTAGAACAAATAAAAATACAATGGCTACTAAGTCTTTTGCAAATCTCATCTCCATATTTTAAGGATGTGCCATTCAGCATTTACATTTAATCTTCTGTTTCAGAGGAAATATACCCTTTGGTCTGGCTTCGTCCCTTTGTTTATGGAGAAATCTTCAGAATTCAGTGATAAATAAGAGAAAAATCTCACTAATAAAGTTGCAAACATTCCGCATTTTAGACTTTGACAATGCCTGCTTGCCTGTTGTGTAATGTATTAAACTGTTATTTGTTTGGGGTTTTAATGCTCAGCTTTCCCTAGCAGGACTAATGCAATGAAAACCCAAAGGATTTGACTTTGTTGTGATAAGCCAAAATCTCCACTGAAGGAAATGAAATGAATTTCCTGAATCTCTGGACAAAAGTTACCACAAAAGCTGTAGTACAGTTTCGTGAGTGAGGCTTATTGAAAAAAGGCAATGAAGAATTGTCCAGTGCTCTACTGCACCACTAGAAGGTATAAGTCCTCTGCGTGCTACTAAATATCCAGTCTTGTGGAGCAGGTCCTCAGTATCCCAGGTGAACGTAATGGGAAGCAGCTGCCTTGTAGGAAAATTGCAATAGCACTACAGGTGTGAAGGGAGACCAGGGGCATCAGGACTAGGGATACAGAGAAGGAAAAAGGTGTTCTCTTATGTGCCTATGAAAGGAATAATGACAACAAGCTGGAGTGTGACAGCCAAAGTCCTCAAAACAGTTTAGTGGAAGGACAACGATTGTTTGGAAAAAGAGAAGGTAAATGACAGATCTGCATTTAAAAGCCTGTATTATGCAGAGGGTCACTGAACAGTAAACAATGATGCACCAGATACAAGTAAAATACAGTGTATATATAGTTAATGTTAACTCTGATATATGGTTAACAAAATAATTGTCAGGAGACATTATAATTTGCAGAAAAGCCCCCCAGAGTGGAAGTAATAGAGCAGCAGAAGGAGCGCAAAAGAGGTGTAATTTTATTACTGTAATCATAAGGCATAGTCTAGATGGTGAGGGAAGGAAGAGAGAAAGGAAATGTGTCTGAAATGTTCAAGTAGTTCTTGTTAGGTCCCAGCATCAAACCCTTACAAAACTAGGGAGAGATGCCCATTTATTCATCAAAGCACTTCCCCTTGTTGCTATACACTGGTGAGAAAACCATGTAAAGTTAGTGGCATTATCAGAGAGTTGAAGAATTGTCTTGTTTCTGCATTTCCACAAAAAAGAAGGCAGGAGACATATCCTTACCAACTTATTTGGTATTAGTTCTAATGTGCTATTTCTGCTGGGGTTTGAGGGGATTAAGAAAAAAGGGCAAAGGAAGGAAAAGAAAATGATTCTGCTTCAGAAAGGAAAAAAGTGTGGGTCGGAGGTTACACCGGGTGCTGGGCTCTCTGACTTCCAGACAATAGAAGACATGGTCTGGCTAGGAGCCAGGTAAGACACTGAACAAAAGGCACATTTCAATTGAACTTAAGGTTGAGTTTTGCCAAAACTTCATGAAAAAGGAAGCTATTTCTGCAGAATGTAATGGTTTTGGAGAATTGGCAAATTTTAACAGCTCCGTTTTATCCATCTCTACACTTCTGTGGCTGTAGCTAGGTTTTAAGCAAAAAACATTTATTGAATTACCTGATACTACATCTCAGCCTTTCCTCTACTCATCTGGAGCTGATAATACAACTCCATCACTTTCACTTTTAAGCTGATAGGATTGCAAATAATATCGTGTCACCAGCCATAGTGAAGCACAGCTTGAAGAGTCTTATCTTTTCAGTCACCACAGACTTGGAGCTCTAGATATGGTCTCCCTTTAAGACTTTCTGGTCCTTTCAGAGAGTTCACATACCTATGGTAAAAAAAAATACCAATGACTTGATGCAGAGTTTCAACTTCTTACTACTTTTAATTTCTCTATCGCAGAGATATAAATGCAAATCAGAATGGTGTCTCAAACTCACGAGGAGGAGATGTAACACTTGCAGACTATGAATTACTTTTCCTAAGGTTCTGCTGAAGTTTTACAGTATGGGAAGAAAATTTTAGCTCTTCCTTAGGCCACAAACCACCTTTTTTTTTTCTTTTTCTTTTCCTGTTCTTTCATTCTTTGAGCTCTGACTCGCTTCTCTACCATTTTAGTGGATGGCATACAAAGGTACAAACCTGTGGACTATATTTCACTTGCAGATGGACCTTGAAACATAAGGACTGATGGCTATCAGATTCAAAAACTGAAATGACAGCAGGGAGACATCAAGATTTCTAGAGGAAAGTATTTGAACACTCATATATGTTCATACTTTTTCAAATGCAAATAATCTTGGTAAAGGTCTGACATAGAGTTGTAGGAAATAAAGAATTGATCATTGAGATAAGTCTCAACACTGATGCTGCTCCTGTTGGGGAATTGCAACTACAGACCTGCAGTCCACAAAGGGTGTCTTTGCTTATCCAGCTAGTTTCATTGTTGGCTAGGCTTTTTAGGTTTCTGGTTCACAAATACACGACATGTATGCTGAGTAACCTAGCTGAACAGCTGGCTCATCAATATTTACATGGGAGACCTTTATAAATAACACATCAGATTTACTCACAGAGATTTGTTAAACTTACAATTATGACTTCCATCACCAGCCACAAGAGCTTGCCTTTGCTTTGGAGATGGGTTGAGAGAGGCAAGTTTGCACACTGGAGGAAAATAAGACCAAATGACCTTTATTGGCTTTTACATCTGTAAAATCTGCCTTCAGAGTTATTCCGTTTTGTCACTGCTGTGCTGCATGGTTTTCTGTTGCCATTTGGCTGTTTGGAATAAATGAAAATGAGCTAGTCAATGAAAAGACTCCCTGGGTTTTAATGGTGTCAGTAAAATGAGATAATTATCTTCTGTTACCATAGAATATCCCCAGCCAGTACCCTAGTTGCTTATTCATAAAGAATAAATAATATATTGAATTTATTTGATGATTTTATGCAAGTTGATAAGAGCTCTTCTTTTCCTAATGATTTGCAGGTGATTGTGATCTGTTAATAACCCTTTTTTTTGTTTGTTTGGTTTTTTTTTTGTTTGTTTGTTTTTTCTTATTAAATGGGAATTGCTAATCCCAGGCTGCAATTCTTCCTTTGGAAGAAAGGATGCAAAGAGCAGCATGGGTACAAACCTGGAGTAGTTGATTTGAAGGCAGCATCAATGTGCTACCTGCAACAGAGTCTTTGCAGTGAATTGAAATTTATGAGTGTGGTATATCATCTTTGCTGTCTCTCTGTCCCTGAAACTGATGTGTTAATTCTTGATGACTACACTAGCACCTCCTGCTGTGTGCAAAGCTGATCAACCTTGCCTGCCCTTCCTGCTGGTTTCTATTTAAAGCCTGCTGAGGGACTCAGACACTTACTCTAGAAATGGAAAGGGAAAAAGGGAAAAACTCCCCAGGAGTGACTCCAACCAGGGAGACCTGTCTCATGAGACTCTCTTCATTGATGAAGGGGGTCTTTTTTCCTGAAAACTCCTCTGAAAGCTTCAGGCACTGGGGAGGGTGCACTGAGGGAGGCTGCTGGGAGGATAGGGTGCCTGATGGAGTCACAGGGACTTGATGAGCACTTGCTGAATCTTTTCCTTGACTGTGTTGGGAGTCCAGCTTCATAAGCATCACCGCAAGGCAGGGTTTTAAAGAGGGATTAAAATTCTGTAGATGCTCCTCCGGAGCTCCTCACAGGGAGCAATTTGAAGAGGAAAGAGAAATGCTATCTCAGGAAACTGCCTTCCCCTCATCGTGTCCCTGTGGCTTTTAGAACAGAGGCACACCACATGTGTCATGTGAAACTGAGGCAGACTCATGTTCTGCAAAAGGGGACTGTGGTTTGGGAGACAGAGGAATTAGATCTCCTGACAAGCAGAATCACCAGGAAGGGGTGAATGTCACCACTACTTGTCTCAATGAGGTCTTTGATGAAGTGAGAGTAATGATAACTTTGACATTTTAAGGAAATCTGCCTGCCCCTGGCAGCATTTCCACTGACGATAGAGCCAATTCTCAGAGCAGCTATTGTAAACAACAAGCACAGTGAGCTTGTTCAGTGCCATGTGTCTCACTGAGGATCTATCCCTTTGGAGCAAATGCTCCTACACAGCCGGTGTGCACCGCAGCACAAAATATTTGGTATCATGGGCAAAAGATGAACTTTCAGCTGAAGTAGCTTTGATCACTGCTGTTTGCTGTGCTGTTAAATGTTGCTTGCTCCAGATCAGAAGCAGCCAACCTTCCAGAACCTGACAGGGAAGAAAATAAAATGTGTAAAGGCAGAGAATCATGGGTTTTATAAGCTACTCAATTTAGTACTTGGAAGGAATTTTGCATAAAAGACTAATACAGACCTACAATGCCGCATGCAGTATATCTGACTTACTCTTTCACAATTTTAATAAGTGTCCAGACATGCATTTTAGTGTATTCTACTTGCTAATCTTAGTAGCATGGCTGTGGCTTATTATTAAAAATAGTTAAAATAATAATTCTAAAATTTTACCCAAAACCAGACCAGTTCTGGCATCAATAGTTGTATCTCTACCAGCAAATAAACCAAGCCAAGGCTCCTTCTGCAGTCCTGACAGTAAGTGACACAGCTTGCAATCATAAAGGGAAGCTGTCTTCCCCCAAAAAGGAAGGGAACTCATCAGAGGTGAAAACTCCTCAGCATCAAAACATGCCCTGGCATTGCCTAGAACTGTTGGCATAGGTTTGTCCTGTGCCAATAAACACATCAGCAGTTAAGCATTGCAGATGCTCCTGTGCCAGTGTTGGGATCCATGGCCTGGACCATTTCAGTTTGCTACTGCAGTTGTAGCCAGTGGGATGTAGAAGGCTGTTTATGTCCTGTGGTGATTTTCTCAAGAGGTGGCTTGTGTTCTGCTGTGCACACATAAAGATATGCAAAATGCAGCATCTTTTTGTACGTGGCCTATGATAAATTAAAGAGTCACAGTAAAGTTGTACTCCCTCGGCTAGCCATGGATAAATAGATCTGTCTCTTCTCTTGCCTTTGCTAACTAGTCCCCAGTTCCTGTGGAGGGTCAGGCACCATCCATTCCCTGCTCGTTCAGCTGGCAAGTCCCTGCCTTTCCTTCTCTGCCTCATGGAGGCTATTTCCGTCTTTGGAGAGACATAGCAGCTCCCTTGTGCTTCAGTGGCTCCTTCCCTCTGGCCAGGCTTCCCCAGCTGCCAGGCAGTGGGTGCTATGCTCCCTCTGCTCACACAGAGGGATGGGGATCTGCTGCCCTGCAAAGCCCAGTCATGCTGGTCAAGCATGGACACAGAAAAGAATGCCTGATATGCCAAAGAACTGCAGAAAGCTTGGGAAATACATTTTAACCAAGCCCTGCTGATTCCTATCTACTCCCTACTACATGTTATATCGTGAAGTGGGGCACAGAAAGCCAAAAAGCAGCAAGATCTTGCTGGGCTTATCTAACTTGATCATTGCTTCCATTCAGATTACTTTTTCCATGTTCTATAGAAACTGCCTAGTGAGGTCTAAGGAGCAGCCCAGGGATTTTCTGAGGGATTGATTAAGCACAATTCACATCAGGTTTCAGCAGGCTTAGCTGTTCACTCCAACTGTGCCCCTGGAAGGGGGACAGACCCTTTGGCAAGTGCCTCTGGAGAGCATTGAGGCAGAAGCTGTCCTGTTGCAAAAGGAATTCCAGAGGCTGAAGGATGAGTTTAGCAGCTTCTGAAAAACAAGCTGCTTCCACAGAAGCTACAGTCTAACTCCACTGCTTGGAGCCACTGGCGAGGATGTGATTTAGAGGGCTCTTTGAGCAGGTACAGAGTAGGTTCTCTGCCAGTTCAAATCTGTATCTCTTTAATGGGTAGGGGAGAGAAGGCACTTCTGCTTTTGATCAAGTTAATGAACACTCATACTGTGCTGGCTGGAGCAGACAAGGGGATACAAATATAGTCCAGACAAGGGGATACAAATATAGTCCTGTGTCTGTCTTTTCTGAGCACTCCACAAATGTTGCAGCACGTTGCATGAGAAATGTGCAACTCTGAGACCAATATACAGGATTCATAATTTAATTTCTTTACAGAAGCCTATTAATAGTAAATCAAACATCAATTTAACATAACCAGAGCGTGGATGCCAGCTCTCCCTTTATAGCACAACATATGCACATCTTCAGTTAGCTTAGTTGTTGCAATGGTAGTATTGAAGCTTGAAAGAAAGCTTCCTCCAGCATTGTGAAGGTGGATGATCCAGTAGAAAATTAGTTTTTGCTGGGCTATTTGGAGTTCCCAGAAGACTTAAATTCAGTAGAGAACCAAAAACCTTTCTGTTGTCCACTGAGACTTGATTGTTTGATGGCGAAAGAAAGTCTGGCAAAGAACCATGGAAGTGGGAAATACCAGTTAAAGAGCTTTCCCCCATCACTTTCCCCCATCACTTTCCCCCATCACTTTTCCAAGAAACAAAAGAAAATGTTCTTGTCAGACAACATCAGTGCATCTTAGGGCTGATTAGAAAGTTTTACATTGCTCTGCTAGACTTCCCCTAACCTGCTGTCATGGTTTAGAAATGGTATTCCCCAATTTAGTGTTCCCACTGAAACAGCCCAAGCCGTGGACCACTCACTCACTCCCTCCTTCCCCTGCAGCAGGCTGGAGAGGACAATTGGAGGCACAAAAGGTAAAGATGACCGGCTGAGAAGATAACAATTTGCTGGAAACAGCAATGAAATAAGAAACAAACAATCACAACAACAAAATTACTGGAAGGGTATACAAGAAAGGCAAACAATTCCCACATGAGTACCTATCACACAGAAAAGCCACAGCAACACCCAACCATGCCATGCTATCCTGACTGGAACCACCAGTAAAGAGGGCATATTGCTTTTCATTTTCTGGTAGCTGATTATATGGTGGACCCTCCTCTGCACGTATCACCTTTCCCTCCTCCAACAATGATGATAGTCCAACATTTTTGCCTTCATGATGAATTCCAAGATCCCTGGGCTCTTGGTTGTCTTTAAAGAGTTTTATTTTAATAATAAACTCTTGAAATGAGAGTGGCAGGAAACAAAGAAATGTGGTCTAATATAAAGACACAGAGAGGGAAAGCAATTGGTGGGAGGAAATGGCCAAAGCTAAAGAATGGATTGGTTCAGTGGTCACACAGAAAAATAGAAGGGGAAATAATTTTGACTGGAATAAAATGTTAGTTGCCATTTGGGGGATATTTTGGAGTATTTTCACAGTATACTTCACAGTATTTTTATTTCTAAATTCACATCAGCATCACCAGAGATGCCTGGTGAGTCTTGTGGAGGCATCAAAGGGAGACAATAATAGAAAACACTTCTCTCTAGCCATTTTTCATAGAAAAAAAAAAGGAAAACTACAGATGACTAAGTGCAAATATAGAAGAGGGTAGAAGAATAAAAGAAACCACATGCAGCAGGGAACAAAATGAACTTCCAAAAAAATCTGACCTAGGCCTAAGCACTAGCTCAGAGTCATGAGGAGTCTAGAGCAGGAGACAGCATGGGGTTGCATTATTTTTCTGGTCTGAAACTTGTTTATGAATATATCACCTAAAATTCTGTGAATTTATGTTAGAGACCTTTGCACAGACTGTCTCTTATGTGCTTCCACCTAATGTGTGAGCTTTGACAAGATAATTGAAAATGGTTTCCCTGTCTCACAGAGATCAACTATACATCCATTCCCTGTGGACTTGCAGCACAACTGTTTGCGTGGCCACCTGCAGAGCAAATCCACCCAAAGACTCACCTCAGCAGAAAATCTTTCAGCCAGATCCATTTCTCCATCTCTCAGTGACTGAGCTGGGTTGTGCCTGTTCTGTGCACTCATCACTGTGCACATAATAGTGTGATTATACACAATTACACACCACACACCCAGCAAGGGAGGGAACCCTGGTGGTGAGGAAGCATCTGCTGCTGGGGTGGTACATGCAGCACAAGTGGTGGGCAGAGAGCTGAAGGTGGCATTGTCTTGAGATTGTCTTTTATACCAAGATTTTTCACAGGATATTTTAAGGAACTCTGCTATATTAGGTACTGAGTAAGATGCAAGCAAAGAAATATTAAGAATTGTGAAAAACAGTAGACTGACAAGTACAGGAATGCTAGTAAGGACTCATATTCACATGATTTTTTTTAGTAACTCCTTTATTCTTTCAGATTTACTCTAAAAGTTGTGATTTCCCCCTCTGTACTGGGGATGTTGTTGCTTTGGTTTCATATTAGATATGATATCTTTTTGATATCCAGATCAAGTAGAATACAGACCTTTTCCCTAGATCAAATGTGGTTTTCTCCTCACGAGATGGATGGTTATTTTGGTTCCATTCAGTTGGTGTTATATATTAACTTCACCGGGTTTTGTTCTCCTTTAAAATTTGTAGGACTGAGATTGGTTTGTTACTCACATATAATATAAACTGACAGGAGCATTAACACAGGAGTATGATTAGAGAGAATAATTTTTTTTCTTCTAGGCGAAGAGATGCGGTTGGAACGTATGTCTGCTTGCAAGCATGGCTGTCTTTGTTCAGTCCACAGTAAGCCTGAACCATAAAGAGTTTCAGCATGTAAGAGGGTTCATGCAGCTGCTCCGGTCATTTCAGACTCTCTTTTCTTCCTGCTGAATATATTAAGAATAATACCTTGTTAGAGAGAAGAGCCACATGCTAGAAATAGGAAAATATTAAAGGAATGAACAAAGGAAAGGATGCTGTTTTTAAACCCTAGTGGTCTCCTTTCTTTTTCTCTCCAAAATCAAGGATAAAAATATCTGTATTCTCAGAAGGGATTGGAAGCATGGAATATTTTATAAAGCATATTTAAAATTAGTCTAGGCAAAAAAAAACCCACCCAAAAAACAAAACAACAAAAAAACAACCCTACAAATGCAATCCAAGAATCAGAAAAATGATTTTGACTTCTTGGAGAAAACCAGCCAGATTCAGTGTGACTAAAACTAGATACTAAAACATGTTAAATGATTAACAGTGACCATTTTAGGGTCACTGGGGGAAGAGAGAAGTTTTTTAAATGAAGTCTAAATACTTGGTTTTTTGTGGCCCTAACCAGGCATCTGAAAAAAAAATGGTTATATTTACATCTCTGTTTCAAATTATGAGATGCATATTATTTCTTCCCTGTAGGGGCTTGTGTACTCAGGATCCTTACACTCTTCTGCAGAGCTCTTCCTATATCAGCAGAAAAATGGCCAGGTTAGGCACAGGAAAAACCCTTCCAGAGCTGAGAATTAACATTGAAGATGTGGATAGGTGACAGAGGGTCCAGAGAAGGGCCACAAAGATGACCAAGGGACTGGAAAACTTGCCACGTGAGGAAGGACTGGGACAACTGGGTTTGTACAGCCTGAAGAAAAGAAGGCTTAGAGGAGACCTAATCACTGTGTTCCACTATTTAAAGGGTGGATTCAAGAAAGATAGGGACTCTGTTTACACAAGAAGTCCCATGAGAAACACAAGGAGTAATAGGTAAAAGTTATTCCTGGAAATATTCTGATTGGACACAAGAGGAAAAGTTTTCACAATGAGAAAAATCAGCCATTGGAAAAAGCTCCCCAGGGAAGTGGTGGTTCCCTGAACACTGGAAAACTCTTAAGATTCAGCAGGACAAAGTGCTGGGCTCTCTTGTCTAGACCGTGCTTTTACCTACAAAGGTTGGATCAGAGAATCCTTGAAGTTCCCTTCCAGCCTGGCATTCTATGATTCTCTAATTCTCTGATTCTATGACTCTGTGGTCTTGAGCACTGGGGGAGAACTGGAATTTGCTGCTTGCATGTGGTACAAGGGCACTGTCTCCAGAAATTAAGTATGGATTTCCCATATCAGTGGGAATCACAACCTAACCTGCAGCTTCTCTACTGGCTTGATAGTTATTTTTGTCTGCTCAGTGACCTCATCCCTTCATTGCTGCTAAATAAAAACCAAGAAGCATCTGAACTTTTGCTTGTAAAAAGCATGGATGATGAGTTGTACATCCAGACTCTGTATGTGCTCATTCCCTCAGGAACTGTCACTTTAGAAGCTCATAGTTATTGCTGAAAAGGAAATTTGTGAAGCACTTTAAAAATATTCTTATCAGTTATACAACACTTTTCTTTTAGGTGGTGTTTCCACATATCTCTCTTAGCTAGGCCCAGATCTGTGTAAGGCACTTGTAAATGGAGTATCCCTATGCTCCTGGATAGCCTCTGACATAGGTCTTGCTGAGTTTTCCAGGGGTTACAGTGATCCAGAATATTCTTCTTTTCCTTTCTTATCTCTTTTTCTTCCCCCTTCCAAAAAAAGATGCTAATGCCATGCCTCTTTTACAGCTCTTGGGGCTGGGGAGGAAGTTGCAGTCATTATACCTGTGTGTTCATCATGTTACATTCTCCCTGCAAAGCACTAAGAGTTGAAAATTACTCCTCAGGGGAGAGAGATGGGAGGGCATGGAAGTCAGTGTGCCTGCTGACCAGGATTCTGGAAGGGCTTACTGGTAACACAGCCCCCTATGGCTTTGTTATCCCCGCAATTAAGGTGACCCAAAGTTCTTTTCCAAGACATCCTGAGGCCTTATATACATTTATTTTAATTCCATTCTCCCAGTTGGCCCACTGGCCTTCTTGCCCCTTTGTCCTTATATGGAATTTTTCTGGAATGTTCTCCCCAGTTTGATGCCCCATTGGTCCCTTCTCCTTGGTCCCTCCTCCTGCCCCTTCTCATTGGTTCCCCAACCCGTCCATCAGCATTGTCCCGCCCCAGCCCGCTCCCTATTGGATGTTGTAACCCCGCCCCCCCCACTTCGGTACTTAAGGGGCAGGTTCTCCTTTTTGGAGTCTTTGTCCCTGGATCCTCCAGGCTATGGAATAAAGCAAACACTTGGAGCCGACACACAGCCCCCTGTGTGCTCCTTGTGCCGCTGTGATTGCTTCTCCCCCGTGCCTGTGTGTGTGCTGCTCACTGTGAGTGTGAGTGTGAGCTCCTGCATGGTCCTGCTGCCCCAGGCTGTGGAGACGCTCTGGGAAGGCCACAACCCTGCCCAGCCGGACACCACCAGGGCACAGCGATAGGAGGGAGGGAACAGGAGGAGGACTGGTCTCCTTGGACAGGGTCAAAGACACTCTGCTGCCAAATCATCCTTACCACTGCCACGGATCACCTTTGTCTCCCCATGCAAAACCCAGGCCTGGACTGCAGCTCTTCCTGGTTTTCTTGGAGGACTTGCTTAGGAAAAAAGCATCCCTTAAGAAAAGCTGTCTGAAGGGCACTGGGAAAGGAGAGCTATGTCATGGACCACTGAAAAGGAAGCCCCACTCATGACATGAGATGGCAATACAGGCTTTATATCAGGAAGGCCTACGTGCCAGCTGTATCATGCTGTTTATCCCAGTCACTGGTGCTTGTTCATGTAATTAACTTCTGCAGATCCAAGAAAACGATAGAAAGAAATTGCATGTTGTGAAGCCTCAGCTAGGGATAAGGATTAAGTGTAGGTTCAGAAAACTACTTAGCAATGAATGCTATGGCACTTCTTCGGGAGCAAAATATGGGTGGAACAGGCAAGGGCTGGGCATGTTATCGTTTCTGGCATTAGGTTAATTGCCTTGCTGATACTCTGCAAACTGCTGACTGAGTGGCTTCTTGCTGGACTCTGCCCTTGTTGATGCCAGAGGGGAAAGTCTGACTCCCAGGTCTAAAAGCATTGCTGAGAGTAGGAAATCCCTGGCAAATGATTGGGAAGATAAATGTAGGCAAGGCTTCTACACATATGGGGGGAGATCCTTCATTAAATGAATGGTAGAACAGTATCAGGAGTGTAGTGGGATATTTAAGAGAGAAGAAAGAAAATCAAAGCTGTGCAGGGAGGTGTCCTCTAGATGCCCACACTTCACTGTACTGGGCTCAGCTGGCACCATGCTGTGCTAGAATTATGGTGATTCTCATTTTGCCAGGTTTATTCCTGCGTGCAGTGTGGGATATCTATCTACAGTGGCTGCCGGGTGTAAGCCCAAAGTGCATGCCAAAAATATAAATCCATAGGTGGGGCATTTCTAAAGCTGCTTTGGAGAATGTGGCACCTTATTCCTTCATCGTCACAACTCAGTCTGCTCTCTCAAATCTGCTGTCAGGAATTTTCAGGGTAGTCAGGCCTTTACAGAGAAACAAGTGAGATAAAGTGAGTGTCTTTACCCTATCTTGTCACTCACTCAGAGAATCAGAAGGCAGCTTTTCTTTGCCTCTTGCTCAGCTGTGGATTGGCATAATTTTATTTCAGATAACGCAGCCTGACTTTGTTATCATGCCGTGTAAATGAAATATGAACACCTCTGGGCAGGGGAGAGGATAACAAAAGTGCTTAGTGTAGAAAGCATGATAATGATTTGAATTATACAGTTACAGAATATGGGATTTGAACTCCACCACTGTTTTCAATAGTAGCCTGACCCAGACCCCTCTCCAGATGTAGAAACATCACTGCAATGAGCTATGGTGGGAAAAAATATCGTGGACAATCCATCTGCTAGGGCTGAAGAGCATCTCTGAAGACCACCGTGAAAAAGGCATGCGTTACTTACAAATTTCAAATTGAGGAAGAAGCACCACTTAGTTGTTTGTGAGCATGTGCTAAACACTCAGAGAACAGGCCAGTCTATGGGGGTCTGAACCACCCACACCAAGTCAAAGGGGGAAGTGAGTGATGGGGAAATTTGGATGGATTTGGGTTTGGATCAAAGCCAAGTGCCAAGCTGAACTTTGGACTGTGCAAGTTCCAACCTGGACCTGAACTAATCAGCTCAAGCCCTTTTCTGATAAAGAAATCTATGTTGTATCCCACGGAACATTGTGTTCCCCCAGTTGAGTGCCTAAGAATACAGATCTCCTTGTAAGCAGGTTTTTGTGGAGTTAGTTTTAGGGGTTGATATATATGGAAATCATGTTACTAAATACAGGTTCAGAAATGCCCTGAAGGATATAAAAGTCTTGTTCCAGAGGCACTCCAGCTCTGCTGAACAGAGATGAGAAGCCTGTTTACTGTCAAGAGAAAAGTGTTTTGGCAGATGGGTCTCACAGAGGTCACCTCAGACCAGCTATAAAGTGGCAGGCGATAGCCCCAACAGAGAACATAGGATATCCTTCCTCTCTCCTTAAAACACAGAATTACCTGCTTTAAAACACACACACACACACGCATGCACGCACGCACGCACACGCACGCAGAAATGAATCAATTTAATCAGTGAGGTGACAAGATGATTGTTTTGCATTCCTTTTAAATTTAAAATCTTCGGTCGTGTTTAAAGCAAATTCACACGTTCTCCACTATCTGAAAGTAACTCTGAAAGGTAAGAATTAAGAAGGCTGTTGCTGTTTATTCAGCTAATTGTGTACTAATTTGGTAGAGTACAACAGAGTTTTGGAAAAGTTTCTCTTTTCTTTTTTTTTTTCTTTTTTTTTTTTTTGTTTGCTTGAACATGTGAGGCAACTGGGTTATTGAAGAGCTGTAGATACTGTGACATCTTGCATGTAAGCAATTGAACCTGCACGTGATCAAAATATCATTGTGTCCACAGAGAAAGTGACAAATGCCCATTATTCAGCACCCCTAAGTGCCATTTATAACAGGACAAAATGAATCAAAACCACTGCAGAAGTAGAGATCCGGGTATTTTTCACCACCTCAAAAGGAGTTTCTTACAGAAAATGGCAAGTACAACGGAATAAGGCCTGGGCATATTATGTAGCTTGTCACACAGCTGTCACTGCACTGGGGACAGAAGTTGCAATGATGAAACACCATGGTTTACTACTTAAAAATTTTATTAACATCTCTCCATGTTGAGGAAGATGGGGAGATAAGAGAGGGAGAGGGATGGTTTCCAGGACTGGGAGCTGCATGTGTGACTGCTTGTGGAGCCTGGCAAAGCTGCAGGGGATCTGGCTTTCTAGCTACACCAAAATGCAGAGGCAATAAAACTAGGTTTATTAATTTGGCAGGGGCCAGAAAGGTCATGGCAGGCTCCAGTGCTCACAAGATCTCTGCAGGAATTTGAGATGGTTCAGATGCAGGGACCTTGATAAATCCCCATGTAAAGGAGCACTTCAACTCAGAAAGCTGAATCCTATTGCCTAAATTTTGATTAATTTTAGGGTTAAATTTGCTTTTATTGTTCACACTCTTCTTCTTCAAAACCATTGCCCATCTATACAAGTTGAAAGAGAGCATTTATTTGATTGTAACGATTTTCCTTTCCAACAACCATTTATTGACTTACCTTGAATTACAGAATTAGAAAACAGCTGACTGTGAGGCTAAGGAAGTAAATACTGCATTGCACAATGAAGTGAAAAGTAACTGGGATAAAAAAATCCATCCTGAGCCTTTGCTGAATGGTGCTTAGGAACCAGAAATTTGTTTCTGTACAGCACAGCTGGTGTTTGACATGTCATGTAGAAGGTCAGCATGCACTTTCAGCTAATGTACAGGTGCCACATTTTCCTTTGCTTGACCTTTCCTGGGTTTCAAATCTGGTTTAATCCCTCCCTCGAGGGAGCAGCATAGCAGCAGTAATCGCTTAATTTATGCCCACCCACAAGTGACCACAGGGGATGTACATAAGAAAAACTTTCTACTGCTTTCATTGGGGAATAGGAGAGATTATGTTAGATAAGGAAAAAGAGGGAGAGAATAAGAGAAAAACATGCATGTTTTTTTTCATGTCAGGATTGGTGCAATTATTACAATAGCTTAGGATATTTGGGCATGTCTGACTGGCACAGAAAAACAGACTTTGCAGACTGTAGAAAAGAAAAAACTTTGTCTCGCATTTCTGAAGACTGGTATTTGGCATATGAAATGCATCTTGCATGTGGTTTGCACCAACTGCAGGCAGAAACAGCAACATTTCACCTGATAAGTTGCTTGTAGCAAGAGTAAGAACCCCAATCTTTTGGCAATTTCCTCTGCTTCAAGTTGCTCCAACCTACAAAGATTCAATTTCTGAAAAGGTATTTTTTTCATCTGGAACCTTTGTCAGAATGAAATCTTTCCAGGTAGCTCTAAAAGCACAGACAGCATTTACCTGTATACTGCATTGCTCATCTAATGGATTGCTATGTAACTAAGTGGAAAGATATTCTAAAACACCAGTCATTTTCTGTTTTACAAGCAAAGTGCATTAGATATTATTCACTGTATCTCCCTGCTACTGGTTTCTTTTTCCTTTTTTGTTTTTCTTTTTCCTAATAATAGCTGCTTTTAAAAAGCTATTTGCAGATTTATTTTTTTTTTGTCGGAGTCTTGCTCTGGCCAATTTGGAAAGCAACTGCAGCCTAAAAAGCAATAATTTGCAATGTCACTGGGACATTCAGAGAATTTAAAAATATTACTTTAGTAGTGGTTACTACATTAAAAAAAATAAAAACCAAAGCATTGAAGAAAAAAGCCGCTTACCTTTTAAAGTTTCAAAGCAAATGTGTCCTTGACAAATGCTTGAAGGGTAGCTACAAAAGAAAAAGTTGCCTTAGGAAGAACTAAGCTGCTAAAAACAAGAGATGCAGACACTGCACTGCAGGCTCTTGCAAGATAAGTGGGGGAATGGTGTTTAGGACCACCCGCTTCCACTGGCAACTTGTCCTAGAGGTCCCCCATGGAATTAGGACCTTCAAAGAAGTAGAAAAACACCTAGAAAGATGTGTTAGCCCAATATCCACATCTGGGGCAAAAGCCTGATCACTACTCCCTGCCAGAGCAGCCCTTTGAGCTGGATGGAGTTTCCAAGGCCAGAAAAATGCTATTAGTTTTCATGTATGGATGTGGGGTTCTGTGAAGAAATGCCTTGGCAACAAATAATTTCTGAAAGAGAGGTCATATCTAGGAAGACCTGTTTAATGCAATGTTGTTGAGTGATCTCCAAAGACCACGATGGTATCGGGGGGACATGGAATAAGGAGGAGGAGAACAAAAGAACAAAACAAAGAGTGAAAGAACAAAAGAATGAAAGAAAGAAAGATGGACAAACTGTAGCCTGCTCCCCTTGCTTGGATGAAAGCTGGAAGGGGGTGTTTGGGTAATCGTCTTCCGTGAAGTCAGGAGCAGGACTGTCCACCACAACTTTTTTACAAGACAAACTAGCTCTACTGTTTTACTACACCTCCAAATATTTTATTTTGAGACTTACCGGGGAGCAGCTGAAAGTCAGAGATTAAAGAAAGCTATCAGAGTTTTCTCAGTCCAGCCCCTTTTCTTTCCTTCTCTCAAACCTTGCTTATTCCTGTTTTATTTTAGAATTAGTTTCGCAGAGTTGGCTCAAGACAGCAATCAGCTAGCAGAGCACAGCATGAAAACTGTCCCAAAGGGCCTCCAAGGGCCAACTCTGCATCCAGGAAAGTGCCAAAAACCTTGGAACAATGGCCACGAGCAGCTGCAGTGGATTTCTGCCACCTCAACGTTTCTCTGTAGATGAAGAGAAGCTGAAAAAGGAGTAACTATTATGGTGACCTTGCTTATGCCTCAAATGTCATGGAATCCCAATTTTTCTTTAAAATGGGCCAATTTCACAGAGATTTTAATTGGAAAAGACCATGATGCAACAGAGCAGAAATTAACCCACAGAATGCATCATTCATCTCATTTACAAAGGTTTTTATTGCTGGTCCCTTAGGCCCTAAGCACATCCCAGACTGTGTTTTGGATAAGAAATACCTGATTTCTCTTGTCTCTCATCAAATTAGGCTAGCACAGCCAGTACTTAGGAGGTTACCATTCCCCAGAAAACTCCATGTGTGGTCCTTATTTCTGTTCAGCAAAAAATCCAAATACTTTCAGTCAAAACCACCTAAGGTTATCCAATCCCAGGCTATTATCGCCATATATTCTTAAGGAAAAAGAACATCCTGTTGTTAGGATGGAATTAGAAAAGGAATGTAGATAAATACACTCCATTGCCTATCCAGAGATGCCCACATCACCTAGAAGAAAATTATCTATTACTCCCAGAGTGAAGTAGCAATGTCTCTCTTTCCTCTTGAGCTATGTTATTTCTCTGGGAGTGTCTTTCCAAAAATATCTTTCCAAGGCTGCCACCTTTTTCTATGGACCTGTTATCCCCATGAAATGGTGTGGCATTTTGTAGCAAGAGAGTCTTCCCTTGCCTTTGTTATGTGAGCAAAACAGATTTGTCTGGGGGACAAATGAGCTAAAAGCTCCCTCCTCTTCAGTCCTCACTGTGTTCATTCATATAATCATCCTTATTTCCTCTCAATTCCTTAAAAACTTGTTTATGAAGTGGCTTTATCCAAACCTGATGATGTATCCACCCTGCACAACTCTTTTTTCTTGATCCAGGGCTGCTGTTAACTCCGTCATTTGCATGGAGATTGAGGTGCTGGAGCAGGCTGATCCTGCTCCGGTAGTGCCACAAGTTTTTCTGATATGTCTTTACTGTTCAGGGATTCTGAAGTCTGCCTACCACCTATGAAATGGCTGCAATAATGTTTGACTCCCAGGTGGGATAAACTGCCCTGTATGTTTAAGGCCACATGGGCACAACCCTGGCTTGTAACAGCTCAGCTCTAGCAGCAAAGTAGCTGAAGCACCCAATGCTGCAGAATGTGAAGGGTGGGTGCAAAGTGCTTGGCTCCTGGCATTCAGTGCACAGGTTTCTCCAGACAGCCCAGACAGGGGCCCAGACAGCCATAATTGTGGGGGGAAAATTCTTCCAGGAGAATTTTGAATAAAAGAAACACATCAGCATTGTAGGGCACAGGAGGAATACCTCAAGCATGACCTCTCTACCCATTTCAGCAGTGTTCTTGCTGCTGTGTGAGGCTGGAGTCCCCAAGCACAGAGAGCACATGCGGGCTTTTTAAAGATTTGGTTCTGTACTACTTTGCAGCCTTTAAACTAAACCAAGCTCTAGTTTGAAGTACAGAGTCAAACTGCTAAAGCTCAAAGAAGTACTAAAGCTGGAAAAGAACTCAAAGCTCTAATTAGCAGTCCACAATCTACAGCAAAGTAATAACCTGGCCATGCACCTTCCTATTCCACCCACCTCTCTAGCTGCTGAGCTCTTGTACACAGCCCACCCTAAGTCATCCCATAATTTTTCTTTTCCCAAATTCAGTGTCTCGCTGTTTCTTCCCAGCTCTTCACTGGTCTGTGTTGATCAGTCAATTAGGTGTTCAGCAAAGATAGCCACCAGTCATTTCACTTCATGCTCTTGTACACAGTGCTCTTGCTTGTAAAAATTGCTAACCCACCCAAGCTGATACTTAAGGCAGCCAGTAAACATGTCCTCACCAGTGACTGATGAGGGGTGTTTCTGCACACACTAATGAATGCATATACTGAGATAGATGCATTTTATTACATCAGGCTTTACACCACTTCCTCTGGGATGAATTTTATAGACGCAGTAAGGTTTTTACAGCATCTGAAAAGACTCAAATACTGATTTGTACACCCTCTAGTTTTACAAACACAGTGTACAATCAGTGGTTATTGGAGTTCTAAATGACCTCCCAAACATTTTTGCCCTTTTAACTGCAGAAATATAAGTCCTGAAGAGTGCAGAAATGAAATACATAGCATGGTGAGAATTTAAATTGGGAGCATTTAGGTATTTTATAGGAATTCCTATCAACTTAATTCAGCTCTTCATTCAGAAGAGGTCTGTAGATCTAATCAAAGGTTGTGGGTTAAATTCCTATCATATTCATTGTGTTATGTGGTGTTATTTTTATAGTGATCACAGATAGCCAACTATTAACTTAAATTACTAGTGGAAGTTCTTTTGAAGTTATTCCTAGCTTCCTATTGTCAGTCCCTAAGTAATGAAAATTTCTTGAGCTTGACTTGTTTGCCATCTAGAAAGGACAGACTCTGAGATGGGTTACCACTTAAGCTATGGCCATCTGAATTACATGGATGTATAATTAGTGACAGCTTTAATAACCTTTGAACTGGTCAATGAAAACTTACTTTTTATAGAATCAAACCAGCCAAATTCTGCTCTACGTGGGAGGTCAATTTCTGAAACTGATAGCAAAATTTAGTCCAAGACCTGGGCAATCATTGACTTATCCAGAGGAAACAGCAAGCTATTGGCAGTGGAATGCCTTATTTACCTTTTATGCTGGAGTAATGTTTTGCCTTTAATAGATTAATTTCTGACTTTCACTGATGAAACTAAGAGGAAAGTCTATTTTCAAGGTGGAAGGGGAGTTTATTATGACAAATATTGAGGGAGGTTTTCAAAATTCTCTAAGCAATTAATTAACCCACAACTTCAAAACATAGATGTTCCCCACACTGTTTTCTAGGACTGACTCCAATATTATTTTAAAAGTCTCCAACAGACAGTCTTTTCCCGTTCCTGTGAGCAGCTTAAAGATAGAATAATCTATGAGATACTCCATTTGCTTCCTTTAAAATGTTCCTTCTCCCAGTTTTATCATCTTTGGAGTCCCTGTGGAATTATTCCCCAGTTGTTGTGCTGAGCCCCAGGGAGGGAAGTGGTCGGTGAGAGCTGTCCTGAGTGCCACAACCCCAGCAGTGTGTCACTCTGGCTGCAGCACTGTGTCACTGTCACACTGAAGGTTCTCTAGAGGCCCTGCTGCCCCTGGGTGGGAAAAAGATTTTGGAAGCCCTAACCAGAAGACAGAAGTGACTTGGAAAGCAAGCCGGACCCATTGACGGTCAGGAGGAAAAAGCATCCACTGCTAAAACTCCAGGAAGAAAGCAGTAGAGCATGGGCTGGTCATACACAGGGAACACATATGGCAGGTTTTTGCCTGGCATGAGGCAGAACCAAGTACCCCAGGACCCAGGAGCAGCATGGTGAACTCTGATGCTCAGACAGAAATTGTCCCCTATCCTCTGGCTGGTGACTCCTTTTGTACCTGAGAGGCAGCATCTCCCACTGGGTTTTCACATCTCACTTAGCCTTTCCATTGGGAAAGGAATGTAACTGTTGGATGCACACCCATGAAAGTTTCCTGCCTCCAGCACCTGTGATGGTCTGACAGCATCAGTAGTTCTACAAATGTTTTGCTAGAAGGTTGGATTTAATGTATGCTTCAAATCTGCCTTTCATCTGCCTATTGCTATTCTATCAGTTTAGCACAACCAAACCCTCACTTGTTCTTGAACTTAAGAGCCTCTGAGGCATTCTCTTGTCTGTGTCACCACCCTTTGTGAAGAGTCTTTCCCATCATTAATTATTGTTCTTGGATCTCCCCAAGTAGCTGACTCTGGGGGAAGAACAAGGAGACCCCTTGCAGGAGTAACCCACAGTTTTCATTTATGTGCCATTAAGAGACATGTCCACCCTGTTGAGTTTTAATGGCTGTAGCTGTTCTTTCTGCAGACCCCCATACCAAGACAGTGCACTTCAAACAATGCAAAAGTCCTTGGTCATGTCCAGCATATTTCTACAAACATATGCGGGATAAAAGATCCTCAGCTGAAAGTATCCGAGAGCTTCAGACAGTCTGGACACTTCTTCTACACAGATGTGGTTTTCATCCCACTCATGAAAGCTCTCCATCAGGGAGAGTTAAATTCTTAAATTCTGGCCCTGTAGGAGCCAATTAAGCACTTTGTTGCTGAATTCAGCAGGAGCCAGATCTCTGCCCAGATGTTCCTCCTTTGCTTTAACATCTTCCTGCACTCCTGGACTCCTATTGCCACTTTGTTGTGCTTCCCTTCACACGCTTCACTCCTTTTCTTCTCCCCGATTGACAAACAACTATTTCTGGCAAGCAGCGGAAACAGCAGAGGATGCCTGCTGGTATCCTTGCCAGATGATGTTTCCATACAAGTGGGTCAGTGTTGTGACTAGTGCAATCATTCTGGGGGATACTGTGCCCTCATTCATGACAACAATCGGGCTCTCAAAACCCCTCACATAAAATAGCTGGCAAGAGCATCCTGTTATCTCTCTTTTTTGGCTGTGTGTAGCTGGTACAGGCTACTCTGCCTCATGTGTGCTGTGTGCTGGATACAGCTATGTTAAGGTTTCAATTTAGTTCTTCAATTGCTTTTTCTGCTGGGTCTGATCTAATTGCAGTCAGGATGCATAGCTGGCACTTCGAGTGGTAATGGCAAGACCTAGGAAACACTTTTGAGCTTTGAAATCTTCTTAGGACAGCTTCTTCCTCTTTCAGAAAATTTGCTAAGCTTCTAAAACTTGTAAAAATAATTGGTCAGTGTGGAAGAGAACTTACACTGTAATACTAATGTGCTAAAATTCAATCACTGCACACACCATGGCATCACTTCAACAGATACAGCTTAGCAAGCATTAGATTTACAGCTTTTTTTCTAGCTTGGTCTGCAGAGATAAATTCTTCAGCAATTCTCAGGGCTTTCCTGGATTATTCTCAACCAGACAGATCTCAGATGACTCCCTTTCCAATCCTAATAGCTTTTTACGTAGAGCTCCATTCTCTGGATGTATTTTCCTTCTATGTATTTGGATCTTAGCCTTCATTTTCCATGAAAGTTTTGGCAATTTTCAGGGAATTGTCCTGAAAATTAGGATGTGGATGAGTAGTTAATTCAAGGCCAAGTGTTGCAGACATAGGAGTGTTTCTTTGAGAATGGACAACTCCTGATTAACATCCTTGGTAATAGGAGTGGCTGTTACTTGGGATGTTTGATTCCTCAGTGGCTCCAAATTGGTCAGCCAAACACCCTGACTGCTGGCTCTGGTTCAGTTTCTCTTCTTTGTTTTGGCATTATATTTCAGGGCAAACACCAGACTGGGTAGGACTTAGATTATTATTGTCATTCCCAGTCTTCTTTTCTGGGTGGGTGTGGCAAATTGATAATTTATTTTGGTAAAAGGAGCAATTAATGGAGATAGTGTGAACTCCTAGTTGGACCATTTAAGTGTTTCCCTGGGACCAGCTATAACTGTTTCAGGTAATTGGACTGTGTAATGGGTGTAATTAAACACACAACTCTTAGCAGCTAATTCCTATACCTGGTCTTTGAACTGTGCCAGTTTAGGAGCTATAATATATGCTGTACCTCTGGCAGGATCAATGTCCAAAGAAACCCCTTGGACACAGAGCATAAAAATGTTGGTCTGGTCAAGGACTACTGACACACTCAAAGGTATGATACCGATGTGATGATTTGAGTTGAGACACAATGTGATGAAATCAAAACCATTAAATTTAAAAGGAAGATAGCAATTTCCACTACGTAAGCATGGAAGGACGCCTTAAAGAGTGATTAATGTAGCATCCCATTAGCTTTAAGCACTGCAGAACATCTGGCATATCTCTCCCTTGACTACAAATTTCTGAGCACTGGTGTTGTGTCATCTCACAGTACTCATTTTCTCCCCGTCTCTATAATTCATCTCAGCAATTGTTGTTCATATGAAAGTAATTATATAAACACACTTGATTAAATTAGCTTTCATCTAGTACAGTTTTGGTTTTTTTAAATACGGGCATTTCCTCTCCAAAAATAATTCAGAGGAACTGATGTACGTATTGTGCCACATGATGGAGATAAGAGTCCCTCAGCTCTTTTAAGCCAGTACATTTCAGCACACCTAGGGCCCAAATCCCGTTCCTGGGGGTAATCTACTGGGCTTCTCTCACTGAGATATCTGGGCCAAATTTTGTTAATGAAAGCAGCCAACTTGCTGAAAAATTATGAAATTGGGGAAGCTGGCATTACTTGTTCAAGTTTTGCTGATTTGCAACCCTTGGAGGTTTAATCTCTCTCAAAAGTCAGTCAGAGAGTGATAAAGACCAGACTGCACGGCACAGTGACCTTGGGCTCTCTCTTCTGTTACCACATCTTGGGTGCTTTAACACTGAGCAGATTGGGTCCCAGTGTAAGAGGATAAAGTCAGAGTGATTAGGGATTTGTCCCAGGACTTCAGCACTGTTGGATCCTCTTGAATGCCTTAAAAGCCCTCAAGAATTATGAATATGTGCATGCCAACACACACTTTTGAAATGTTAAATTTTTTATGTGTCAAAGTTGATTAAAAAAACCCTGAAATAACCCACACCTCAAGGAAGCAATATGTGTAGCAAAATGAATTGCAGTCTTTATGACTTCCCCTGACTCCTGCCTTACAAGTGTGGATCAGAACTGTATCTGGAGGGAGCCACAGCAGGGGCAAAGAGTGGCTCCCAAGTTTCTCAATCCTTTTATGAGTGCGCTCAGCATTCAACCTTCTATGTCAATTTGTGCTAAAGTCATTCACTTTGGAGCTTTACAGAACAAACTTTTTTTAAAATACCCACCACTTGGAGCATCTCCCTCTTTCTCCCCCTACCTCTACTTTGAAGAGCAAGAAAAAAGGAAGCACCTTCTGTGCAGGGCTGATCACATACCATTCCTAACCACCCACTCTCTCTCCTCAGCATCAGCGGTTCCGCTGTGGCAGGCTGACCCGACTTCCCTTGGGTGCTAGACAAATCTCAGAGTGCAAGTGTCACCTCAGGGAACATGAGGTGGGAGGAGGAGAGGAGATGAACATGCCAAACCTGGGATATGTTACCACCAGTAACTGCACTACCACCATATCTGCACTCAGTAAAGCAGAAGTGACAGAAGGCAGGCGCATGGGCAAAGGGAGAGGGGCTCCTTCACTCCACAGACACTTGAAGTAACTTAGTTGTATTCACAGAGTGCAGTGGTCATGCCATTGCACTAAGCAGGAAACAGTCCCACACTGGGTATTTTTAAGGGGATTTTTTTATTTCTTTTAATGCTACTGGCTGCCTTTCATCATCTCATCCCAAATGTACTTTGAAATAGGAACTGTTCCTGGAATGCATGAGTTGCAGGTTGTTCCTTCACACAGGCATGTGCAATGATTCCCCACTGAAAGAAAAAGTGCTTCACCCTCCTCAAGGAGAACAGGCAAAACTGCTCCAGAGAGGAGCTGCCTCTCCCACTGAGCCACTTGCTTGCCTTGGCAGTGTGGTACAAAAAGGAAGGGTGGGGAATATATCACAGATAAACATAGACCACCTGAACCATCTGTTTCCTGGGCTTGCCCTGCGTCCCAGCTTCTCATCCTGCAAAGCGTGGAGAATGGTACTGAGCCATCTCCCCTCTGGGCTGTAATTCCCACCCTCTCTCATGTGCTGGGCATCAGTTAACTACATACATTGTTATGCACCCAGACAGACTGTGTTTTCTTGCCTTTCTTTTTTCCCCACAGCTGGAGTCAACAGAAATGCCCTGATTTGTGTTTTCTGTGTATCATAGACCTTTGAATAACAGATGGAACCTTTGGCATTCCTCAAGTTCAGATAGGGTCTATAAAACAGATTGTTAGCTCCAGTGGAGAAAGGGTCCCTCAAGTCTTGAGAGGAGTTTTCTTATTTTCTAAGCCATTTAATACAAATCAAGATCTACTATCAATGATATAAGTTAGCCCTGTTAGGGGAGATAAAGTTGGAGGTGAATGTTTGGAATGTTTGGAATTCTCCATTAACCTTTTGATCCCTATGTCATCCAGAGCTGGTCACCCACATCCAGCCAAAATACAGCACCAGCCACCACAAAAGTCACAAGAAATCCTACTAATAGGATATAAGATTAATAGTAGGGAGAGAACACTGTAAGAGGTTTGGGTTTGGCTAAGCATGCACAAGGCTGGCTGCTTATCTGAAATGTATCCAAATGACTGTTACCTAAAAACCATGAGGTCGATAAGAATGAGCTTAGGAAAGTTGACTTGTCCTAGCTTTTTGTTTTAGTTGGTCAAAAAGGGAAAATATGTGAAATGCTTCTATATTGGGAAAAGGCCTAACAAGGAGATTCTTCTTTAGAAGAAAGAAGCTGCTAATAAAGCTGGTTAAAGGTGTGGATTTTCACCTAATCTGCACTGTGTTTAGTGCAATCAAACCCTTTCCATTAAAATATGTTTTCAAGGCTACAAATTCATGCATTTGTTTTAGGAAATGCCCAGATTAAAATCATCCACACACTTTCAGTTCATCCCATTCAGAGTCTAGATTCCCTGGTGGTCCATAGCTTCCCAGTGCCACGCAATCTGTGCTGTGCTCACCCTGCCTCAGCCCCTGGATGCAATGGATGATGTTCGCTTGGGGAGAAGCTGTGCAGCACATTTCTGCCTCCGTATTGGTCCTGTGCAGTACCTCACTTTATTTACCACCCACCACTACAGGAAGAATCACCCATACTTTTCTGAGCCCTCATGCAAAATTTGCAGTTGGCAGTGAGTTGCTTCACAGGTGTTTAGAAATAGCCTCTCACAATAACTCCTACAGATGAAAAGCAATTCAGCACCTTTCTACATATAAGGAGTACAAGGCAAAAAGAGATGGAGGTGAAAGCAAGTTTCCCATGTATTACAGTTGCAGCTTTAACTGTCAGTACTCTTGCCAGTCAGACTGAAGGGTTTTTAGGCAGAAATCAGAAAATAGAAAGTAAACAATCCCTAACCGTGCCAGAATAGGGGTTTGGAGGCATGATGGAGGGTGTCCACTCCATTTTTCTCTTCAGTAAACACGGGCTTTAAACAGCAATGTTTTTTTGCACTGTGTTTGTTGTGCTGTTGCTTTTGAATGTAAAGATCACTTGTTTTTTTTTTCTTATCTTAAAAGGCATTTTTTAATTTCAACATGAAATTCTGCTTTAAAATTATTTTTAAAACTCTTAAGCAGATGTTAAACCTAAATTTGAAAAAAAAAAAAAAATTATTAGTCACTGTACCAGTTGACAACCACGTGTGCGAAGTCTGGTTGAAGGGACTAGCTTAGCACTGGACTAAGGTTCCAGACTTGGGGGGAGCTGAAATTTCTCCAAATCAGTCTTCAGTTGCCTTCAGCTTGTATTTTACAGTTTATTTCAGTCCCCTGCCTCACTGACAACAGCTTTTCCAGCTTTCTCAGCCAACAAAAACATTCAGCCAGGTTAACAAACATATACTGCTGGCTCAACCAGGATCCTTCTCGTGCAGAACAGGGTGGATGAATCCCCCTGAAACTCAGTGCAGTCTCCTTGCTGGCCCTCACACTGGGTTTTGGACCCTTGAAAGCCAAAGCAGAGTAGTGGGGACAGGTGCAGAGCAGCATCTCATTGAGATCCTGCACTGGGTCATGGCTGAGGCACATCCTGGAGGCACACCCATATCTCTTCATTCAGGTGAGCATCTGCTGCCCCTAATTTATGTCCCTGCCATAAGTTGTGTGGGCTCAGTGCAGGTGTGAGGAGAGGTGTCTGTTCCGCACTCCTCTGCCAATATTCTGATTATGGCATTTGCCTAGTTCTACTTGTATGGAACTGGGCTTTTTAACTTTCAAATCCTTTCAGAGAAGTTGGGCAAAGCTTTGTTACTCCCTACAGCAGAGGACATATTTGTTTGCAAGACTGTCTTAGTACCAGCATTTCACACAGTAAATTATGAGACTAGGAAATAAATATTGGAGAGAAAGGGAAAGTTGCCAAGATGAGGCATTTCCTTGAGACTTTGAAGGTTGGCTTTACTCATTTCAGAGTGTTTCTGTCCCTTTGTTCACAGACAAGAAAAATTCCAGGAGTACAGCTACTCCTCCTTTGGCAAACCCTCCAGCTCTCCAGACCCTCTTTCCCAGGTCCCTCTGTAGAGGTCTGATCTGTGTTAGAATAGGCGAAATATGTTGGCACTTGCTGCAGGAGGTTAATATTTGGAAACAAAGCCAGGCAGACTTTGTTCCCAGGAATCAGTGCTGTTGGCAGCATGCACACTCATTCATGGCAGCTGCAAAACAAACCCTGTTCCTGGTAGCTGTTGTTACTATACAAATGTAAAAGCTGTTCATCCACCACAGACAAGAACTAAAAACCAGCATGCGGCAGCATTAGCAACACTGCCTGCGCAGGCTATTCCTAAATATAGTTTAGTCTTTTTCAGGATGAGCTTCGATTCATTACATGGACGTAAAGCTCCATGGTTAATAAAACAAATCATCCTTTCATTTGAAAGGTGTGATATGCCCTCACAGAGAGGAGTTTCCTAAGTTGGGAAGCTCTGCAGTGCCGTGAAGGTGTGAAGAACTCCAGCTGTGTTGCAGCGTAACAGCAAGGAAAACATTGCATATCCACCCCTGGTGTCACTCTGTGGTCTGATGTGCAGCACTCCTGGGATGAACTTGCCCTAGTGAGTTTAAACAGACTCCTGACTGTGAGTTGGAATAGGAATGGATGCAGAGGATCTCCAGGCAGAGCACACTGCCATCCTGGAAACCACCATATCAGAGCAAAATGTTGTCATGTGCAACTGCCAAGATCTGCACCTGACAGAGGAGAATAACATACATAAAATAGGCTTCTTTCCATATGCACAGTACTGAATATTGCCTTCCTTGATGTACATACAGAGGACATAATACATGGCAATAGAGTGTTATGGTGTTATGCAAGATGATTTTCACTAAAGAAGTGCTGTAACCATGTGTTTTCTTTCTTGTATCGTTTTACATCACTGCCAGCAGCTGAACAGATCTGTAAGCTGAGCAGGCAGGGGAAGCAGAAAAGCAAGCACACATTAATAATGCTGGTAATGCCCCCATTAATGCCTGTCACTGCCAATCTCCAGCTCAGTGCAATTATCAGACGTCTGATGGGAAGAATGATAGGCTCGTGCCATGCAGCATGCAGCTTTTGAAAAGCAGTGAGGCAAACCCAGTACATCTGAAGGGAATTAATGGCAAATTGATGGCAGCCAGGCGATATTGAAGCAGCAGCCGGAACAGCTGTTGCTGATGTTCTCCTGTTCTGTCATCCTGCCTAAACCAAGCAGAGGCTGCCAGTACATCCTGCACATGCAGAAAAACTGACCACTCTGCCTCGGCTGGCTTATTCGTGGTGGATTGGTTTGAGCCATCACCTCATTCTATTCTGGAGCTTGCTTAAGCTGGCAGTTGGCTTTAATGACAGCCTTCCCCCTGTTGCCCTCTCTTTTCTCTCCTCATTTCAGGGTACAGTAAAAATTATATGTAGTCGTTTGCCATGATAGAGCTTAATTTTAACCCCTGCCCCCCTCTCATGTCTCTAAAGCAATGCTGAAATAGGAAGGGTAGCAAGGCCTAGCTGAGCCATGCCAAAGCTTGCTGTCCCTTGCTCCATGGTGAGATACTTCTGGTGGGGAAGAGCAAGTGTCTAATCCTAGCAGCAAAGCTATACTAAATGATCCCTGGAAAATCTCAGGAGAAAAATTGTTGAGAGCAGATTAAGAGGTTTAATGAGTACACAGGGACAATGTTTTATCAGAAGAGAGGAGGGATAGCTCCAGCCATCCACTCACATGTTCCTTCATGCTTTCTCTCTCCAGTGAATTGAGTGGCTGTGCAGAAATCAATTTCATGAAGTCTTTTCACTGAGCTGAAAAGAATTGCTCTCCTCACCACTTTCCTCAAAGGAGCAGGACTAGTGCTTTTCTATCAAACTCAAGTTGTGTAAATCCAAAATTACTCCACAGAAGGTAGTTGAGTTGTGTGAATAAAGGGAAACAGGCTAAAGGAGTTCAACACTGAGGATCACATCATCCTGGAAACAGATTTGGAGTAAGCCTGACTACAGAAATCTAATTGCTAAAGTGCACTGGATGTGATGATGAATCATTTTATAGCAGAGCATAGGTTTTTGCATCCTACTGAAACCTCAGCTGGCATAATAGGAAACTTCATGACAGGTATTTTGGGAACTTTTATAGAGAGTTGAAAGTGGATTTTAGTTCTCTGTAAAGCAGTGCCCTGCTTGTGGAAGTGAGTCTAATCATCCAGGGCTCCATGGTTTTTTGCAGCAACATAATGGTACACTATATCTCTGGGGGCAATGCTAATAACACAAAAACTTTTCCATTAGATTTGTTACTGTTGTTTGCATTATGATGTTCCTAGAGAGCCAAAGGCTGGGTCAGGGTCCCACTGTCTTAGGAAATATGGAAATGTGTAGTAAATTACCATTCTTGCTCTCAAAACTTTCATATCCAAAATGATAGCGTATTTTCAATCCATATTTCACAAGAGTATATTGATACAATGTTTTACATCTCAAAAACTCTGTAATCACATCTCATTTTATGATGTAGTCACAGTGCAGGGTGCAAGTGCCAAATATACACTATTCAATCCAACAGTGAAGAGACTTTAGTTCAAGACAGATGAATAAAGGTTTTACTTATAGTGCTAAGGGAGGATCAGTGTTCATACAATCCAAACAAGAGCAGAGTGTTTAATGCCTGGCTTGAAAGATTCATGGGTCATAAACTCCACAGTTTCTGGCTTCATCCTACAAATATGGAAATTATCCTACTTGGACATGAGCATTAGCTGCTGCAGTCATGTATCCACTTGGCCAGCATAGCCAAGGAATATCCCGTTTATCCATTTCTCTCTGTCCAACCGCTGCTGAAGTTAAACAACTTTACCAGTTCAAATCCCTTTTCAGTGGTTGACATAAACATGCTCGCAAAATTTGGCTTAAAATGCCTTGTAAGCTGTATCTTTCAAGGTCTATTACATAGCTCACTGGTAATGTTCATGTTACAGCAAAACAGTTCTCCTTGCCATAGAAGCTGTCAGAGTTTTGTTGTTCTTATTCCCTGTGTCTTGAAAACTGGGATGAAAAAAGCCCAAACAGTCATTGTAGGAACCACACATAATCAGTATGAAAAAGCAACACTGACACCAATGGCATCATTTCCTCAGCTGAGAAGAAAGCAAGGGCACTGAGCTGAAATGCATTTGAACTGAGTAGGCTGTTTTGTTAGTCCTGTGTTGCCCGTGGAATCTGCAGTATTGCTTACTGTGATCTTCAGCAGGAGATGGAGTTTGGCTTTCATATTCTGTTTGTCACAGTGTGGAGCAGGAAAAAAAGCCAACCTGGATTTGGTATTTCTTTGGAATATTTCTGGATGACAAACAGGTAGAGTTCTTGTGAGCTGCTGTGAGGCATTCTGCTCCGGACATGTAGTGCCTGATGCTTATGAGAAATGTGAAGATACAGAGCAATGTACATTAAGATTTCCACAACCCTACTCCTTTCTGCCACCTGCTCATCTTGTTTATTGATTTCAGCATTTTCTCTAGAAATGCTGACAACATTAATATCATCCAGAGCAATGTAAAATGGTTACAATATGTCCATGAATTTGCAAGCACAAAGGACGGGTATTTTGAGCAGCCTTCATCCACCTGACAGATACCTTGTCCACATGTGGATTATATGTCAGCTCATTTCTCTAGGGTCAGCAGAGGAAAGTGAGGATGGCTTAAAAGCAATGCCCTCCCCTCTCCTCTCCCTGCCACCAAAATCAGGTGTGCACACTGGATACCTTTGAACTTCCCTTATAGAACTGGAGGAGTTTATTTCAACACAGGAACTCCATGAGTATGGGCACAGAGAATCAAGGAGTCATTTAGGTTGGGAAAAACCTTTAAAATCATTGAGTCCAACCATTCAGCCAGCACAGCCAGCGCAGCCAAGTCCAACACTAAACCATGTCCCTAAGTGCTATATTACATTCTAGGCCAGCATCTGACCTTGAGCATGAAGCCTATATGTCATGGTCAGAAAACCTCCCCATTTGGTTGACTCACAGACCTTCAGTTGAAATAAGGAGTCTGAAATTACCGTAATTGTACAGCCTGTGATAAAAAGTGCCTTCTCAAATAACCTCACTCTGATCATTTGACTGATCTTCTCTGTGAAAAAAGAGCATGTGAGAACTCTCATAGTGCTTCTAAATGTAGTAACAAAATGTATTGCCCCTTAAAGTGTTACATTTCTTCATGAACCATCATCACTATGTAAAGCTCTATCACACATGGCAAAGGACAGCTGGTTTTCAAAGAGTTTAAAGACTCAGTGGTGAGAATAGAACAAACAAGGTGAATAAAACAGGAAAGATTATTGTACTTAGTTTAATTTTTAAGTATTTTTGGGGGGTTTTTTTATTTTATTTTTGTTTTTGTTTTTGTTTGTTTGGGTTTCTTTTGCTTTATGCATCTCTTTGATACACTGGGCATATTCTGATACACTGGGCACCATGAGGGGTGGGAATTTATGCTCTCTCTGTGAGAAATACCAAATCAGCAGGCTCATATTTCCCAGTCATCCTTCATAAGGGTCAAGTTCATGAAGAAGGTCCATTGATAGGACTGGGAGAAGGAATTGGAGGAGAAGGGTGTGCTAAAGCTTGATCTGTCAGTACAAGACAGTTAACACAATTTGTTTTCATCTCAAATCTTTCCTTTTCTCTCTGTTCTGTATCCTACTAATGACCTTCCTGTTCCTTTTCTTGTCCCTGTTGCTACGTTTAGATGCAATTCATTAGTCTCTGTTTGCAGTGTGGATCAGCTCTACTCCACGACTCTGTTTACACCACCAGGATTCTGAAACCATGATGGTGGTCACCTGTCAGTTGAGGCCCTGCTGGAATCAGCTCTGCCTTCCAGCAGGAGACTTGGTTATACCATGCTCTTAGTGCACCTGGACAAGAAATGTTTTACCTATCCCACAACAAACCTTAGAAGTCTGCATTTTTCTCCTGCTGCATGTCAAATCAAAATTTTTCATTTCTGATAAGAAACGGTCTCCTTCCATGACACTCCCAAGTCTGAGGCATTCATCTTGGATGGTGAAGCTCCAGGTTTAAATCCCCCATGTGCTCATAGAGGTTGGTTCTGCCCTAAATCAGGTGCTGTGTTATTGACTAAGCTGGCTGAGAATGCCCTGAATTCCTTTCTCGATGAAAATGTCAGGATCAGTGAATTTCTGCAGCAATGAGCCCAGGAGTCAGTAAGCTGACCAACTACTAAGAACATTTCCTCAAAAAAATACTTGAAAACATAAAAACACCACTTTCTTTAAAGTAGTTATATATTAAAATATTCTAAATGGCAGTACTGCAGATTCTATTATCCCTTTAAAAAGCTCCATTTGTCTAGATGAGTTTGGATATACTCTTACAGTGATGCAGTTAAAGTAAAATGTTCTGTTATACCAACAGCCACTGGAGATAGGAAATCCCATTTTCTTCATCAGGTCTGAAAGGCTAAAATAGTGCCCATTCTACATGAGGGGAATGTGTTCCATGCGATAGGTGGGTCCACATACTCTTCTAAGCCAGCCTTCCCTCTGTATACTGCCAGTTCAGTTCTGATCCCACCCCTGCTTTTCCATTCTTTACGAAAACCTTGAGCTAAGCCTTTCCTCCTTTGAAGCAGTAATTAGCTCCCAATGAGGAGGAAGTCCATCCTGCAACACATTGTTGGGTTTTTTCCTATTTTGTTCAGCAGGTACAGCTGTTTTCAGACTGACTGAAATGCTCTGAATGGCCCTTCACTCAAGTTAGAGAACTTTCTCAGCAGGAGGTCAGGCAGCCAAGCATTTGAATGTTTGCTTTGTTTGAAAAAAAAAAACAAAAAAACAACCTTAAATCCTTTTGCCTGACTGTGGTAAATTATTTTTGAGTCCTTGGCAATTGTCTTTGTTTCTTTGCAACTTACAGTTAATGTTGACCAGCTTCTGAGCTGGCCACATCACCTAACACCAAGAAAACCCAGCTGACTAGTGAGAGGAGCTCTGGGGACACTCTGCAAAGGCAGCTCATTACAACTTTCAGTCAAAGTCAGAGTTTGGACTCTATTTTGCTGCATTCCTTTTAGACAGCTGACTTTAATTCAGTGCATAGAGAGTATGAGTAAAAATCACTAACATTTGGAGGCTTCCCAAGGATCTGTGAGGTCACAGGATCTTGTCCTGATGTCAAGAAATGGATAACCTTTTTTTAAAAACCACTGCTGTAATTTCCACCCTTTGTCAATAAATTCAGCAGAAAGTTCAACATTGAATAAACATGAAGACCAAACTGGATCCTGGTGGATGGATGCTGATAAAGTGCCGGAGTCCTTCTCATGCACTTTCAATGTTGTTGGTAAATGGAAGACTGTTGAATTAATCTTCATGATTCTTGAAATCATGTCAATAGTTTCATTGAGATGTTTAATGTGCAGTACTGAGATGAAGGCCCAGTTTTCCTTTAGCCTATTTCCATGAAGGACTGAAATATTGGTGGCTCATGATCAGACCTGCACATCTGTTCCTGTATGGAGAACGGCCAGACAAGGGAAAAGAAACCAGACGAGGGAATGAACTGGAACAAAAAGCAGGACACACTCTTATCTGCTGCACAGGCACAGCCATTAGATGAACCAGTTTATGGTACCTTTAATTAAGATTTAACAGTCATTGTCAGGTGTAAGAAAGAAATCCAGGCACTTGGGTGTTTGTCAAAGGGCGTGAAGGTCTTTCTTGTCCTGTCCCAGTTGAGAACATCATGCCTTACACAGCATGCACTGCAATACCAATGTGTGTCTCCCAGGACTAGTATTTAAAAGGGTTTTCACTTCATACACAACTCTTTACCTACTCCAAATGCATGTCAGAGCAATTTAACTGGAATTTCTCTCTGCAATTACCATAGCTGAACTGATGGCACCATTTGGTAATGTGCTGCAGTTTGTCTTTATGTTGGAGTCTCCAAGAGCATAGAACTTCATCAGATACTTACATGGCTCCCTATGGAGAGTTTATGGCTATGTTATATTCTGTTTATCAACAATTCCTAGGTATTAGAGGGGGGGCTTCAAGACAGAGCTTTATGCAGAGAGATAGGTGAGGGATCAGGGCAGAATTTCCATTCAATGTGCTGTTAACAGTGTCAGGAGCCAAGAATATGCATTCAGGGATAAATAGGCTCTGTGCAGGATGGAGCTGGCTTTTTGTGTGTTCCTGGTAATCAGGACACCTGTACATGATTTTAAATCCAGTTAGTTATAGGAGAAGATTAAAAATGCAATAATTATCCATGTTTGCCACAAGGATGGGTAAAATTATGCTTTTTTACCCTGTAAAGCTTTTCCACTCCATCAAGTGTTATATCCTGCTACAACCTCGTTAGTGCTCTTGCCTCTAAAAGCTGATCATGAAACCATTACAGACTGTGACACTATTTAGCACTCAGCTTAGGCTGAGACGTCTAACTTAGTGATTAGACCAGTTCACACTATACTTTGTTAATTGTCTTTCATAATCTTTCTCTCCCTCTGCATTGCAAGCCAAGAGCTGAGAATTACAGGAACAAGAACAGTGTACAGTTCTATTACTTATTACCCCTAGTTGTATTATACTTCCAGAAATTATCTTTCTTCTGTTATACATTCACCAAGTAGAATTGCAAATTGAAGCACTAGAGCTGAGATATTTTGGCCCCAGCTTTTATTTTTAAGGGCTTTTACAAATCTTGAAGTAGCTACTCATAACTTTATGGGGAGTGTCAGTGCCACAATGCTAAAAGCAGCAGTAATTGGACTTTGGGACTTGCTGACTCCGGCAGGATAACTCTCTAAAATCCCCAGTGTACCGTATTTCCACGCACAAAATCTGCATGCACCTAATGATGGGACCTCCTGCATGGATCTCCAAACTGCAGAGCACAGTGGGGGTTGAGTAAATATAAGCACTGTACTGTCATTTACAGAAGAAAATCGGGAGGAGGAGGGGAAGAGGTTGCTCTATGTGCAAACACACTGTGTGCATGACCAGTGGCGCTGGATTCACAGCCTACGGAGGCCACATTTTGGCTTCCTCACCTCCCCCTCAGGAGGCTCTGGTGCTGCTGGGTGTGCTCCTGCACAACAGCTGCAGCTCTCTTTGGAGCAAGGTGTTCTTCGCCTTACCTCCAGTGGTGATATCTACGGGAAACCCTCAGGAAACTAGATGAGAATGCAGTGTTTCTTTTACCCCAGAACAAGCACAACAGGGGCAGCTCTGTGATTCAGTCACCTGAAGGCATGAGAGGACAGATCAGATTCCACACAGATCACCCAGTGAATCAATGAAAAGCCTGCTGGAGTTTGGCAGAAAAAGGCAACATTCACTGTGATTTTTCAAACCCTCCAAGGAAGCACTTCTTTCTGCAGAGCTGTTCTAAGTTGCTTAGAGACCCATTTCAAACACTAAGTACCTGCCCCCTGCCAAAAATAATGCCAAGTGGTTATGACAAGGTTTGTGTACCATAGTCTGTTCAAGAGAAACTTGCCCACTGACTTTGTTTTGCTGACATCCCTGTCATATGTCATGGGTACCAAAAGTCCCAAACACTGACCCTGGTGGAAAAGACTGATAAACCCAGTCTGGTCCTGCTCATGGTTACACTGATGACACATTCACAGCCACTGTGAACAGATTTGGCAAAAGAAACTACTTTGAACACCAATATGTGCCATAATTTTGTTATAGAAAGAAGCCTTCTGAAAAAAAAAAAAAAAATGGAGCCATATGAATGTAATGGCAAGTCTGAGTGGGAGAAGGGGAAGGAGTTTTGCTGTAGACACTGGAAAGTATAAATTGCATCTCTTTTTGCAGGCTGGTGATGTCAGAGAAATGCTCTGTGACCTGGGGACTAAATAAAATGTCACCAGGCTTCCAAATTCAGTGAGGCAAACCAGTAAAAACAAAGTATTTTTTCATGTGATTAAATGCATTTTCTCATAAGTCTTTTGTGTGTGGGTGTGTGTGTGTGGCAAATCAGCATTGGCGCACAAGCCAGCTAGCACATTAATAAATCAAAAAACCTTACCAGATTGTGTCTGTGTATATAAATTTACCTTGTCTGATAAGATTAAATGAGTGAGGAGTAAATCTTCTAAAAAACCAAAGTGCTGAATAGTTATTTTTAGAATGACTTCTTTTATACCCTGATTTTAAAAACTACTCCTTCTATACTCTTCCTGCATTAGAAAATGGGAAGGGTCAAGTCTGAATTGCTCTGTTGATTCCTCTAACATGACTTACAGCATGGATCCAAAATTATATATTTATACTAAAAAATTTAAACATTATATTTTCAAATACTACCTATAATAATATTCAAAACTTCAGAATGGGTTCCAATAAAACATGGACATGTTACATAAGCTGAATTCCTGAAGCTATATGGCATCATAAATACCAACCCCTCCTCCCCATCCCAAAAAACCCACTCAAATATGCTACATTTTAAAAAATGTAACTGTATTCTGGAAACCAAATTTTAATTCTGGATTGATGCCAGTCCCAGGGCTGTTGGCATGCCTGTGAGACCTGAATTTGCAGTAAGATGTTTAGATGATAACATGATTTTAACTGTTATATTCTGAAATACTGTCTTGGTGTTATTAATATGAGGGAAATGACTTGGGCTTGGACCAAAATCAATCTTGCCTTTATAAGTAGTTAATAAAGGTCCAGTTTTGGGTACTTTTCATAATCTAATACAACAGAGGAATCAAGTCTTGAGTAGGTCAAGGGGCTGTGGTCCACGGTACTCACAGGATGCAGACACTACACCAGCAGCAATAATGGAGAGACAGTGACCCATGGTCAGACTGTCCAGACAAAGGGAATCCTCACAGTCTCTTCTGCTGGAGGCAGCAGATACTGGTGGCATTTGATATTTTGTGCTGATAGAAGCTAATTTCAAAAGAGCAGGGAATCCATTTGGCCTCTTTTCAAAACCTACTTGAATATGCTCTCTTGGTTAGATTTGGTAAGTCATGAGGGCCTTGTCACCTTCAGGAGACTGCCAGAACAACAAACTACTGCAAAGAAATCAAGTGAGAAAATGCAGTTAGCAGAAAAATAGTTTACAAGTTGCTGTGAAATGGAAGCAAAGAAGGAAGGGAAAAAAAATAGAAGTGTATGTACAGCCCTTGTACTGCCAAGAGCACCTGCCTGCCTACATTGAGAGCTAATGTTCTACCCCTGTGAATAGCATCATACTCTTCTTAACTAAAAGCATATTTTTATTAGCCCCACCCCAAAGGAGAATGTATGGCTTTAGCTTACAAATGGGAACAGGTTCATGAACTCAGGCAGGTTTTACAAAGAGGCCACGAGGTTAACAAAACTCCATGGGATTCAGCCATCCCTTGTACAAACATTAGCTAATTGACAGTGACATGTTTCTCTCACTCCTTATCCTGCTCCCAGAGCAAGACTGTCAGGGCAAGACACCTTCTCTTGTCAGCTCAGCTCTGTTTAGGGGCACATCACCACATCCCCCAAGCAACACACAGGTTTGGTTGGCCACGGTAATGTGGAATGGAGTAGAAACAGTGAGATCATAAGGACTTCACTTCTGTTGAGCTTTTAGGGCTGTTCTGTCAGTGAGCAAAAAGCATCTCAATCCAAAATCAGCCAGGGAGGGGCAGTTTTGTGCACTAGGGCATGGGCACAGTTCTGATGTCACCTGAACCTGGAGGAACCCCCCAAACTGATTTTATGCCATGGACTCTACTCCCTAGCCCTTCCACAGGGCCCACAGAGCCCCACAGCTCTGCTCTTTGCATCCTCCCTGGTTTGCCTGGATCTGCACACTATCAGAGAGGGGAGGCAGGCACTAAAGCAGCCCATAAGCTTATTTAGAATGCTCGCTGGGCATTTGGTCTCAAAGATAACATCAGCCCTCATCAAGCCCACACTCCAAGCAAATGTTTTCCTTCAGCCCACTTGTCAGTTTTAGGATGACAGAAGCACATCTTTTAAGTTTCTTGGTAATCCCAGTGAGATAACATATGCTGAAGCAGGGGTGGCAGGGGATTTGCAACCCAACACCAGCATGCTCGCTGCGCTTTGAAGACTGAGCTGTTTTGCTGCAGTGTTTAAAAACTGAGAAACATGTCCCTGCAACTAGTGACAACCCCTGACACCATCAGACTACCTAGTCAGCTGTCTTTATCTTTTCCAGATGTTGCAAGGTTATCTCAGTCACCCAGAAAGACATCTGCAAATTCTGTATGCTTGCTTTCTCCCAGAGACACTCTGATGGCTCTGGAAAGCACCACGTTGGTTAATTTTGTTAAACATTTAACAAGTTTTCTCTTCATTATTGCAGCTGTTCCTTGCTGGACAAATCCCACAGGGCTTTGGCAGGCAAATTTCACTCAGTATTCAGTCTGCATTTGAAATACAGGACTGAACCCATTATTTACAGGCAAGCTTCTAAGTGTCTAGTAACTCATGGCAAAGACAGATGCCATTTGACCTTTACCAGCTCACTGATGTGAGCAAAAAGTATCATCCAGAACAGCAAGAGTATATTCTTCTCTTGTAATTTTTCGTTATTTAAAAAATATATATATTCTAAGAGCCTAGAACTGAAATGCAGAAGCATGTCTTCTTTGCAGAAGAGACCATGGGGTTATTATGTGACTTTTGCAAAATGGCTAAGCTGCCCAGAGTGCTAACTGGAAGTACTTCAAAGAAAGCCTGACCCACAGAATTTCCTCCCAAACTGTCCTTTGAAAGATTAGACCTCCTGAAAGTGTTGTGCCTGGGTCACACTTACAGCGAGGCCAAAGCCTCTGCTTGCTCTTGGCTTACAAAAATAGAATGTCAGCAAATTCTTGATTCTCAGCCTATATTTTCCTTTTCTCCTTTACCTCCTGTACTCCTAATTGAGGCCTCAAGCATCACAATAAATACTTCTAAATCAGAATTCGTTGCCTCTAAGAGATATTTAGGCTGTTATACGCTTCATTTAGGAAGCATGTAGCAGAGCTAGAAGTACTTTTTCTTATTCTTCTATTTAAACTTCATTTAAGAAACAGATCACTGAACCATACACATTTATTCTTATTATTTTATTCCCATGAGGGCTCTGGTTTTGTGAGATAACAGAGCACCTGCCTAACATTAGTCAGGCCGGTATTTTATTCAAAACCAATTGGAATCCTGAGCTTAAGTGCTCTACTAATCAATGCATCAATAGCCACTTTCAGTCTCAAATCTTTGTATCCTGGGATTGCCAGATCTTTTTCCATTCAGCATTGTGTTTTTCTTTTTTCCAGGGACCAAATACAGGGAATGCCAAGGGCAGACACACAGTAAAGGCAAGCCTCCCTTGCTAAGGACCTGAGATTTTCACTAATATAATTGCAATCACAACAGCCTTTTCTGAAGATTTTTTTCTTGTAAGCTTGTAAACCACAGAATATAATTCAGTATTTCCTATACAGGTTGCTTTAGCTTCATTGCTGCTCATATTTCTCCCAGGCATTTATTTTTCCTGAAATAAATAAATACCAAAAACCAGCAATTGTGACTTGAATGCAAAACTGCATTGTCCAGAAAACACAGAGGTGAAAATGTGTAAGCTAGCAAGTAATGAGTGTTGGTGGTATCATAAATTAGAGGAACATGAGAAAAAAAGGGTAAAGTGAACTTCCTTTGGTAAAGTCATTTGGAGAAAGAACAGCAGTAAAGGCTTTGCATATTAGTCTTCCACATCCACATCAGATCTCTAAGCTCAGGGCCTGGAATATGAAAAGACATCTCTGCACTATTAAAGTGAGAGCTATTAACCATGCATAGCATCATTATAGAAATGTTATCTTTCCAGCTACAGACAGCAGAGCTAATCATTCAGTGTCCAGTTGTTCCTAGAATGACAGCCAAAAACTTTCATCATTAAAAATGTAATAATGAGAAAATTATAACATTTTATATGTAGTTTTGATAACTGGTGAAGATATTACAGACAGGCCTCTCTTAGAAAGTAATTTTGGAGTTAGTGAACTAATCATGAGATACTCATTAAATGAAAGAGAAATTAAAACCCATTGAAGGGGGTTTTTATCCCAGTGCAAATTCCAAGAAATGTGTAGGAAGGAGCTAACAAAGCCAAATGGCCTGGACAACCCAGTGATTTAAATGTAAGATTATTGTGTCCTTAAGATAGGACTTCAAAACCCTTAATAATTTGCAGCCTCAGCAGAGTAAAACAAACACTTGGAAAGAGGTCTGAACTTAGCTGGACTAACAACTCCTTAAAAGAAAGTGTTAGGAAAGTGTTAGACATGATTGTGCATAGAGTAGAAAAATAGATAAGTAGCTAATTTCCCATTTTACAATTCTATGGAAGTGAACTGGTCTGACTTAATATATTTAGAGATGGTATTGGTTCAAAATTAATTAGTACAAAACAGAGCATGTACTGATAAAATTTTCAGGGGACCCAAAACTAAGGGCACTGCAAGATTAATGCATGATCCAGATATCACCCAGAGAGTAGTAGATGCCTTTCAGAATAATAATAGCAAAAGGGGCTGAATTTCATTTGTACAAAGTACTGTAGATTAATAATATGAATTTTTATACTGACACAGAAGTTCACCACTTGATAATGGTAATGGAAGAACCTGCATAAAGAAGAAGTAAAAATGCTAAATTTTATTTTATGTGTTTCCAAGTAAGGTATTTCCAATAGAGTTAGGAAAATCTGAATGCTGGACCCTGAAATGCTGGTATCACCTTACCTGAAATAACTGCAGTAGTTCTGAAAGGCTTAAGAGACTACAGAGTCAAGCTAAAACACATGGAGACAAGGATTACTAGGATGCACAGAGAAATAAAAGCTCCACCTTATAGAAAGAGAGATAGAAGAACTTTGCTTGTTTGCATTGCTAAATTAAGCCTGAGAGTGATCTGATTGCTTTCCATAAGCCAGTAAACAGAAAAGATCTGGGAGCTGAACAATACTGGCACAAGAATAGATGTGTATAAATTATCTATGAATAAATTGAGGAGGAAAATCAGAAGATTTCTATTCATTGTAAGAGAGAGGTTTTCCATCTGTCTTCTGGTAGAACTAATTGGAATAAAGAATCTCAACGACTTCAATGAATGGGAAGACAGTGCTGGTCATCCCATCAGCAGAATGAAGTTCATTGCCCATATTCTGATTTCTGCTCACATAGAAGAGAGCAGAGGTGCTCTTGAAAAATTTTCAAAACATTATTGTAGATAAGGAAACAAATATGAAGGAGTGCTAAGGTGAAAACTAAACTCAAGTATGTTTTCCTGTGTTGAGCATTACTTGCCTGCAAAGAAAATTACTGACTCACTTCAATGCACTTATTTCTTGTTCCATTTCATTTGCTGTGAACAATCTTTACCATAGGCTAAGGGAATAGTGGGCAAACAATCTTTCTCCATCACACCAGCATTTCAGTGCCAGACAGGCAGTATAAACCAGTCGCTGAAATAATACCAAGTTATCTGCTCTTTAATAGCCACTAAATTGAGGGGACAAAAGCTGTATGGTTCAAATTACAGATTTCATTTAAGAAATCCTTGAGTATTTTCTACAATGAAGGAAACTGGAAAATAAGCCATTGCCTTTCCAGGGGACATGACAAGTGAGTGAGTGAGTGAGTGAGTGAGTGAGTGAGTGAGTGAGTGAGT
>JAHLSL010000012.1:6138601-6241476 GCA_025920805.1 Petroica traversi
AGTGAGTGAGTGAGTGAGTGAGTGAGTGAGTGAGTGAGTGAGTGAGTGAGTGAGTGAGTGAAGCAGTAGGGTAGAATTAGGCAGAATAATTGTTTGAACTGAATTCTTGTTCTGTAGTCCTGGACACAAACTTTCAGTATCCCATCCAAGCTCTCTGAGCTGTGAACACAGGCATGGGAGTTCTAAATGAGTGATCCTCATTTAGAAATAGAGGAAACTGTTAAACACAAGTTAGAAAAAAAGAAAAGCTTGAGTGATTTGCTTGCCTGATGGCTCAAGGAGTGGGACACTAGCTAGACACTAGCCTTCACTCCAATTTGTGCTTACCCACATACATGGGTGGAATATTTTTTCAAGTAGATGCTGGAAAGGGCTTTTTGTTGTACCTCTCTATGGCTCAGTTGGTAGGGCATTTCCCTGATAAATAGGAGTTGGGAAGCCTAAGTTCAGTCTCTGTCTACCTCCTGGCAGAAAATGTGTTTGCACCATGTCCCACTCTATCTTTCCTGTGTCTTCTGACAGCCAAGAAGCAGAGGACAACCACTGTTGCCATGTCAGTTTTGCAAATCCATCCTTGAATCTAGCTTCAAAATCAAAGCAGTTCCTTCCAAAAGTACCAAAGCATGAAAGTTTGCAGGTCATCTTCCTCGTTATTTTGACCCAAACTAATGAATGCAAACCAAATTCTAACTCAATTCTAATTCAAACTAATCAATGCAAACAGATACTTTTAACTGTTCCTTTTGCTGGTTTGAGGGATTTTGTTTTGATCAAATAATGCACTTAACAACAAACATTTGCCAAGCTCCAGCCTGGGGTTATTTGGATGAAAAGTCTCCTCCCAGTCAAGCTTTGCTCCAAGCTTGGATCCCCTTCTCCCCAGTTCTGTCTCACATGGACAGCCTATGTTTGCACAGAGCCTTTTTTTTGTTGTTGTTGTTATCTGCCTGTGGATCCACAGCTGATGCTCTTTTTCTTTCCATCTCAAAAGCATGTTGTGCAAAGACAGCACTGTGCTGACAAATTAACACGGGGAAATGGCATTATTTAAGCACAAACATCTCAAACTTTTGTCATGGCGCTCTATAAATACAACACAACCACATCCAGTGTCTGCTCAGATCAAATGTTTGCAGTGAAAGGACGTCTGTGGATCTATTTAAGGGGGATTAAGATTCTAGCTGGCTAGATTCTGGGTCATTGGTTTAATGTCTATATTATTCAGTACTGTAGTATCTATGTGCTAGACAGGCTGCTTTAGAATCTCTCCTACGGCACACTGTGCTAATTATGCTTCCCATCTTCTGCAAGGCATTTTCAGTCTGAGCAGAGGAAGTGCCATGCCAGGGGCTGCTCTGCCTGTGACACTTCTTGAGCTGCCTGGCCCTTCCCTCCCACAGCCCCTCACCTTCCGACGGCCACGCACACATCCATGTCCTGTGCTCCTTTAGGGAGTCCTTGTGGGCACATCTTTCTAACAGGTCATGCTTTCATTTGCCACACAAAACTGTCACAGGACTCAGTAGCTGCAGCACCACTACAGGCTGTTATTAAAGCAGCAGGAGCACAAACACACCTGGAACTGGCCCAGTAATTTTATTTTGTTTTAAGGCTCAATGAGAAAATCAAGGGGGAGAGGATGTGTAGGCACATTTCAATGTTTGTGTCAGAACATTTCAGTCAACCAAGTATTTTTTGACCTGAAGCTGTTTGGGGTTTTTCTCATACTCAGAATATTTATTTCCTTTCTTTCTCCTTTCAACTGTGGGTTGATTCAAATGATATTAAAAAAAAAAAAAAAGAAAAAAAAAGAGAAAGAAGACAGTTTAGCACAGAAAACACAAGAACATATTTGCTGGTAGAGGTTGCCCTTCTCACATGAGGTTTGGGGGGCAAGTTGTATTTGTCACATGCAAACTAATTTCCTGTTAATAAAAAACACCTCCCCATACATACACACTCACAAAGGCTTCCTTTTCCAGCAAATTTGCTGCTCACAGAAGGCACCCTGACTCTTCCTCTGCCAGCCCTTTTGCATTTCCCAGCCCTGCTGTATGAAGATTAGAGGCAGAGTTGCCTACAACCCACACCCAGGAGCTTTGTCTGCCACTGCAAAAGCCTCTCCCATGCTCCTGCCCCCGCTGAGATTTCTCTGACAGAAAGGTGGGCTCTGTTGTCTTCAAAGCACGGGAACAACAGACCTGCGATGACAGAAGTGTGATAAATAGAGAATAATGTGTCCTGCTAGACAGAATAATGAGATTACATATGAGCTGCCATATCATATCAATTAAACCATTGGCCCTTTTAGTCCGGCAAATCCATCCTGCCACAGTGATCAGTGCTTCAGGGAGAATGGGGAGGGAGAGGGAGGGCAGGACTGACATAACCTGCTTAAAATAACCCAGACGTTCCCGCTGCTGCTTGCCCAGGCAGGACGGGCTGGGGTCTGGCCCAGGGCACAGGGGTGCCTGCCAGGGCAGCCTGGCAGCAAGCAAGGCTTCCAGCTGCACCAGGGTGCCAGCACTGGCTGGCTTTGGGTCTCTGCCCCAAAAGGAGAGTCAGGGGGTAGATTGCCCCAGTCAGCTGCAGATCCTGGAGCTGTTCATGCCGGCAGCCTGGGCAGAATGGTCTTGTCCTTCTGCCGGGATCTCCTGGATCCAGATGAGTGGAGTATTTATCACTCCTAGGTGACATCTGGCAATGCCCTGAGTGCTCATGAGGCCCCATCTTGCTGCGATAACTTAAGTGCATGCAACATGTGCTTGCCTGGCCCTCTCCCCACCATGGCACAGATGTTTCCAGTGGAAAACACAAGTGCATCCCTTGACCAAACCTGTCACAGGAAGAGCCAAGAGGCAGATGAGGCACTCAGTAGAAAAGGCCCCATCAGAGCTCTCCAGTCACCTTCTCAAGCAGCAGCCCCAGCTGGTAATGCAAGGAGAGGAGTACCCCACTGCTCAGGGTGGTTGTACTCTCAGGCATGTGTCCTTCTCACAGAGCAACTCTGGGTTTAATTAGGTGTGTTTTGGCTATTTACTCAAGTAGCTAAGTAATGTTCTTCCTTTCAGACACTGTTGTGGTCATGAGCTAGCCATGTGCATGGTCTTGCCCTAGCAATAGGATGGGATAGTCAAGCCTTCCTGCCATTTCTCCAGCTGCTTCTCTAGTCTAGAAAGATTTAGCAGATTGCTCCAAAAGCATTAAGAAAGCAAAGCCTGTTTCCCTATTCTTTTCAGACTTGTGGCTGAATTAACTGATGTCTAAGAAGATACAAGCTGCACGTTATGCTTTCTCTGGGTTCCAAGTGCCCATGTGAGTCCTCTGGTGACTATGGGATAAACTGCCTTACCTCCACAAAACTCATCTTCTTCCACCTGCTGTGAAATTCTACAGATGAAGGGCCTGAGAAAAAGTGTACAGAAGGAGGAAAATAGAGTTGCTAGCAGTAATGGTGAAAACTTTCTGCAGATTTTGTGAGGTATCTCCAGACAGGCCACGTGAGACTGACCCCTACATCACACCTGGATTTCCAGCACCATGATGTGCAATTCTCTGTGCCTTGCAGGGTCCCATGGCTGGCTCCTCTCCTGTGATCATGGGTACCCTGGCCACAAAGTTGCCTTCCCACATGAGATATGGGACCTACCCCTGTACCCACACTTAAGGGCAGAGCAGGTGTCTGACAGAGGCAGAGGAGCAGAAAACAGAGGGGAGTCAGGAGTGTGCAGAAGATTAAGTAGCAGAAAAGGAGTTGATAATAGGCTGATTGGAAGCGACCTGCAGAAAAGGGCAAGAGAAGAAAGATAAAGGGAATCAAAGACAATTCCTAAAGGAAACAGAAGATGAAAAGATGAGCTCTTCCAAAGAGAGAAAAACACCATTTCTCAGGTGGGCTGTCTGGTGCCACGCAGAAAGCTCTTACTCCCTATGTAATGTATGACTGAACAAAGGTTACAGCTACATGGCAAAGATGCAGAAATGACATTGATTTCTAAGCCAAGGTTTTTTGCTACCTGAACGGGCAGCATTACTTCCAAAATTCAGTATTATTTTCTGCATTGTTTTTTAAACACGGGTAATATGCAGTTTAAAACACAACCACCAGCTACAACAAAAACAGACTTGTGAAAATTTATCCTTTACTTGATGAGGAGCAGTGCAATAGAGGGACTTAAAAAATGTGGTATCTGCTTCCTGGAGAGGGTCAATGCCTGCTGGTTTGTGGAAAGATACCGCATTAATATCAGAAGGTAAAAAAGGCTATTTGGGTTAGAGCAAAAGTTTGCCTTCTTCTTCATTGAGCAAATGCTGTGCAAAACAGTGCCAGAGGGGTGCTGAGAAACAGCCATCATTCTCTGGTGTGGCTGTTTGGCAAATACATGTACTTCTGTTGGGGCAGCTTGTGATATTGTTGGGTTTGCATTTTTTCATAACTCAACAAAAGTGGAGCTGCAGGCTATGTAGTGGTGAGGCCCTTTGACTGTGCTTCAGTGGAGTCTGGGAGTGGAAATTTGGGAAGACCTTGGCTCTTCTCTACCTGGACCAGGGATTCAGCCCCTACAAAGGACACCTCAGAACATCAATTCTACTGGCAATTTACTTCAGAAAAGTGGCATTAGCATGAACAAAGATGTCTTATCCAGCACATTTAATTTGGTGCGGGAAAAGGTGTTTTAGGTTCGAGGGTTGCTGGTGTAGAAAAGAGGCTGTATCTTAAAAGTGCTCTTTAGAGGAGAGGCAGAAGTGGGTATTGAATGTGAGCTCCTGGTCAGGTGCAGCATTAAAGACAGGGGGCTTCCTCGGGACTCAGATTGGCAACTCTGCAATATTTAAGGGCTTGGCTGAAGCAGAAATGAAGGGCTGAGTAACATTCTGGGTCCTGTGCACAGGCATCTGAAAAGATGCCTACAGTGCTTGTTGCAGCAGCCTTCAAAAGGACTCGGCTCCCCTGAAGCTGATAATGTCTGTACAGTTTCAAAACAGACCACCAGAAAGGTAATGAAGGAAGCCAGTGGAAAAATACTGGCAAGAAATAACAGATTCATCTTGAAAGCATGCCCCCCTCCAAAAAATTGCTTAGAAGTGGGGAAGAAAAGGTCTTCAGTTGATTCAATGTTGTGCATCAAGTCAAAAATGCCTATGACATTTTGGAAATGCTGACAGCTTGGGGAAATGGAGTGACTTGCCACGACCTCAGTCCTGCTTGTCCCAGCAGGGATGAAAGGAAAAGTCCCATAATATTTCTGGAATTGTTAATACCGCTGCTCTGCAAAGGATTGAGCATGCTGGGCCGCGGTGCATGCTGAGGCACTGGCTGGCCAGGAGGATTGGGCTTGGAGGCACATGAAGGCAATCCCTTCATATGGTGAAAGCTCCTATCCCAGCAGCATCCCAGCCTGGAAGAGAGGAGACTGAAAGGACCTTTATCATACCACTGTCAGCCATGGGGGCAAAACCTGGCTGCTCTACACAGGAAAGAAAAGAGCTGACAATGAGCAAGAGGCTGAAAAGCATGTTTACTTTAGCTCCAAGGTTTATTCCTCAGAGGACAAGATTTGAACTGTTATTTTATGAAATGATTGTGTGGATGAGTATGTCTGCATCAGTCCTCTGCCATGCCTCATTCCGGGTCATACTGCATCAGGGCTGAATAAAGATGGGCTCAGGCTATATTGTTCAGACAAAGGCTCATGGCTCTCCACTGTGACTGTCTTGAGATTAGCAAATAACACAGGTTTCTGGGGAGATACTTGCAGGAGCTCTGTGCCCAGCCTGGCAGAAGAGAAACAGGGGAGCCTGTTTCTGGGAGCCAGCCCAGCCCCCATTGCATGAGGTTGGTAACTCCACAGGCACTGAGTTGCGGTGTTGGAAGGGCCTTGCCAGCAGCATAGGAGCATCCTGTGAGCCCAGGCTGGCCTAGGCATTCACCCAAGTGGGAGTGCTCAGCTGGGGTGCGAGAGTTGCAGCTTCAAGCTCCTCACCTGTCTGGTGCAGATCTGGGACCTGAGTCTGCTGCATCCAGAGTGAGTCTATATTTAATTTGTCTGAGCAGATCTACAACAAGGATTTGTATCAAGAGCAAGTTTTCTGATGACCAAAAATGTATTTCAGTGGAAACCTGAAACCAGGTATTCTGCTGGCTCACCCAGGAGAGAATGGGACATGCTCACCACCCCAGCTGGCTCTGCAGCTCTTGATCCTGTAATAAACAAGTTCCCAACCCAGCCTTTCCTTTGCTTTATCCCTGTGACAGCTCTGCAGGCTCTGCAGGCCAAGGAAGGCTGGCAGAGACTGGGGATATTCCTGCCCCACAGAGTTTGGAGGCTACATCAGCAGCCCCAAATGCAAACAACCAACATTCAAACCCTGAACCCTCAGGGAGAGGGGAAGGTGCACTTGGCAGTGCTGATTTATTTTGGGGGAGTTTTTTTCCTTGGAGCCAGAGACATGCAGTACCTTGAATGATGCCTAATAATGGCATTCCAGCCATCAGAGCAAATTCCTTCCTCGAAGTAAGAAAGGAGTTGTGAAATTCTGTTACTAAAATTAGGGAGAAATTTCTACGTCAGCCAGAGTCTTTTGGTGAGCACGTTACAAATGATTGCCCAAGTTGTGAGCAGAATAAGCAGTGACATTACAAAAGTCAAGACTGCTTTGCTGCATGTCCCTACCTGACCTCCTTAAAATCTGAGAAGTACAAAAAGTTGGGGAACTAATCTAGGCCTTCAAAGAAATGCTGCTCTGAGTCGTAACCAGCAGCACCTTGCTTTACTGGAGGAAAGAGAGTGGAAGAACCTGCTGGTACCTGTGTGACCCCAGCAGAGCTGCCCAGAACTGGGAAGCATCCTTTGCCAAGGCATCAGCTTCAGTGATGGCTGCTGCAAAGGGGCCAGGAATTGGCCAGGAACTTGTTTAACTATCCGTTTCTTTTATTTGCTTGTATGATTTGATGGAGCAGTCAAGACAGGCTGGGTCACATCCACAAGCCACAGGCAGTTTATATTAACACTAGGACAGAAAAACAGCACATTAATGCTTCTTTTTTCTTGTTAATTTGATATTTCTGACGTTCTTTTTTTTTTAATAATAATTTTTATAACACTGAAGTTACAACCAATTTAGCATAAAACTGTTAACTTCTAAGACCAAGGTTTATTTATCAGTCTGGTTTTTTATATGATGTGGATTTTATATTGGTCTGCTTTGTTTCCCTTTTGGAGCAGTTAGGATTTTTATATCATTAGCCTAATATTTAGTCAGAGTATATATTTTATATCCTAATAAAAATTAATTACAGTGAGGCACTCACCTCATAAGTCACAATGTGTTGGTCCTTCGAGACATTACACATTATTACCAGGCTTGAGGAAACTGGGCATTATAGGCATGTAGCACCTCAGAATAGGTAAAACCTGCACCTCACACTCAAATGAGAGATACTTTAATGACTGGCCTTTGGGTATTGAACTCTTGCATATATTGGGAAGAGGATGCTATACAGTCCACAATTTAATATTGCTTTATGCTTAGGGACCAATTTAAGACTTGCTCTAGGATAAAATAAAATTTTCCATTTTCTACCTCTGTTCCTCACCTCTCCTCCTCTCACTTGTCTCAGATTCCCTGCTCCCATCCCTTTCCTAAACACTGGCTGACCTCTGTCCTTGGGAGGGAAGATTTGGAGCTGAATGGCTTCCATATGAGGGTCCAATCTCACTGTTGTTGTAGAGAAGTAACCTCATGTAGTGCTTCTCTCTAGATTTTATTGTGACTGCATTATAAGACAAAAGAAATTATAATTGCCTTTCATCCTAGAAGTAGACAGCCTCAGAAATTACCCCGAAAGGCCTTGAATCAGTAAACAGCAATTACGTGAGCTCTCTCTCTCTGAGGGAGAAGGTGATTTCATGGTAATTTTGAATAAATAAAAGCACTTGAAAATTTTAAGAGCTGAAGCAATTTTACACTGTCATCCTTTCAGATTTGACTATTCATATGTTGCAGTTCAGCTCATTAAGGCCGTTTCAGAGGGAGCTGACTGCAGCAATTTGTGTCTTTTTCCTCATTCCCAGCCTTCCCCTGGGCTGTTAGGTCCAATCCAGCATGCATGACCCAGACTTCCCCCCAGGCATTTTGCTTGGCCTTCACCCTCTGCCACTTAAACCCTTCTACAACATCCCCAATTCCCAAGCTTTGTCTTTTCTGGCAGGCTTTCTCTCTTCAAGAAGTAGGCAAGCATCTGCCCCATTGTAGCTGGCCTCTGCCCCATGGACAGTGGCTAACTCTTTGGGTTGCCACATGGACCTCCTCTGCACACCTCCTTCTTCCCTCCCTGCCCATGGTGCTTCCTAACCCCACAGCACAGTCTCTGGGTTTCCCCCACCTTGGTACCTCTTGACCCCTCAGATGAAAACCCAGATATTCACTTAGGAAATCACTCCCTACCTTCCTAAACTCCTTCTGGTTTCCATCACAACTGCCCATTTGTCTCCTCTGCTTTCTGCAAAAGGGGACATATCCATGTAGGTCTCCTTGGTAATCCATTTCTCCGTTACCATCTTGCCAGCCTTTGACCACAGCAGCTAAATTTCTTGATTGCTCATAGATTATGTAGTTGGATGTGATTGCTGTGACCATCTGCTCTGATCTCCAGTATAATTTAAGCCACAGGTCTTCTCTGAATTATTTCCTGCTGTCTTTTCTATAAATAGACATTCAAAAATGCCAACTCTTAGCTCCTTCTTTCCGATGATGGAGCAGCCACCACAAGTGTTAGCTGTTTGTTGCTCTGCTTGCTGCTTACTATTAAAAATACATGCTTTATTTCTAGACTGAATTTGTCAGCTTCAACTTCCAGCTGTTAGATCCAGTTACATCTTTATCTGAAGAGTCCTCTTTCCAATTTCTGTTCCTCAAATAGAAGCTATGATTAATTCATCTCTTAAACTTTGTGTTGTTAAAGTTAACCATCTGAGCTCTTCTGTACTTCTGCTGTGTTTTCCCAACTCTGACTTCTCTGTAGTACCTTTGGTTCATATTATTCCTGCATTGAGTGCATCACAGGAGTGTACAATAACATAACTATCTAGTTCTAATTATAGTCTATATATTGAAAGACAATGTTTACTATTCTTTGTGACAGCAATGGCTCGGGATAGATGGTCCCCCCTCTTCAGGGAGTATATGCAACAATATTTAAGAGTGATCCAGCAATCACAGAGAAAGAAAACCTTTCATCTTTGCCCTTACAAGATGCAAATCCCCTTGAAGACTTCAGATACATATCAGTGATGTATTCTGCTTCCCTTCTTGTTCCCACACTATCACCTAAACTGCAGCTTGAAAAGACTTTCAGTGCTATATTCTACATTCATTCAATACATAATGAGTCCCAGTTAATTTTAAAATAAACTATTATGATATAAATACAACTTGTACTCTTTTCCTCTATATGGAGGACTTTACAGCTGGTTATATTTTGGCAGGTATTTTGTCCTTACATCCAGCTTGCAGGTGAAACATATCAGTCTCTAGTTGCCACATTTCTAGGTTTTTATTGTTTCATTAACATTGTGAGAGATTATTCTACATTTTCTTCCAGATCAGTGGTGAGTGTTTGGCATAACATATGTACAGAAATGAAGTTTCATGGAATATCTGCAAATTCAAGCATCTTTGTAAATCTTTTCCCATCTACAACTGCATTTTCAGATCTCCAAATTAACTAGTTTCTCATATCTTTCATCTATGACAAGGATTTTGTGCCTTTCCAGTTTCTTACTCAAAATGCTGAGAGGTACCACCCAAACATCTTTCAGAACACTGTTATTTCAACATTATTCTTTATCAGCTAGAATTTAACTTATTTTTAAAGAACAAAATCACATCCTTTAATATTTTTTGAAATCCATGTGAGTTTGTACTAATTGTACAATTCTTCTTGCTTTCTTTCCTTAGGAAATGAAATTCACTATCACCTATTTGATTATTCTGCAAAAGATCAGTTCCGTTTCACACGACTGGTACCATGGGATCATCTCATTTGCCTTTTTTAATATTTCCAAATTTTTGGCTTCCCTCCAGTGCCCCGGATCTTCCCCAGTGTTTCAAGATGCATTGAAAATTGACATTACTGATGCAGAGAGCCATTCATCAGCTCTTCTGAAGCTGTTGATTACAAGTTTTCTGGAATTTAGAAGCCCAGGGAGAATAACTGCTGTTTAACATTTTCGTAGGTTACTTTTGAAATAAAAGGTATTCTACACATCTTTAAAAATCACTGTGGTGTCTGTCCTTTTCTAAATACAGAGCAGAAGATACAGCTATTAAATGCCCTTTTTTGCATTCCTTCTGCTGCTGTGCCAGGACAGTGGTTAAGATTCCTTAAAATCTCTGCCTTGTTTCCATTGTTACGCACTTTCTGAAGAAGCCAACCTGCTGAAACTGTAGAGTTTATTTGGCTAGAAATCTGGCACATTCATGCCAGCTCTCAGGGGACAGTGGTACCTACATCTAATGCTAATGAGCTCACTCATCAGCTTAACTCTAAAGTTCAGATCCGTCCAGTTTGAATCGGGAAACCTCCACAGACTGATTTTTGGAAAGGGATTTCTGATGGGGGGAATAAAAAAACCAACCAAAAAAAAAAATTTATTTTTTCTGAAACAGTTCTCTTTGTTGAAAATTATGTTATTGGCTGATGCTCAACCTTCATTCGTGTATATTGCATGTTCTACATGTGGCTACAGTACAATAGTGGCAAGTATTAAATATTCATCTTTGCTCCAAAGGAGAGCTGTCTGAAAAGAGTTTGCTCAAATCTTTGCTCTGCTTAAAGCTTGCACTGGCTCTAAAAGAAAGTAAAGCTAAGACTAATATGTCATGTCGCCATGTAGCACCATTGTCATTCTCAGGGACTAAAGGCAAAAAATACAACTTGCTCTTTTAAATGGTTTCTGAATGATTTTGAAGTATTGCATCATATGTTCCCATCAGGAGCAGCATAAGTCGCAGAACAGTCTTTGCTTACGGAAGGTTCACATCTGAATTGCCAGGCCATTTGGATTAAATTGCATTTAACTGCTTAGCAGAGCCAGTGAAGGTGCTAAGGGAGTTGCTAAAAATCTTTACGACAGTAGGAGTTTGCTCCACTGTGTCTAAATTGCTAGCATCAAAATCCTCACACCACTCATGGAAACATGCCTGGTTAAAAGGAGCTATGGATAATGGATTTTATGAACAACCACTCCAATTGAGAACAGCTATTTTGTTGCCTAATAGCCATCACACATTTGTTAAGCTAGACCTGTGTGCTATAAGGAGTTTCTTCTCTGTGACGAGTGACAGGAATCAGCAATATAGAGATATTGCAGGGATAAAAACCCAAACAACCTCCTGGAGTTTTTTGGTGTTTTGTGGTTTTTTGTTTTTTTTTTTTAAATTTGAGTGAGGATTTTTTATTCAGGTTTCAAAACTAATAGTCATGGTAAGACATGTAATGGAAATTTCATGAGTTGAGAGGCAGTGGCAAAAGAGCAGATTGTAATGGAAAATCTGTGCAGCCTGACATGCAGCTCTAATGACAGCTCGAGCACTTGTGTGGTAGAATTGTGTGCCTGCACACCTACACTTTATTATCGCTTTATTTTTATTCTGTTTTCAATTTGAAGCACCACATGGAAGCCCCAGCTGCAACCAGTCTGTATGCTAGGTGCACACATGTACAATCAGACAGATATTCTGCTGTGATGCTGGTTAAAATGAACAGACAGCAGAGGAAAGAGGGGGGATACCTCCTTACAAAGGAGAGAAGCTGCTGGTTTGGCTCACCTCCCCCGACAGAGGCAGGAGCCATGCTGCACAGACAATGCTGGATGTTGAGTGGCAGTGAATGGAATAGAGCGTTACCTGCCTGGATTTGGTGAGAATAGAGCTCTCAGGATATAAAAAAACCAGAACAGAATGTGTACCTTTTTATTTGAGCAGAGTCCAGCACAGTGAATCTCCTCTCTATAATTTTTGTGCCCCATGACAATGTAAATGTTTATCACTATTGCTGGTCACCATAACTCTGACCAAGGCCGTTTGCAGCAACTGAGAGCATAACAGCGGCCACTCCATAAAATGATCAGTTTTACAGTCTTTACAGTGCATTTGCTGATTATAGGAAGGTGAAATACTGCACCTTGGTGCCTTGATTAGGGGCCCAGACTGAAGGAAGTTTCTCATCCTGCACTGTCAGATCCAAAAAATTAAATTCAAACTCTACAGAAATGTGTCTTTCAGGGAGCAAAGGCTTAGCCCAGGCATCCTCCTGGATGATGGGGCTCCTTTTGGACCTGGTGTTGTGGAACTGTATTTGTTAAGAGCAGACCCAAACACACATGGCAGCAGAGGAAAAGGAGGCATCAAGCCTTCAAGCTTGGACTTTGGGCAGGTCACCTGACAGAGCAGACCTCATTTTTCTAATAGCATAATCAATGTTGGCCTTCCAGAGCCAGGACCAGGCAGGGGCACTGCTGTGGGCACACTCTTGTGTGTAAGAGCTAGAGGGGTAAGGTCACTGAGAAAGCAAACGGCAGAGAAACACAACATGAGAGATATAAAGATTTATGGTATATAAAAATTTATGGTGAGAGTTAAAACATCAGAATGAGCATCAGCTTAGAGGCATGATGATAGGTTTTGTGAATTAGCATTTGCTTGCCAGGATGGTGAGGAAGTTCTGCAAATAAATCATTAACTTCAAAACCAAATGGTCGTTTCTTGGTATGAGAAAGTTGGGGGCTTTTCACTCAGTCTTGTGCTCCAGACATCTGGATATTCCCAGGTTGAATTTTTCTGTGGAATGTGTGCTACGCTCCAGAAAGCAGGCTTGCTTCCTGCAGTCTGGAAGTGCCTCCTTAACTTTCCTCGGAGTGCTTCTGAAGGCAACATTTTCCCACACAGACTTCAATCACCAACTTTGTACTGCCTGTAGAAACTCACAGTTGAAAATATTGGGCTTTGGGCTTTGTGTTCTCTCTCAGTGTAAAAATACTATTTACTCTAAGAGTAAAATTAATTATTTAATTAATTAATACTATTTAATTGTATATTTGTGGGGCTGAATTTCTGCAAACGTCCTCAATATTTGAAAATCTGTAGTTCACAATATTGCAAATATTGTGATGTTAAAGAGCTGAAATAGTTACATTATTTTAAACACTGAAGCATATAGGGCTGCATGTGATCCTACAGTCTTATTCAGAAGCCTTGGTGTTCTGCATCCAGATTTGTTGCAAATCAAATATGAAGGGCTATGAATGTGTTGCATCATGAATTGCTGCTGTGGAGATAGCTGCTGTTTATCATTGCCTCCCACTGTGAGGATGGAATAGGCAGTCTGAAAGTCACATATACTATATTTATAATGCTGTTTTAAGGTCATGTCTGTGTGCAGATGCTCTAGATAGAGTAACTTGCAAGTACAGATGTGTCTGCTGCAAGAAGCTAAATAGATTTGAGATTATTATTTCGTAAAAGCTGTTTTACCCAGAAACACTGCTGCAGTCTCTGTCCCTGGCACCTTCCCAGTCACCAACAGCTGGCAATTAGCACTTACACAAAGATGCCTAAACATTGTCCAGCCAAAGGCTTCAGTGGCGACTTGCCTGGAGCCTGAGGGCTGCACCTATTTTACATAAAATGGAGCAGCTTGTGGCTGATTTAATCTTTGCAATGGAGCTATGGCCCACAAAAGCTTCTGCTTCTGGCACACTGTACCCTGCTCAAACCATTGCCCCATTGTGGAATTCAATGGGCCACATTTAGCCTCAAGGTTGTATTCTGGTTTTCCGTGAATTATGTTAACTACTGACAAAGCCCACAAAGCCTTTCAATCCAAGTGTGGAAAGGCAGCAGTTAATCACATCTCTTTGTACTCGAAGAAGGGAAAAGACTTTGCCAAGATATAATAGAAGTTCCGATGATATAATTTTAACAGTAACTATGAACAGACTGCTCATCATTTATGCTGAACATTATGCAAGAGAGAAAGTTTCTGACCTGAAAATGTACAAACTCATTACAAGGCAAGGAAAGAATTTCATGAGTCTAATTTGACTCATAAAACTCCTGAAGAAGAAGCCTGGGGAAGAAAAAAATGCCAGTCACTGTGAAAGACAGATGGTGATTTCAGTCCCCACCTGGAAGAGAAAGGGATGATCCTTTCTTGGACTGCGCTCGACATTGGTGATCATGGGGCTGGGTTCACCCTCCCAGGCTGGAGATGGACTGAATCCATGGCTCCTGCTGACTGCATGGGTGGTGTATTGCTCTTCCCCTGTTTGAAGGGAGGTGTGGGCGCTCTGCCCCAGCCATATTTTTGCAGAAAGACTGGCACTCCTCCTCCATCCCTCCCCCAGCTGTCCTGTTGGAAGGGTTGCTTAGCTATCTAACGCAAACGAGAGCTACAGACTGTGAATCCCGGTCTGACAGATTGACTTCCCTGCAGTCTGGAAATAGATGTCTGAACTCCTAAGAAGGGTATGATTTAAGAAGCAGCCTTTTCCTCAGTGAGTCCCAATGGTTGGCCCAGACACCTCCTGGTCACAGTGCAGGCTGCTGGGATGTGCCTCAGGGGCTGCTGGCTCTGCACGTGGTCCTAATTCCTGGCAGCTAAGGAGTTCATGCAGGGCAGGAGCCCGAGCTTGGCAACCCCAGTCTCTGTTTGTGTTCTTACAAAATCTGTCACCATGCAGAAGGGTAAGCCTGGACAAGTGGCTGTGATGTTTAGGGCAGGTTGGATGTTCAGGGATTCTCACCTGACTTTTGGTTGGTTTGGCAGGTGTGCTTTTTTTTACACAGCCACTTCTTCATTTACAGTGCTAAAGTATATAAGGACACCATATTCCATGGTGATAAATGTAAATTACTGCATAAGGGAAAGTGTATAAGCTTAATTCCGTGCCTTACAGTTGACTCCAGACTATTTTTACCTTGCAAGAGTGAGATCTTGAGGGCAGGGAGAAAGCACTCCTGAAATGGCAGCTCAATATTTGGAGAGGTCAAGGAAGTAAATAGAGCATAAGGAACTAGGAAGAAAAGAAAGGCAGAAGAAATCACGATCCATTATTATTCCCTTGAATAAATACAGGGTGTACTTGCAATTTTTAAACTGAGTGTACATCTGATGGCCTCATCAGCCATGGCAGAAAAGGGAAGATTTCAGTAAGAAAATCTTGAACGATGAATCAGTATATGAAAAGGATATGTGAAGACAGGTTAAGTATAAGGGGACCCTCTAGAAAACGGGTGACTTCAAAAGAACATTACAGGAGTCTTTAAAATCCAGGTCACTCAAATGGGGCATTTGGGGAACTTATCATTTCAGTCACTTCATAATGACCTTGACAACAAACAATTAGACAAACTCATGGAAGATGAGTCTATTGTGGGTTACCAAACACAGGGATACTATTTGTCCTGAAGTATTGAAGGTGCAGGCCACTGAGGATGAGAGTGAAAAATCAAGGCTCTACCTCTTGCACATCTGCCCTGTTCCTGCATTCTTTCTCTAAGCATTCCTTGCTAGGAGTTGAGACACTAACAGCATCGGACACAGAGCTGAACTCAATTTATAATAAGCCTCCAATCCTCCTTTGGCTTTCTTGAAAAGGCTCCAAAAGGGAGAAAAATATCAGCTGAGACAGCTGCTTGCATCTCTTCCTACATAAAGGAAGAGGTTATTTTTCAGACATGTTCACCTTGGCTCGAATGCATTGGCCTTGTGCATTGTTTTCTAAGGCAGATACTTCAGAACACACTTCTACGTACAAACATGTTACATGATTTTCTTTCTTCCCTGCTTGCTATGAAATATGTAAAAATGATCCCACAAAAGCTTAGCAAAAAAAAGATCCCTCTATGCCCTGAGGGACGGAGGTTTAGAATAGGGAGATAAATAGGGTGTTAGGGAGAGTCAAGTACTTGTCAAAACTTTTGCAGGGTCTGTAGCAAAACAGTCTTTCCTAATGTCACCACTGCCTCTTCCCAGCCATCACATACAATCCACTTATCTTCCATCCCTCTGGCTGGAATAGACAGACAAGTGTTTTGTTACCAAATGTGAGCACACAGTCAGACTTTCAGTGCCTCAAATTGGTACAGTGCCACAGTACCTTGCTGCTGTGCAGTTGGTAATTGCATGACAGGTCCCTCTATGCATCCCCTGCACTCCAGAGCCAAAAGAAGTCAATGTTGCCACTGTGCCCAGGGCTCACTCACCAGTGTGGGGCAGAAAGCCCATCCCAGAGCATCTACTGCTGCTGCCATTAAAATCTCACTTCCCAGCTATCAGCAGGACACCCAAATTACCTGTGCAGCTGGAAGAGTTATGAGCCTTTTGTGATCAGCGCTGACTTAACTCTTGGAGGCAAAGAGAAGCTCAGAGTCATGTAGAAGGAGATTTTTATCTCTTGTGAATCAGTGTGTTGGTGGAAGGAAAAGGAATATTTTAATGAATTATTCACAAGCCCTCTCCCCCCTGGAATGGGCTAAGGAGTGGAGATAGACTTCCTGCTGAACAGGTTGAAAAGAACCCTCTTTTTCAGAAGGACTGAGCCACCTTTCTGCTGAGCACAAGTAATTCAATGCCGGGATGTACTTTAAAAGCATAGTGGTAAAAGGTGGGGGAGAAAAGTTAGTTGCTAGCAGTGCACATCTTAAAGAAAAATAGCAACCAGATGATGATGCAAAGTGTAAAAAATGTGTGGATAGAAATCCTCACAGCTTCACATGCCAAGATTATTTCATCAATAGTTGAATGAAAATGCATTGCCTTGTCCTGATGAAGGGCTAAAAACCTTCCAGTAAAACTTATTTTCAGAGTCCTGCTTGGATCATGACTTCTCAGGGACAAGCTGAGGGCAGTGGCTGTGCTGTGAGATGGGAAGGGTGTCACGGGGGGACTCTGGAAGCTGAATTCCTGGAGTAGAGACAAGCTGCACAGGCTCAGCCTCTTGTACCAAACTGTCACAGTGATCTAATTACTGGAAGTGAAGAGTGTGACATCTGGAGAAGTGCCTGAGCTTCAAAGTGACTTAGGCAGCCAGTGAACCATGCCCTGCACCAGCTCACCACTGCTGCGTGCACCTACCCACGTCAGCTGCAAAAACAAATTTGGTCACCAGCCGTGGGCCTGGGTGTTGCTTTCAGCTGAATGTGCAGCACATCGAGCTCGGGATAAAAACCAGCCTCTCTACAGGATTTTCCCATGCACTCCAGTAGGGAGGCATTAATTACTGGAGGGCACATGCTCTGGTGTGATGAGGCTGCTGACACCTTCCATGCAGCCAGGAGTAAGGCACTGTTAGGATTTCTCAAAATTACAGGAGACAATTTCTACACATCTCAGGAAAGGTATCGCAGTCACCATGAGATAACCCTCTGCTGGATCTCATTAGGATGGGTGAAGATGAATTAATCACTCGTCTGGAAGTGCTGGTTGCCTAGGGATCAGTGATCATGACCGGATTGCATTCACTGTGGGCAGACAAAAGATGGTTGCTGCTTGGTTCATCAAAAGGGCTAATTTCCCAAAGTTAAAGAAAATTACCAGTGAAATTAATTGGAGAGGAAAGGTGTAGAGAGAGAAACGGGAATCCTTAAAGAGAACTAATTAGCTGGCCAGAAAGCCACATTTTTACACTCCAAAGGTAGGAGAGCTCTGGCTAACAGACTTCCTTGGCTCATCTGCAAAGAGCATGTAATTAAAAATAACAAAACAATATATCTCACCCAGAAAATAGATAGCAAGGGGTGCAAATAAGTAGCTATCTAAAGCATAAGGCAAGGGACATTGGGAAGAACTAGAAATATAGAAACAAACACATAAGAAGACAAGGATACGGCCACTTGCTAGATAGGGATGATAAAATTGTTAGCAATAATGTGGATGAGGCAAAAAGGGGAATAAACAGTCTGCAGGGGAAAAAGCAGAAAATGGATACATGTTACAAGAAGCTGAGTCATTCAGCAAAGTTGTCAGGTGTTGTGTCAACATTTTTTTTGGCAGATTTAATATTAAAACTTCTCAGAGTATGAGAGAAGGAACCACAGAAACAATTTGAAGGCTTAACTACAAGGACTATTTTATTACAAAATATTTTCTTCTTTTGCAGGCATGAACATGATATTTATTTGGCAGAAAAACATGAACCAATGGAAAATGGAAACTGAGTATAATTTTAACAGTGAGTGTAATTAACCATTGAGAGAACTAAAGAAAATCAGTGACCCTCTGGAAAACAGGTTTTGGCCCCAACCATGTTTGCTCTTCAGTACCTGGTCAATACTCATGAGGGGCTGGTGAGCAAAGGAAGACTGTTAGATTCCATCAAAGTATCATGGAGGAAATAGCTTTCTCCAGCAGCAGAGGGAGAGTAGGTTGTGGATTTTGGCTATGTAGAGTGACTTAAGTACCTTCTTGTGACCACAAGAAGAGATCATGGAACTACAAAGTCTGTAAGATCATAGAGAAAAAACAGCTTTCCCGTGATAAAACCAGCAGCTCAAAGCTAGAGGCAATTTGGGAGGGCATGAATGATTGTTTAAAAGGTGAATTTTTTTTTTTTTTCTGTAGCACCTAGTGTACTAGGCTCCGGAAAAGGGAATGTTCATTTAAGAATAAAGAAAAGTTACAGCTGTGATTTGACTAATGGCAAAATGCAGCAGGGAGCTGCCTGGGGACAGGCCAATGCCACAGTAGACTTTGCACCCTCTGAAACCTCAGCCTTTCTCGTCAAAGACTTGATGATGCCAATACATTTCTGGGTGTTCCTAGATTGTTGGAACCAGGTCTAAAAGATTTGGGCTTGGTTGTAACCCATCTGGTTCAGAACAAAGAGCATATCTACTCCCAGTGCTAAACAAACGTGGCAGTAAAAGCATTTCCTCCTCCTTGGTGAGGCAACAAATGAACTCCAGTCTTCAAATATTTCTTGTCATCTTCAACAAACACCTGTATTGAAGAGGAGCATAATATGCTTACCATGAACCATTACGAAATGTGGGGTTTTTATACCCCAGGCATATAAGCAAGCTGTGACGACCAGTCATGGTCCTGCTCATGAGTTGGGTGTGGACAGCATCAGCTTCTCTCTTGGCAGTGCTGCCAGCAACCTGCACAATCTGTAGGCCAGGGTTTTACAACAGCTGTATCAAAATTAGGAAAATAACACCCCATCTATTTGCATTTTAGGAGAAGAAGAGGAGACAGAGTCTGATCTAAATGACATTGATGTTTCTAAGAGCTTTTCTAGTCAATTAAGTTGGAAACAGATAAGGCAAAAGAACAGGCACAGAATGCAAAACAAGAAGTGTTCAGCTGAATGAAAGGGGAAACCTCATAAGGAAAGGCAGAGGGTGAATCATATTGAGTACTCTTCAGGGTGGAAAAAATAGGCTGCTAGTTAGCCAATGGTAACATGAGAATTTTATTGTTTTGTATTGGTATTTTGTGATTTTATATTGAAGTGTGTTTGTGTATATGAAGCATCATATAGCAATGTACAAATATACAAATATTAAAAAAAAAAAAGCCTACCCCTTCTAAAATAGGAACCCAGCCTAGCAAGGCTATCTCAAAAATGATCCAGGAGCAGGACCAATAACTGCCTGTGTTTAGAATGGGTCCAGTGTGAGTGAGGGTGTTGGACAAAGAAATCTGAAAGCACATCAGTAGAAAACATGCAGAATAGAATTCTAATCTTTCCTGTCCTGAACTCTGCAATACTTTGGAAAGGCATAGCAAAACCTGTCATCAGTTTTGCATGTTTACAAAGACAGGCTTCTACTCAGGGCATTATTTGCTACAGCCTCTAGCTCTGATTTCTACAGCACAAAAAATTTAGTGCCCTGACATTGAAAGCATTGCACAGGTTACAGCTCAGCAGTGGATCAGAATGCTGCATAGCTTCCAAATGCAAAATGTCAACATAAATTCATAATATTTTCTAGACTGACACTGAAAAGTGCTTTGCAAACCTATATGGCCTGATTATTATTAGCAATTTATTAAAGCTTTATGTATAGCTGAGTGACTCCTAGGAAATGGAAGACCACATGTACAGAAATGCATATTCTGAAGATGACTTGCAGTCCCTTGTTCTAATTGCTGGATCACACCTCCTATGATGGGCACAGTGCAGTGGCTTGGTGCAATCAATGGTCCTGTAATTAGGAAGACATGCAATATTCTGGAAAATAGCCACACCTTTTCTGAAGAGACTTCTCCCATGGGTGTCACTGAGTTTAATTCACATCATCTGAAATCACCCTGCACCCTGAATTCGATCCCATGGATATCTTCATCTGCAGAGCTTCAGCAGTTACTTTCATCAGCCATGGCAGGAGGAGTTACATTCATGCAAGGATGTCAGCACCTGGCTTGTGATAAGATGCAGCAAGGAAGTAAAATGAGGTGCAGTTATTGGCTGATAATAGCGCTCTTGACAATATATAACTGTGGTGTGGACAAATGAAATATGTTCTGTGAAAATGGGCTACTGTCCAGCACTTAAAAGTAAATGTTTCTGAAGTGCTAGTAGACCTGCTCTATAAAATACCCCAAGACTGTGCAAGGAATGCTAATCCATACTGGCCATCCGGACAAAAGAACTCTAAAAAAACTAAAGCATGAACATTTTATGTGTGGGAGGAAAAGCTGTTTTACAACAATATTGTTTCCTGGGTTGAGAGTGGTCTGTGTTGCATATATAGTTTCCCTCAAGTTTCAGAATCAACTGCTCCTTAACATTGAACCTGTCAGTTCAATTACACATCCATCTTATGCTAAGCCAAATTTAAAAGGGCTCACCAGGGTGTGCTGATGAATAAGGGTTTTTTGCAGGGCAGTAGTGCCTGCAGTAACTCCCCTGTTTTGTCAGTGTTACTTACTACAATGCCTGTATCCTGACACATATTAATATTGGTTCATGTTTAAACAAGTCACACTGGACCGCTAAAAAGAGTGTGTAGTTGCATATTCTGCACCAAGTTAAGCCCACATGGAACCTGAGATTACAGAGGCCATGAACTGTTTGAAAATAGACACATTTGCTCTGTCAGGAGAGGGCTTTTCCCTGATGACCAATGATCACATCCATGAGTGTTTCTTCCAGACCTTTCCAAATTAAATTAGTAAATATGAAGTCAGGTTAGACAGCAATGCCACTACACTCAGCAAGCTGCCTTGTCTGCCATTGGATCACTATCAGTGGAAAGAAGTCAAGGGAATCTTCATTTTTAGAATGTAAGATTTTGTTTCATAAAAATAAATTTTAAAATGCAAAATTATTACAACTATGTCACAAAACTGGTGTTTCTAAAATGCATAGAGTCTGCAATACTGTCAGTAATAGTAAGCTTGAGAGACTTGGAGAGCTATGCTCTTCTTTGTCTGTTTCACAAGCAAAGCTTCATTGACTGCTGCAATTATTTCTGATTGACACCTAAGTGAATTAGAAACATGTGCTGCACATCTTAACTGCACATGAATTACATTGTGTTAAGAAAAAAAGTTGGAAAACCCTGTTTTTCACCTCATGGGCTCCTTGAGTCCATTAACTGAATTTCTAAGTTCCCATTCATGATGCCACATCAGCTGTTGGAATATGTGAGATCTCGTCTTATTTTGCGAGACAATATAATCTAAGTGGATTTTGGCTATTTTTTAAAGTTGGTTTTTTGGTTTGGTGGAGGCTTTTTGTTTGTTTGTTTGTTTTGCTTTATTTGAGGGGTTTTTTGTTGTTGTTGCTTTGGGGTTTGGAGTTTTTGTGGGTTTTTTTGTTTGTTTATTTTTTACTTTCTCAATTTGTGCAACTCTGAAAATATCTGGAAATGGACGCTGTGGGCAGACAGTCACAATGTCACTGTTGTGAGCACCGTGTGCTGTGAATTTCATTATTTCAGACACCTAGAGCTTTTTACCTCGGGAACTGAGCACCGACTCACATCAGCCCAGCTTCATGCCCATAAACCATGTGTCCCTCTGTCTGTACAAGAGGCCAGTGCCTGGCACAACCTCATGACAACCCCACCCAGGGGTAGCCTTCTGTCTGTAGCCTTCAGAAGCAGCAGGTCTCAGCTGCAGAGCAGAGAGCCAGGCTAAGGTCTGAGGGGAGGAGCAGCTCTCCTACACTGCAGAATTAACATTAGCTGGAATGGTGGCCCCTCTGGGGTCCATCCCTACACTCAGGATTGCCCATTTGGGCTGGGAGGGAGCTGCAAGCTTCAGTCAATGGGCAGGTGGAGCTCCACCTCTGGCAGCAGTCCCAGCATCCAGCCGTGGGACACTGATCCCTCCCTTCATCCTGGCTGGTAACACTTCCATCATCCCACACTACTGGATGGGTAAATACAAGGCTAAGTCTCCAGGAGAAACCTTGTGCCCTCCTGGGAAGCTCCTGCACCCAGGAAGCATGGGCAGAGTGAAAAGTCTTCCCGGCTGGGCTGTGACAAGAGACCTTGAGGTGGCTTCTGTCCTACCACAGGTGCAGCACCAGGTGGTGCCAAGCTCCTCTGCCATCCCCAACACCGCCCTGCCTGCCTGTGCTGCTCCTTGCAGGTGGGGAAAATGCTGTGCAGGTGCAGGTGCTGGTGTCACACTTGGTCCTGAGCACTTTTGGGTGGCCCTGCTGGCTTCTGCTGCCCTGCATCCGTCAGGTCCAGTCTTCTGTCACCTCATGTGCGGAGGTCCTGCTCAGCAGGACCTCCTTGTCTGGGATCTGAGCTCTGCTCCTCTATAGGGTTTATTCTGTGTGTCTCTCCTTGGTGAAATAAAAGGTATTTATCTTGCCATTTTCCATCTGACCCATAATTTAGGACAGATCACAGACAGTTCAGTTGGGCCCTTAGGACATCTGAAACCTTTATGGTAAAGAAAATAAATCAAACATATCTGAATGCCCGGTGAGGACACTTAAAATTAGTCACAACGATTTGATGAAATATATTTAAACAACCAAGGAAAATTTAGCATATGGGGTTTTTTTTGTTGTTTACATACATTCACCAAAACAATTTTTGAATTATTGTGAATTTGGGGAGTGGGGGAAAAAATACAAGCCAGTTTATTTTAAGTAGAGAATTGGGGGGGGGGGGGGGAAATAGATGCATTTCCTTCTGGTATTTTTTAATGAAAGATTCTTTCTGTTAATTCTGGAGTACAGTTTTAATTTAAAAACTAATTCCATTTTAATTATTATATTTTAAAAGGATTAAATCAAACAAGGTTTATAAAAGCCCATAATACAGCTTTTGCCCATAACAAGACTTGACAAATTTTCACTGTAGATAAATTCATTTTTAAAATTTTACTTGACAAAAATCCCTGAAAATTTTCCATATGCCATCAGTTGAATTAATTTTCTCCTTTTCTTTTTGTTTTTTCCAATGATGAATCTGAAAAATCAGTTATTTGCTGAGCTGTGCTAAGCAGGGCAACACATGCTTTGGTTTTTTTCCCCACACATGTCTTTTTCTCTAATTTTACATAATCTGCAGTTCTGCACAATCTTCATTGTTTCTATAGGATGTTAGTCTGAGTTAGGAAAGCAGGAGTAAGACCAATGACTGAAGGAAGCTTCTGAAACCAAAAATGTTGACAGTGTTCTGGACCATTTTCAGACCTTCTTTCACAAATGTCTCTGTGTAGCCATCATCTCACAAAGAGCTTTCTGTGGTTTGTACCTAGAGGTGCCACTCGAATCAGTGATGCTACCCAGGGGGAGGTTGAGATGTTTTCAAAATTATGTAGATGTGTATTTTAATATGACGTACATATAAAAGAGGAACTAAATGATACAAGTGTATGAGAGGCCTTATTTCAATGGAGTTTTCTCTCTTTAGGGAGAAGCATTTAACGTATTTATTTCTTTAAGGTCATAACAGAGGGAGTTCAGTTTGAGGAAATGTGAACACTAACTTTGGATTTTAAATCAAATTTCAGCCCTTGTGACTTCAGTTCTGCAGAACTGTATCTGAATAACAGGACCCAACACTCTGAACAGCCCAAATGGAAATATATTCAAAGGTGACAGTTCCTGCTAGTTTACAGCCACAAGCTTGTCAGATTGAACTTGAAATCTGACCTGAGCATACTCAAAATTCATCCCAAGTTCTCCTAACGCTGCCTGATAAATTTTGCCTGGCAGCAGTTTTTATTACAAGGGGATTTCTTGAAGTATGAGAACTAGCTCCAAGCCATCTCAAAAACAGTAATTATTTCAATGTTTCCTGGTTGCTAGATAGAGTCCCAGATTCTTGGAACTGTGCAAAAAAATCAGCAATTTTGTGTCAAGTCAGCATAAAAATGCTTTAGATTTATCACAGAAAGGGGCCTTGTGTAAAATGTGTTTAAGATTCAGTGAAACACTTTGTCCAGCCCAAAACAAAATGTTTTCTTTCATGCAGGGCAGTTTTTATTCTTGCAAAATGAATGTGGGTCACTGGTATTTAGCAAATCTTGTTTCATAAGATAACAGAATATTTTCACTTAGTTTCCCAAAGCTTCCCACAGGAGGGAAAATTGGGAGGCGTGTGTGAAACTTTAACAAATTTGAGTTCATTTGTAAACAGTTTCCTTTCATTTGAGACTGTTTAATTTTTAGGTGAACAAACATTTCTACCAAACTGTTTCAGTCAGCTCTATTTGGAGTAAATATGCTGTATAGGCATTCATCACCCTGCCAACTGTACTGAAGTCCCGTGACTGCTTGCCCTGTGGGCTTAACCTGGGCTATCGACGATGTGTATGTGGCAGATGTGCCACAGGACTGCTAATTGCCTGATTAAAGCCCTTTTCCTGATTTTTGGGTCAAAATGAACCATCAGGTCTGAAAGGCTTGTGGGGTAAGGAGAGAAGAGCAAGTTTTCTTGCGGCTTTCTCATAGCCAGCTCACGGCCTCATGGACTCATTCCTGCAGAGGCTGATAGGGGAATGAGTATCTAAGGAATGAAGAATGGCTTCAGGCTTTGCTATTTTTCTTTGGCGTACAATGGACTAGGCTTTATTTCATGCTGGAAAGTTGGCTTCAAGGAGCTCACTGTGTCAAGGTCAGAAGCACACAACCACATGAGATTTCTCTGTCAAGTTTAGAAAGTATTAGTGGCATTTCTTGGATTTTACTCAAATAGTTACCTTGCTAGCAGATTAATTTAGCAAAGCACCTCCCATGTGGAAGAACTGCAGAAGAAAACACAAATCTGCCCTCCTTTCAAGTTGAAGGGGCTTTTGAAACCATTTCAGCTCAAACAGTTGCATTTTGGTGGTGAATGAGGACCAGGTGGTGTGGACCATACCTCTCCTTGGGGCAGAATGACCAGAGGCAGCTGTCTGGAAGCCAGTTCATGGCTGGTGAACAAATTCCCAGCAAAGCCTCACGATGTAGAAACATCCTTTCTCTCAGACACATCACTGAGGATCTTCAGTTTCACCCCATGGTATTAAGATGAGCAGCTGGTACAAAGTAATGTGTTTGGCTTTGTTTTCTGACAATAATATGCCAACAACGTAAATGAAAAATTTATTTACATACAAAAATAATACTGATGTTCAGAAGAATCAGATAAAACTCTCTCAAAGGTTCATAGTAAACAACATTTTTACCTTTTCTTCATATGATTCATTAAGCACAATTTCTGTAGCTTTTTAAGCATCCTGCAACTCTCTGAGGCTGACAAGTGAAAGGGATGAAAAACAATTCTAAGAGAATCTATTCTTGTCTTTCTCTAATGGCTTATAGATTCTGCTATTTCCATAAATGCTCTTTGAAGGGAAATTGTGTGGGATTTTAATGGCTTTTCGAGTTCATGTGGGTGTCACTTGCTTTGATGTATGCCAGATACAAAACAACAGTATGTCTGAAAGCAACAATCAATGGGGTTTAAGGTGAATGACAAGTACCATGCTTAGGAATACACTTATCTTGGGGTTATTGCACCCTTATCGCAGGAATAGCATTGAGTTACCACTGTTTTGTGTGTAAGGAAGAGTCTCTTTACTGCATTTTTCAGGGCATATTAAAGATGTATTATGCTTTTATAAGCAAGATATTTTTTCCCATTTGTGACATGTTGCTTATTACCTCAAGTTTAAAAGAAGTGCTTTGGGACAATGATTGTACTCAAATCGAACTTAGAGCCAGATTTTCACAAGCCTTTTGACAGGAAAAAGTCATCTGGAGTTATCTGGCTAAGGGACAGAAAGGTTCTATAAAAGTGTTTTACTGTTGCAATATTCAAAATAAGCTTTAGTTGTAACACCAGTGGGAAAAGCTCTAAGCTTTAAGGTTAAATTATATTGGGAACGATTCTTGAATAAAATTCTGTGAGGAAATAATTAGGTTCAGGTTTCTCTTTCAGTCTAGTTTCTGGCTGGGAAAGACTTCAGTTCTCACTGTCCTTCACAGTGTCACCAGTGACTCTCCTACCCCAGCCCAGCTCTGCCATCGCCCCACTGGGCACCACTGCACCATAAACTCACTTCTTCCATAGCTTTGTCCATGACTATTTACATCCCTGTATAAAGTGTATCTCTTATTTAAACCTAGGTCCATTATTTCATTTTTGTTATCACAATTGTGGGCCAGGACTTAGAGAACTATGCAAAAAAAGCAGTGGAAAACCAGACAATGCCTATGGTCTACAGAGAGATGGATGTTTACTTGACACAGAAGGTGAGACTTTGGGAAAAGTATTATCTTGCTAAAGCTACTATTTTTGTTGAAACATATCCTCCTGAATTAGGTTTCCATGTATCAGGAACATCCAGACTCTGATTGACAGCCTCAGTACTTTCAAAGTGTCCTGCAGCAGTTTTGTCTTTAAAAAGGAGTTAGATGTAACTAGATCAGGGGATATGTGTCCCTTACAGGACAAATGGGAGAGCACTGTTTTCAGCTGAATGTGCTTAACCAGCCTAGACTTTAAGGGTGGACCCAAGTGGCCACCAAGAAAGTAATTGTTGTGGTCACAAACAGCAAATTTTCAAGTTCATTGTAGTGATTATCTACTAAATATAACTGCTTTACAAATGTAACAAATGGAGAAATCTATACAAACTGATAAACAGAAGTGTAAAATGCCAACTCAGATCAAATCACTGAGCCAAAAAGAGTTTTTGCTATCTGTGTTGGAAGGGAAATGTGCCTCGTTGCTCTTGGATAAGAACCAAAAAACATTCTTTACATGAGTTTTCTTGTTGTAAGAGGTATACTGAGAAGAGCAATCTCTGTATTTGGGTTGGGGCTACTGACAGACATTCTTGAAATTCACCTTGACTCGCAAATTATTGGAGTATTTAATCTTAACAGACTCTTGCTGAAAAGAGAACACTGATCTTTTTGTATAGAGGAGAAGAGGTATTTTGACACACTTTGTACAGATAGCTCAGCTGTTACTATGTCCATTGAAGGACAGAAAAATGTTGTTACCTGTGAGAATTAACTAAATTTGGGCTGTGATTTATGACTTCTGACAACAGCCCTAAACAAAGCTGATGTGGCATATGATCAACCTGGACTGATTGATCCATTAGTAACAAAGAACTCTTGCCCCAGGGAAAAATGTTGATTACATGAAGAGGACACTAAACTGACATCCATTCCAGCAGATCCTGAGAAAAGGTGAGCTATGCCATCTTTCCTGGTAGAGCTCAGTGTGTCTCCTCTTGTTTACCTATTATCATAGATGCTGCTGGATTCCTGATTCTCACAAGACTCTGTGCTACCTATCTGAATTTCAGTAGCTGAAATAATTATTTCTCCTTGCTCTCTGCAGAGCTGAGAATTGAATACTGCCAGGAAAAACCAGCTTCATTTCCATTAGTTTTAAATCCCTTCCATTCAGCCCATTCATAGTTTTATCACACCACAGTGCTACAGGCTTGAGGAGAAGAGAGGAGTGAAGAGCAGTCTAGCTGTGAACAGATGATGGGCAGAAGACCCTTCCAGGAAATAATTGCCCTGCTTTTGAATGATCTGTATTTCACAGCAGCTGTGCTGCTTCTGAGCTGGAGTATGAGGGTTGATTTTTCCATGCAGACAGCAGCATGTGGCCAGAGACTCTGCAGGTGCTGGGCTTTGGGTGAGCTGCCTCAGTAGCTTGGCTCGCTGGAGCACTGGAGGGAAGCTGTAGGGTGAGGCCAGGCACGACAAGGCCTGTTCTCATCTGGTATGACACAAATTCACTGCACAGGCCCAAACCTGTGTGCCTTTGACACCCAGCTTCAGCTGGGAGACAGCGGAAGGCCTGTGAAGAGGCTTGAGGAAAAAAGGAGTTAGCACTGCCTGACCTGATAGGAATTGATGTGCCATTAAGAGAGTATCCTCCCACTTACTAAAGGAAAATTTCCAGGAGTCAGTGCTGGGACAGTGGTGAGAGGGACAGAGCTTGGAAAGAGGGCCAGTCATGACTGTGGCAAGGTGCTCCCAGCCAGCAGCTGTCTCTGAAGGGTGCTCTTTTCCTGGGACAGCAGAGTTCCTGAGCTGGAACTGGGCAGTCAACATGGTACCAAACAACTCCAGGGGACATTTGTCCCTGTATCCTCATGGCTTCAGGGAATAAAGGAATTGAAGCCTCTGTCCTTCCTCAGCATCTGCAATACCTGCTTGAGGATGACACCCAAGCTGCAAGAGGGCTGAACAAAGCCGAGCAGCTCCTGGAGAGAGCACGTTACATTTCTCATTGGTATGTATGTATAGTTTAGAGAAGTACATTGCCTTGGACAACATCATAACCAAGGAAGAATCATTTTTCACCCTTACTTATACCTCGTCCATAGCACCAGTTTGGTCTATTTCTTGGAAAGTTTCCACCTTCTAATTTCCATGAAGTCCCACCCACACTTGGGAACTTGCAAGGATACTCTGGGGACAAATTATGCCAATGGCTAGAAGGACCTCCCAAGAAGGGAGATGTTGGTTGAGCACTACTGCCAGTTAAAGTTCCTGTCGCAGTGGCAGGACCTGGCTGCAGCAGCAAGACCGGCACATGCACTCTCCCAGCACAAACACATCCAATTTGTATCAGAGACAAGAAGTCCATTGGGGTATAAACGTTTGTTGCCACCATTGGTCACTGCAGCAGAGTTTAACAGATGAGCTGAGAGGGGAAAGGGTTCATCTTTTGCACTTGCAGGTGGGCTCCGTGCAGGCCATAGACAGGTCTGTGGCAGCTGCTGCAAAGATACCTCAAGTTGCAATGGGTCTGAAGAAGCTCTGACAAAGATCCTGCAGATTAACAGCTCCTGCAAAGATGTTTGCTGCCACAGACCCCTGTGCAGCATCAATCCCAGGTGCCCTGTGAAAGCACAGATTTGTGAGAAGTTGTGTGGTGCATGAAATCAGCAAGAATTACAGACATGCTCCACAAACTGACATGGAGATGTGGGTATTTGTTGGAAGCTCTAAAATAGAAACCAGAGTGATTCCCTAATACAGAAGTTTTACAGACTTCAGTTTAGGCAGGCCTCTGTTATACTGCTGTCACCTCCTCTTGTTCTCTGCTGCACTCCCTGCTCCTGGAGGCAACCTGAAGCCTCCAAAGCCCTGCAATGGGGTGAAGAGGATGGAAAAGGTGGGTCATCACCCACATGGTGATACTACACCTCTTCTTTCCTTACTCTTATACTCACATTCCACACTCTCAGCATTTCTTTAATGAGAAGCAACCCCCTTGAGCCAGACAGGGAGAATAAGAAATTCTGACAAACAGAGAGGAATCCCACTTATTGCTGTTCTCCCCTCAGTATGAGTGAGGTGTGGAGGAGACAGGAGTACTACTGCCTGGGGCAAGTGTTTTCCCCAGGCACATCCAGCAAGGATCCCCATCACTTCTTTGCCCCTCATCTAAGGGACAAGAGCAAGTTTTCAGGGTGCTCTGACATTATAGGAAAGTAGACAATCATACAGGGTGGTTCTGCAGCTAGTGAATTTGTATTAGATAAATGTGTCATGGCAGGTATTGGAAGTGATTCACACTCACATGGATCTGGGACATGAAACTGGGGCAGGAGTATTTGTTTCAAACATTTCAGAAATGGTTCCTGCTGCTTCTGTGGTGGTGCTGCTGAGGAGTGGTGGGTTTCCTGGCAAAACGTGGAGCTGAGACTGTTTGCAGGGTAAGAGAATGGGGCTTTGTTGCAGGAGATGGGTTTGCTCCTGCCCAGGGGTGGAAACTCAGCAGCGGTTCATTCTTTCCTTCCTCTCTTGTTGCCAAAGGCAGACACTAAGCTCCTCTGGGGAGCTGTAAATGAGTATAATTCAATACAGGGCCTTAAGTGAGCAGCAGCACACTTGGCTTAAAGCTATTCCTGTTATGGCCAGGGGCAGACATCTGGGATGGGTGGACAGATGATCTGATCTTGTGTGGAAATCTCATTGTGCCCCAGCCACCGTGCTCTACTTCACTGTAATAAAAAGTAATTTGATCAAATATTTTTGCACATTATTCTTCTGTTAGAATAATTATTCAATGCATGCCAGCTGCAGGAGTTCTTGCACCTTTTCCTATGCAGTGGCTAGGACTGGTTTCCCACACTTTTCTTCATCAAGATACTGGAAAGGCTCCTGCACTGGCATCTGTTGAGGTTGTGCAGCAGGTAAGAGAAGAGAGAAACACTCTTCTTTTTCAAGGTGCACAGGAGTTAATTTATGCCCAAAATTTTAACAGAGGATATGCAAATACAGGAAACCCCAAAATGTTTTTTCCACCTGTTCTTGTTCACTCTGGGGAACAGAATTCTCTCTGCTCATTTTATATTTAACACTTGGGTTAAATTAAACATAAGCAGACTAAGAAGCGAGGTGCAGTTACTGCACCATACTCTTCCCCAATGGTTTCATGCGGAAAGACAAATCTCTACTTCATTTTAAATCACCATAAACTTTTGCAATATTGCAGATGGATCAGAATTGTTTTTATTATTAATAAATCACTACAACACGTCCATTTTGTGAAGGTATACATTTTGGGCTCGCTGTCTTAGCATGCGTCTTGAATTGAGGTTTAGAGGTTTTTTCGCCCCCAGCCTTTCCTCTACCCACCCAAAGAAGGGTGGCCTATGGTGCAGAGTGATTGTTCCTAATTGCATGTTGATAGGCAAGGAGCACAAAATGTACTGCGTCCTGCTCCTGCAGCTGGTCTCTATGAAACAAAAACCTTGAGTTGCTTATCTTGGAGAAGCTTGCTCTTTTTCCCAGAGTGAAAATAATTTATGGTCTAACTGGTCTGAGCACTAAATCCGAGTAACTAGGATCCAGCCAGAGATTCCTATTAAAGGGTTAGTATCCATCATAATTGGCTGATGGGGTGTTTTGAAACTCATTAATCACTGTGCTGGCAGCAAGCAAATTAGAAACTCTGTGTTCTGCCGCTGACTTCCCATTTCACTGAGTGAGTTAAATGCAAAGCATGTGTTACTGGCATCAGCGATTTCAAAAGTGGGTGTTTCTCTGGATGTAAATGGTACTTAATAATGTTCCACCTTTGACTGAAACTAGGGCACGCCCTGCCATGAGGTTCTCATCATCTAATTACACTTACTCAATCTGAATTCAGATCATGCAATTCAAGCTGGGTTCTACCTGCCAGATTAACTCTTCAGCTTGTCTTGACAGAAAAGCCATACCCCAGGATCTCAGAGACACCCAGCAGGTTGCTGGGGGGAATGGGCAGAGCTGTCCATGCCACCTGCTCCATGTCTGCTGCCCTCTCAGACAGGACTCTGTTTTCCCACCCACGGCAGTTATTGTGAAGAAAGGGGGGTCATTTTCATGCAGGAACCCCGTGTTTTATGCAGATCTCATGGGAGCAGTGCCACGGGGTGGACACTTGAAACCAATGGCTACTGTGACAGCCCTTGAGCATCATATCTTGGGCTAACCCATTGAAGGGAAAGAAAAATGAGATTAAAGCCTCTTTCCAGCTCCAGCAGAACATTTTGTCTGCTAGAGACAAAGTCTAGTCTGTGCTTCAGGCCTGTTCTGGCTATGGTCTCTGTGCTCATCCTCCCAGCAGCTCTCTATACAAGTAACACTCCCCAGAGACCATTTTTGAATTCTGAGGCCAGCTGAGGTATTACAGTTCATTGCTCGTGCTACTGAATTTTCTCAGCCCTCAAAACAGGGTTACATTCTCCCCGTCTTACGTTCTCCCCAGCTGCTGCCTGGTGGAGACTGGCTGTCACTGGCCAAAACCATGCCAGTCAGCATGCTCAAAATGTGCTGCCATGGACACTCAGAGGTAAGTCAGTGCTCATACCCTACCCTGCTTTGTTTCCTGGTGCAGATGCAGTCAGTGGTGCCAGATGTGGCTGGGTTCTTCACCATCCTCAGCATTCACACAGCTGCGGTGATGCTTCCCTAGGGGGGAGTATGTAAAGGAGCTGGGAGCAGAGGCATTGTCTCCTCCTGTACCAGTACTCAGCTTCACTTTGTTTTGCTTTTTAACTGTAACCTAAAACCTCTACAGGGTGATGGAGAGGTACAGACTGTTCCACCCCCAAATATTCAATAGGTGCCTTGGGCATACTGCTCTGAGCTGCATTCCCACCCTCAAACAAAGAAAAAATGCTCTTAATCCGCCTACTCCAACACCCTCTGCTAACGGTCCTTTGAGCAAGTCCTGCTCTTGCTCTCAAGGCTTTGGTTTTTTGCCAGCAGTTTGGGATGCCAGAGAGGGGAGAGAAGTCCAAATGAGAACAGTGTGTGTCTAATAACCATGGATGACACTTTCACTGATAAGGCTCTGCTCTGGTCTTCATCTTGTATTTCAGCTGTTACTTATGAAGTTAATAAAAACTGTGGTTCACACAGTGAGCAAGCAGGTTCTCCAGAGATTTCCTTCCCTCTTAATGGTTCTTGGTGAGTGAATGCCTTGTGATTAAAAGAAGGACAGGGTCCCATTTGCCATGCACAGCAGTGCTGCTGGCCATGTAAGAAAAAAGCAGCATACATCAAGCTTAGCCCCCCAGCTTCTCAGTTCATAATTCCTAAGGAGTGAAAGATCTTTACTGAAAAGTGCAAGACTGGAGAGATGTTTCTCTTGGATCACTTCAGTTTTAGCCACACTGTCACCATAATAATGCTCTGTAATTACATCTTGCATTTTCATCTCTATATTTCAGCTGAAGTTATGAATGTTTAATTACACAAGTCTCATAAATACCTTTTGGGGCAGGTCAGCATTCAGATGATATCTGTTTTCATGTAGCAGGGACACACAATCTCAGGGAAAATCAGCGCTGTGGGGCGGTGCAGGAGTAGCCCCAGTTAAGCCAAGGTGATTTGGTCTGTGCATGGCCTCATTGCCCTGGGGAGCCTGAAATGGTGTAACCCTTTTGTGGGGGGTAACCTGCACCTCTCAAAGTGTCACCCTCACAGTAAGGGCCAAACTCTGCCTCCCTCATTACACACCTCCACTGCCACCCTCAGAGTGTACCAAATAATATCTGGTGCTGGCAGCTTTCCCAAGAGCGTAGGGAGAGGAGTGTCAGCGACTGCAAAGCCACACAAGAGATCTGCCAAGCTGCTGTGCCTCTGAAGCTTGTTGGGGTGTGTGTGTTGGCCAAGTATAACATAGAAGATGCCTCTCCTGAAGGATTAAGTGCTCCATGTTAAACAGCAAACCATCCATCAGCCTTTAATTTTTCACTCATTCTTTTGTTCACAGCAATTTTCAGGACCTTATGACAGAGGGCTGTCACTGCTGTCATTTTTGTGTCTCTATTCACCTTGAATAACTGAAAAAGGATTGTTGCTATCCCCATTTTCACTGCTGAGGAGAATACCATATCTTTGTCCAAGAAATATCCTTTGGTTGGTATACACTGCAGCCACACTGGAGCAGATGGGGCATCAGACAGCAGGTCTGTATTAAGACTGCTAAGGAATATAGACAGGCTGTGGGTTTTTTTGGTTTTTTTTTTTCCAGCAAGTTCATATATATTGTGAGAAAGGATGGTTCATGTCAAATATTTGTTGGCATTTTTAATGTGAAAGAGCTAATGAGCCCATCTTGTCATCTGCTCTGGAGTGCACAGTGAGCGAAGAGGGGCTCAGCTTGCTCATTACACTGATCACTAGGGTGTAAAGGGCTCAAAGGAGCTGGCAGGGCTGCCTTGGCCTCCTGGGCACTAGCAGAACTCTATTGGTGTGCACTGCAGAAGTGCCCAGGGCTTTATTTAAACCAGGACTGTCTTGCATTCGTTTCAGCAGAGGCTCAGCTGCAGCAGGTAGGCACTCGGCCAAAGAAGGCGCTTTTATTACCATATGATGAAAGTTAAGCTCTGATGTCTCTTGACCCCTAGCCATGGGCTGCCAACTGTGATATTGGGAGAAACCCTCTGCAAAGAAACTGGGAACTTATGGTGGAAGAGAAGAATTTTACTTATATAGGTAAACATGGAATGCAATGAATACAGAGCAATGAAACAGGGCCAATGGCATGCAGAAAGCACAGGCAACAATGACACAGAAATCAATAATTGTGTGATTATGTGGATAACAAGCTAGAGAGACAAAACATTTCATTTCAAAACTGAAGATCTGTGACACAGGATATGCATAGTTGGGCAGCCTACTAGGAGAGAAATCCTACCCAACAAATTTTCAAGATGGTTTCAGAGAAGATCTCAGGGCATCTGAAGCTCTAAGTTTCAATATGGATGAACACTCATTTCTACAACCCCAGTGTGAGCCAAAGCCTCTCCTGTGATCTAATTTCTTCCTATCTCATCACTAATACCAAATCATTTTAATGTCTCTGTAAAGTTCTGCTGCTTTTAATTTCAAATACTCTACAGTTGTAAAGGTAATCAGTCTTACTGTTCATATTAAGTAACTTTGAACTAGACATAGCTATATTATCATGTATGAGGTGACAAATTAATCTCTTGGCCATTTGTGATAAGACTGTCGTGATAAACACTGCTCACAGAAAACCCAGAGTTTACTTCCTGACCTTCTGATCTCCAATGCTTTTCAGGTCCCCTTATTTCCTTATATCATAACTAAATCTAAGGTGGGAATACTGCCTATATATTTATTCCAGTGTTGCTGAACCACGGTTTACATACAACTTCTAAAGCCATTGCTAATCATCTTTAGTAAACAAGTATCTTAACAAGCTTAATCTGCCTTGTGTGTTCAGCAAACTACAGCCTGCTGGAACAGTCAAGATTAAATCACATTTTTATGAAGGGTCAGAAGACGTTTCCTGGCTGGAGTTTGAACCACTGGTAGGAGAGGAGTCAGAGTGGGCTCCTGGCAGCAGCACCACTGTACAGACCCGCTGGGAGGCACTGGCTTGTTCAGCACTCAGAGCAGGCAATCTCAAGCTGCTATGCCCCACTGCTGGCACAGAAGGAGACCTGGCAGGCAGCTGGCTGACTGCCCCGGGGGGACATGCCTGAGGGTGCTCTGCTCTCCCAGACAGGCTCTTGTGTCAAGGGTCCCTTGGTCTCCCAAGGGCTTCCTGCAGACCACGCCAACATTTTTACCACTGTACTGACAGTTTTGAGACCTGCTACCTTAGCCATCACTTTGCACTTTCCAAACCCACCTCTGCTTGTGTTATTTTTCACATAAACACACTGTCATAATCAAGCCCAGGAAATGCAGCAGGAATCATTTGTTCTGACATCCTGCTCTCTGTTCCATCAGCACATGAAAAACAGCATTTCTAACACTCCCTTTATAGTCTGAACCAAGATTACACTGAGCAATGGCCATGGTGTCTACTTGTGACAGCAATGCTTGTTTCCTTCTCTTTCAATATGAACACACACATTTTAAGAACGAGTGTAAACCCAACGTGCGTTGTACCTGGTGTCTGCTCAGATATTTCTATGTTAGAGCATCTACGTCATGTCTCTATTAGACTGTGGTGCAGGGCCTTGAGTGGGTCTGGTGGCCTGAACCACTGGTGCTGTGGTCTCATGTGCCCTGAGACCTCTCTGCAATGCAAACCAAACAAGAGGCAGTAGCCAGAACCAGGAGATTTGCTTCAAAAGCACATGCCTGACCCAGATTAAAATATTTAGGAGGATGCATGTGTAGATTTAGGCCAAAACTAACCTGTAAACCAGGTCTGGATCTAAACCCAGACTTGGGCTCATCTCCAATTTTAGTGTTGAGAAGCCAGGAGCAAGAATAAGGTATCAGAAACTGTCCCACTGATGTTTTTAGAGTGCTGATGAAATTTACTGAGATGTTCTGGAGAATGATTGTCAGGACCCTTTCAATAAGGAAAGTGATCACAGCACCAGCCTGACAGAGTTCAAGAAGCATTTGGACAACGCTCTCAGGCATGTGGTGTGATTCTTGTGATAGCCCGTGCAGGAGTGTGCTGGCCTTGATCCTGATGGATACCTTCTAACCCAGCATATTCCATAGTTCTATGGTACGTATTTGTGGGCCAAGTGGATAGACTTGTTACCTGTTACCTTCAGTATGAATAGCTGGGTATGAGTTCAATTCAACTACTTCATGGACTAAAACCAGATCTGTGTTTAGTGGGCAGAGAGGTTCAGTCAGAACTCCCTGAATGACTACCATGTACACTTTTAGAACTTTTTGCTTTCCATCCGAATATGGTATAATGACAGACTTTATGGATTCCCGGTATTTCGGTTACTGTCCTTTTAATGGATTCCAGCTATTAATTTGAAATTGAACCTGCCTCAACTTAACTCCACTTCTATGCATTTTAAGTGTACTTCAAAGTTCATTAATGAGTAGCCTTAATAAACCCAGGCTTGCCATAATTACAAATGTCTAAATCACTCACTCTGAGTAGCTCAGATCTTTGCATTCAAGTGCAGGTGCTCAAAGGAGCACTACTGTGTACAGATGCAACCACACACGTTCATACTCATTTCTAGGGCTGCTTTCACAGTACTTATGGATTAGAATGAACTTTGAGCCATGAAGTTGTTTTAGTGGAAACACAGATGAAATCATCTTTCACCTCTGGGTCACCAGTGTGATTCCATCAGAAAACAGCTCTGCTGACTGAAAGTTTTCAGTCGGACACTGAGAGCTTAAAGAAACCTCATGATCTCAGCACAGCTGTTAATAGAAAGCAAACCTAGCACTAACTCATGTCACTTTTGGCAGCCACAGCAGAAAGGCCAAACTCCCAAATCAGCATGGGGGCTGCACGGCTCTTTTAGCCCGGAGGTAGCTTCACAGTGGGCAGTACATTATCCTGGCAGGGTGGAGATTGGAAAAACTTGTATGGCAACCCTTTGGACTATTCCTGTCCCTGGGTTAAGAGGTGGTCACTTTTCATCTTGTTCCGTAGGCTCCCTATTTATAGAAAAGGAAAAATATAGGAAAGTGCCCAAAAGAGTCACTTGCAGATTCTATTGCATGTACTAGTACAAACCAAATTCTGAAATAAGGATTTGAACCTCCTGGGACTGTATCTGAAACCTATTCATTTCATTCAATCTGTGCTCAGGTAGAAATTCTCAGTACCTGAGTAGGAACTGTCTCTGCAAGAAGTAAGGAATCACAAAATTCTTAAGAGTTTGGACACTTCACAACAGAATTTGCCTTCACGTTTCACTGGCAAGGTGTCTTCTCTCATTCTTTTTGCTGATGTGTAAAAAGTATTCCTCTTCTTTGACTTAATCTATCCACACTCTCTGCTTGAAAATCAAGCAAAAATTAAATGACCATTCCTCTGCTTACCATACTTTTGCAAAAGGAGAAGAGAGATCCACTGTTCGTGTTGCTCACAGAAAAAGCTACCAACTTGTAATGATGATGTAGGCATAAGGAGAATGAATTTGCAAATCTGGCTTCTCCAAGAGTCTGCACAAGGTGTAGATGCCAGCAGTTTTCTTCAGCTGGCTGAATGTAAAGGTGAAAACAAATGTGACAACCTTTCACTGTCAAGGGAGGAAAGGTGAGAGTTAGAGAGATGCATTATTCATCAGGGAGTTTATTTTCATGACACATTCAGATCCATCTGGACACCTAGTTATCACAGAGTTGACGAAACAAATGGCATTGGAACATGGATGGAAGTCAGTGAGGACTGGAACAGCTGAATCTAGAGTTAGGAAGTAGGATGGGAGTCAAGGTCTGTAAGAATACAAACAAAAACTTTTTAAGTGCCAGAATGAAGGGATGATCACTTTCAGATATTTAGCTCAAGGCTGGCCATGCCCTTGGGTAGCCAATATGCAACTCACTGAATTACTATATTTCCACAACATCTGAAATAATTTTCCAGCACTTATAAGGGCCCTTTCCAAATTGTAGTCACTGATAACTAATAGGGGGTGATCTCACTTTGCAACTGACTCAAGTGTCTAGTCTTTTTCTCAGATATCAGTTTCCACAAAACCTGTGAAAATTTTGTATCTTGATCTGTTAAATGTTGTTGAAACTGACCAATAACTTGAAAAATCTGTAAAAATATGCACACATACACAAAAAACAAGGCACAGCCTAAGCCTTGTTTCCAAAGAAAATGAGGTTAAAAAAACTGCAGGATGTGAAAATGAAAATTCTAAGTCATGAAGCACAAAGGTATTTGGTTTCCCTGTTGGGACGTAGGATTTGAGACATCTTGGCCATGCCCTGAGCCATGCTAGCTCTTGTTTTGTTTCATTCCTTGGCCCAGAACAGCCCTCAGTCAGACAGCAGCTCCCATCAGGTGTCTAATAACACTTGCAGCTGAGTTTATTTATGCTTCATATCTTAAAGGAAGGTCTTTTACATCTTAAGAGAGGAAAGGATTTTGTGTGTGAAGCTTGACAGTGAAGAGGTTGCTTAATGGCTAACCTGTTTGATCAATGTGAGTTGTACTATGAGCACATTGTTTGGAGAACTCCTGCAGAGGGAATGCTGCAAACAACTCCCAAAAGGCTGGGCTTTCATGTGGGCTAGGCCCTCTGCAAGAGGGAGGGGTTGGTATTCATGGGTGAGCCTGTAATGAATGTGCCTCTCTGATGCTGGCCTTGTTGAAGGCCAATTCAGACGCTGAATAACTTTTGTTAAAGCCAATGGCAATGTAATTGCTTCCCGAGGAAAAGTGTCTGTGTAGGTGTTGGGAAGGGTGGAGGTGATGATCTCAAATAGGGCAAGTTAATGGTAGTTCTGCACCGTTGTCCAATGTGACAAATTCACACTGAAGTTAAGGGTGTGATTGGGCTGAAGCTTCCCAGGAGGTTGAGACAATATATTAAACTATGTAGGTTATCTTCAAATGTGATGGTTAGCCCCCAGTGCTCGGGCCCCTGCAGCTGCAGAGAGGTTAGGAGGTAGCAGGGTGAGGGGAAGAAGTGTATGACATCTTAGGGCAACTGATTTTGTAGGATTTATGGGGCTTTGCCTGTTCTTCAATCCAACAGGTCACCAGTGCTGACTGACCCATCTGAGAGAAGTGTCAGCAATATGTAGCAGGCAAAGCAGTAACACTGTGCTGCAACTTGGTGACTTTTTGCCCAAGTAGTCCCTTGGTGACTCCAGGTAACAGGAACAAGTCACTAGGATGCTTGCATTATTGAGTTTTGGTGCTGACTCAGACTGGAGAAGTTAAAGTCATATAGTAGCAGCTGCACACCTGAATGTGCCTTCTTGTCTTACTAGTACAGGATAAATGAGCCAAAAGTTCTATGGGATTATTCTTGGCTTTTCTCAGCAAACTTGCTCTTCCAGCCTGGTATTACTTCCTCGTGCAACTCCTTCTCACCATTTTTTGTCCTCTCTACCCCATCTTGATCATTTTGAGGCCATATTCAAGCCCTACCAAGATGAAGGAAAGCAGTTGAAGTGGCCATCCATGGGAAGGGGACTGTACTTTAGGAAAGAGTCACTTTAGAAAGTGCTGGGTTTGGAGAATTTTTCTTCACCCATGGGTGACTATCAAGGGCAAAGGGAAGATACTTCCCCTGCAATGAGATGTTCCACTGCTCCACCACCCTCAGAGGGTTTTGTTCATGTCCTTTGCTGTCAGTTACTTCTGGGTCTGTGTGTTCTTTGCTGTCTGCCAGGAAATCCTTCAAATACTGTGACAAGGGCATTGGTGACGCACCAACTACCTCTTAACAATGTGAAGAGGGGGAAACTCACAAAGAAAAGAAAAATAGGTAGTGACTGAGCCTTTACTAGGTTTTTTTCTCACCTACAGTTGAAGAAATTGGGTCTGAACAAGTGATCTTTGCCTAAGAATTCAGGAGAAGCTGAAGGTGAACCCAAGGACCCTATACTTTCTGCTGGTGGCTTTTGTATAAATCACTTGACCAGCCTCTGTAAAAGTGTTGCATTTCCTTCTGGCTCCTGCAGACATCCTGCCTTAGGGCTGCGTTGCCAGGAGAGCATGGACCTTCTTCATGCCAGCCAAACTCTGGCCTTTACTTCCAGACATACAGGGATATATGTTGTCCTTTCAGACAGGGAAACACAGTCCTGGCCTCAGGCACCCAGGAGTGCCAAATTGCTGACTCAGCCCAGACAGTCCTCGACCAAAACCCAGCTGGGCCCAGCACATATCAAGTGTGCAAGATTCCAGCCTAATGCGACAGTATTTCTTTTGGACTGTTTTCTTAACTGCCAGCTTGGAAAAAATCATAAGTAAAAAGGCCTCGAGCAGAGTCCAGCTCATACAAGGGCTGGCAACTCTGATAACCATGTTTATTCTTGCAATTCACATGCAGAAAACCTGTTCCTACATGTCATACAGTCATTTCCACTGCAGCCATGGGAAAATGGTGTCTCTGCTGTGTTAGCCTGCTGGTGTTTGACAGACACCTTGCACTGTAATGTATGTTGCACCCGTGACTGCAAGGGCAATGCTGGGGAATACGAAAGCTGGAAGATATTTTCAGGAGACTCCATAGGAAATGAAGAGCGATGGTGTAGCTGCAGCTCCTGGGAATGCACTGGAGTGAAAAACTCTCTGCGGTGTACAGCGGGCTGAGCAGGGCAGGGAAGTTATCCACCATGCGGGTTTCAATAGGTATGCTATGGGAAAAGTAGTATTAGGAAGGCTCAGTCAGTTCTGGTGTCCTCAGAATCTTCAAGTCATCAGAATGAAACAAAAGATGGTGGGGTGTTCATCCCCTTAGTGTTCATCTCTAGTGATAAGCTCTTTCAAGATATGCATGAAGCTCCAGGCTGTATCTATCTTTTCTCTCACTCTTTAGGTTTTAACTATGCCCAGTTGTGAGATCATTCTAGATGAATACCCCGTGACAATAACTCCCTGGCAGCTCGTTAACCAATGCAAATCTGCAGTAATCCACAGGATAGTGGTGTTTGGAGAGGGGTGGAAACATGGCTGGCAAAACCTCTCTGTAGTCTCCCTGCAAGAAGATGTTTTGGGAGGCTCAGAAGAAGCAAGAGGAGGGTCTGCCTCATATGGTGCCTTGGTAAATTGCATACCACTGCCACGTGTTAGAAATCTCTAGCATCTGGTGTACGAGTCAAAAAAAACAAAAAAACAAAACAAAACAAAAAAACCACCACCTGGGAAGCACAGGAGGAAGGGATGATGTGGGGAACCCAGATACAAAGAATTTACTTTGTGCTCTGGAAATACCAGGGCCCCAAGCTGAATTTTAGGGAATATGCACGGAAAATATCTCTGCTTGTCTTCTTCTTATCTAGGTATCTGCAACTGCTGTGTAAAATACTGGCTGGATGAGCATTTGGCTATCTTTGTGTTTACATTTTTATGCAAAAAGCTGCCTTTTAATGACAAAACACACAAAATTAAGATGACAGCCTTTATACCATGGGTTGTTCCTATTTTCCCAGAGTATTGAGAATTTGAGCCAGAGGAGAGAGAAAAGCTGAGCTTTCCATTGCCCTGCATATGTAATTGCTGGGTATAGTAACCTAATGAAAAGAACCAGTGCAGGAGTTTAAAAGGATTAGCAACATTAAATGCCATTTACAGTGACCCATGAAATTCTGAGAAGTCTGCACACAGTATCACCAGAACAGCAGTCTCTGAGTCTCCTGGAGGAAACCTCCTGGCCTGTCTGAGAGCAAATCCTGGAAATTCCTGTGTGCTTAGTAAACAGGTCTGCTCACAACGTGCCATCCTGCTTGTTCATGGGGTGTTGGAGATAGGGAGTGGTAGATACTGAAGTCATTGGGATAAAATAACATACCTGGCATTTACGGGGTGGGGTTGGGTGGGGGGTGATGCTGCAGAAACTCCCCTTTCTCCAAGCACCCAGGTGAGGGATGAGCTATGGTGCAGTGCAAATACATCATGCAATTAGCCTGGTAGCCTCTTGGTGGGCTTTTGTGACCGTGACCAGCATATGGCAGGGCTGCCAGCCTTGCACTCAGGGTCCTTGGAAAGCCAGCATCACATGGCTGCAGCAGTTTTGGATCCTTCTCTCATAAATACCAAAGCAGCATGTGTAGAGAGATCAGGACATAGATAGTCCATGTGACAAGCCTTCAAACTGGCCTTAGTTTGGACACGAGAGGAAGGGCCAAATTCAGAAAGTAGGTTTAGAAACATAACTTTACAATTTTTTCAAAGTTGCAGTCTGCTGTTTTCACAGCAGAAAGGTGCACAAAGATACTGAACTTTCTGAACAGAGAGTGAGTGTTAGACTGGCCTTACAGTATCAGGCTGATACATCCCTTCCCCTCTCTTGAGCCCTCTGCTGCCTTCGAGGGGTGGATAGAGAAACTGGCAAGAGTCCTCCAGGCTGAAAGAATGAGGAGGTTAGAATAAAGGCTCAGAGCAAGAAGCTGATTTATTGGTATGGTGTTTGCACACTCTAGGTAATCCCACCACTGCTTGCACAAAAGCAGCAGGCTGATGTGCCATTTTACCACCCCAGAAGTGTGTGCAGCATCAGCTGTCACAGCAGAATTATTTTGTGGTTTTGAGATCCCAGGCTCTTCAGTCCTCCCTCTGGTTGGTTGTGGGACCTGAATCTGTAGTTCAACACACCCCCAGGTGAAGTGAGGTGATGGAGGACAGCAGGTGATATGATGGAAAGGGTGAAGATCAAAGACAGCTCTGAAAATTGCCCCCTGCCTGAAAGAGACCAGTATTCCAAGCTGGGTGGGGCATATCCTCAGCATCCATGAGGAGAGGTCACAGCAGCTTACACCTGGGGCCTGAGTCATCTCAGAAGCAATTCTTCATCTGTTAGTTGCACTACCTGTAAATGAAGTATCTTGTATAAGGCTTGTACAACACGCCAGGGTTTGTGGTAATCAGCTATGGGATACATGCTGCAGTTAAACACTATTTTTAACAATAATGCATCTCATTTAAGCAGCTGGAATATTCTGTTTTCAGGACATGTTTGCTGCCATACAGCTATAATATATTTATCACAAGCAAGCATATAGTTTCTGTAGTTTTTCTTCTATGCTATAACACTGTTCCTGACAGTTAGTGCCTAAATCCATTTTCTATGCACCAGATTTTCCAGTATTTAATTTCTCTGCAGCCTGAGAGTAATCAGGATATAAAGCATCAGGCTGTGGAGGCTGCTGAGACACACCTGCGTGAGAAGAGCTCCTGCAGTGGGGGTTCTTCAGGGGTTTTACTTGGACATCATAACTGGAGGAAGAGCAGTTGAATGCTTTAGTTGTGCTCTGCAAAATAGGTATTCTGAAGTCTAGTCCCATCTCAGGGGGCAGCTTGAAGACCAGCTTCCTAATCTTTGAAAGGAGATTTATAAAATTATTAAGGCCTTTTGACTAAAGACCCCAGAGGTATAAGGTATTATTATGATGCTGTGCAGTCATAGAGATTTAATTGAAGGTATTTAACTGCAGTGGCTGTAAAACAATTGAAATTATACTTGACCTTCTCTTTAGAGCAATGCTTTTAGACAGATTAAAAAGGTAAGTAATGCTTACAATCTTTGTGTCTTTCCTGAGGTTTTCTCCAATACACTTAATGGAGTTTTCACAATGCAGCCAGATTGGCAGGTATAAGGAATTCTAGTAATTATGCCCCCTAAATTCCTTGTACTTCTTTCCAACTGCGTATCTCTAGGATCAAAGTAAACATGATAACAACTGTCTGTAAAAGACTTTCTCTGGAATGACGCACAGAGACTCTGACCTGAAAATGAAAGCAAAGAATAAGCGGTTTTCCCAGTAAATCAGCGCCAAGACAGACTCCCAGTAGATGTTTACTGACAAACCCCAACATGTGCATGTTTACAGGTTACTTATTCAGTCGCAGGTGTAGAAATTCATGTGGTCACTCAGCTAAAGAAGTAATAATAGGCCAACAAAAAAGGCTTGTTAATTTAGTCTAGATGCTAATCTGAACTTCAACTGAACCTACTTGCTCAAGCAATCTATTCAGCAATCTCCAGGAGAAGATACTTTTTCTCATGTAGAGCCAGCCTAACAAAAATGTAAGCTAACCTCTAACTGAGATAGTTATGGAGAAGAAGTGTTCCCTGTGGGCAATTGGGCATGTGTGGAGGAGCAAGCAGGTACCTAAACAGTGCCTTTTTATTAGGGGAGTTCCTTGCCCAGTGCCAGAGCATTTTAAGATCGCTTAAAGAATCACTGGCAAAAGGAAGGAGATTGCTGGTCCCAACCTGCTCCAGTCTAGGATTGCTCAAAGGGTCTCATTTTGGATCACCTTTATAGGGCTGCAAGAGAGTGGGCTTTAGTCATAACAATGTTTCATCCTGGCCACGCTTCGGGTGGGAAACTTTCTTTGAAAGTTTGAGAACAGAAATATTATCTCGCTCGGGTCATTATTCAGGCAAAAAAAAAAAAGTTTCCAATGCTGTTCATTAAAAAACTAAAGCTCGTTAGACAGCACAAGTTTCTGAAAGCTGACAGTCTTTCTGATAAGGTCAGGAGGAGCTGAGCCCAGGTGCTGCTCCTCAAGGCCTAGCAAGCATTTCTCAGGTAATAGTGCAGCCTGGGCAGCTGGGGGAGAATGCACCACCACACCCAGTCCCCTGCTGCTGAAAGCATCCAGTCACAGGAATGTCCCAGGGCAAATGGGGGTGCTGAGGAGTCTCCTTTCTCCTGCTCAGTGAGCTCCTGCACTTAAGCTTCTCTTAGCCTAGAAAATAACTGAGGAGGGATTGATGTTTAGACCACTCGTGCCTGGCTCAGTCACACTGAGGTATCTTTTAAAGGACCTGAGATCCCCAAAGTGGTCCAGACACACCTCCCTGTCTGAGGACAAGTTGTACTGTGGAAGTGCTGGGCTGGCTGAGGTCAAGAGCTACTCCTTGTGCCCAAAACCTTCCTTCCCTGGGAGGAGAAGGAGGGTTGCAGTGCTCCTCCTTGAGCAGCAGGTAAATTTAGGAAGGGTTTCTGGGGCTTGCCTGATGTCGTGCAGGAGATATGACCAAAGCCCGTGTCAGACCAGATTCCCAGTCCCAAGGGTCTCCCACAGGAACATTATTCCTTTGCTGTACAGATATTAAATTGAGCTCGTGCAGCGTAGGTTAGAGGCAAAGCTGCCTTGGATGGCAGTGAGTCAGGGCAGGGCCAGAACCACCTACTGAACTTTGAGAACCGGTCACAGACAACATGACAGATGTCACCTCTCCCTGGTCTTAAGTAATTAAGGTAGAGTAATTTGTTGATGCATTCTTGGAATAGTTTGATGAATTTTGCAAAGACCTGTTTAAATAAAACATTAGATACACTCTTTCTTATGGTTTGAAGAGGGGTTATGATTGTTTTTACTCTCAGTCACACATCTAAGAATAATTCCTTACTCAGTCATCCTTGGCAGGAAGGGAAGCAATATGCTGGCTTTAGAGGCTAAAGAATTACCTGTTTGTTTTGAAATAAATGTTCCTCTGTGCTATTCCTGACAGAGCATCAGCTTTCCTGTTCCACCCTTAGCATTTAATGTAGGAGGGTTATGCACTTTTGTCCTAGATAACTCAACTCCTGCAACTGTGTACGTTTGTGACATTTTATTTCATATTTTTTTAGGTCAGACAAGTCTTATGTGACTGTTTATGTAAATCAGCAGTTGACCAAAAGCCACTCATCTTCATGTACAGCAGGCAATGGGAGTTGTTCAGCTGTTTGTCCAGTATTTCTTGTGAAGTCATTACTGCATTTCTCCTACCATCCACACTTGGGGCCAAATGTTGTCTTGTTCCTGACTTGCAAAATGAAAGGAAACAGAGGACACTAGGGGCAGGGAAATGAGTCTTTGCTCATTTGTCTGGCACAGATCCACAGGGCAGGCTTTCTGCTGTATCATGGTTATGTGCAAGGAAGATGGGAATTGGGTCTGTTCCTGGCCCTGTCACAGGCTCTGGGGGCACATTTCCTGGAGGCCTGGAAACTCACAGGCCCTGGAGGAGAGAGAAACTCACCTTTCTCTGGAGGAGGTAGCAAAGGTGCCATTCACTGCACGCTCTTTGTGAGCAATATTCCCATGAAACGAAGGCACCCAGATCCCTATTCTGGCACCACCAGAGAGAGGCTTGCAGGCTGCACTGCTATGTTTACACCTTCTTGCACTGTGCAGCTTCCAAATCTTCCTGTATCCTCTCCTGAAGAGATCTTTGATTATCTTGTAAAACTATGGACAGAGCTTGTGCAAAGGCTTATAGTTTAACAGTACGTTCTTGAGTAAGTGGTAAACTGTTGAGGGAGGAGAAAGCACTTAGTTAGATTAATTTAATGACTTAAACATTTTGCAGCCTTTAAGACTGGTAACAAAAATGGTCTAAATACTTCTTCCTTCATCTTTCTCCTCTACCCTTTCCTGCCTTAGGCTTTTTCACCCTCTGCTCTAGCAACTCACTGCTAAACTGAGCGCTGCTTTCCAGGCACAAAGCAGTCAGTGAGCATTTCTCCAGCAGGGCAGCGTTTCTGCCTCACCCCTACCCTGCTGCCGTGCCTGCTTGCTGACACCTCAGCTTGTGAGCAACAGCCACACTCTCCTGTCTGCCAAGAGGGCAGTGGTAAGCTCTTCTGTGGGATTGCGTGCAAGCACGAGGCTGTGCCCAGTGTCATTTCACACCACACCAGAGTCAAAAGAGGAACACAACCTTCTTCTGTCAAAAAAAAAAAGCCAAGAGTTCAGAAGTTTTCTCTGCTTCTGCTTGGGGTGAAATGAAAAGCTTTCCAGGTATCTTCCCTTCCTGCAATGACGCAGAAGCCTGCTGGCTGGGGCACTCAGTGGGGAGGCAGGAGACATGAGCACAAATCATCTGTGTAAATGATTCAGTCACAAGCTAGAGCTTGGCTTTCCCACATCTAAGACGAATGCTCTGAACAGTGAATCTCTTCTGCAGTGGCTAAATTTTGTTTTGACCTTCTTGGATCCTTGGTGAATATTGGCACGAACAGAGATCCTTTGTTTTGATGACTCCTATTTAATAAACTATTTTCCTGGTTGGTGTTTCGTGCTCTGCTCTCTCAGTTCTGCACCAATATGATTGCTCAGCTGGGTAGTTTCTTCCCATTACCAGCACGTACCTGGTTACTTGGAGCATAAGTATTTGTCAGACTCCACACAAAGTATAAGACAATCAGGTAAAGTTCAGGTATTTCAGCTTTCCACCACTAATCTTTGCAGCAGGCTTTCATGCTAGCACCAGCACTGTGTCCAGTTCCCAACTGTGGCTTAGCAGACTGGAGTTTGCTCTTATCTGGCACACAAGAACAGGGATCATGGTCCTGCAACGGCTGAGTGCTGTCATCTACCACACCTTTTGTCATCTTTGCTCTTCAGCTCTCTTGACTAAAAGGCAGCAAGAAGTAGCCTCTTTCTCAAAAGCTCTGTACATAAAGCGTAAGAAGTGTCAGACCTGCTGATGTTTAGCCCGTTGGGGACCACAGTTTACTTTGGGGTTTTTTTTAATAAAAAGAACCTTAACAAATCTCTGCTCCAGCTGAATTTCAAGTGCATGCAGTAGATCAATGGCTTTCTATATACAATTACCCATATTAGTTTGTGTCTGTACTAGCTTTAACTGAAATAGCCCTCTTATCATCTAAATTTAGACTTTAATATACAACTAAAGAATGCATGATGACCTAATGAATAGCTAGCCAGTCTTTCACAGGATTCTGCCTCTGAAAATTAAATTGCATTGAGCATTAATACTACATCTCAAAAACTCATTCAGCTGCAGCCCTAGGCAGTTTTGGCTATTTTGTTTTCCTGGTCTATTTGTCTCTGAGACCCTTTTTATGCTGTAAAATCTGACAAGATATTTTATTGTGAAGTGATTTTTAGTTTTGGCTTAGGTAATGACAGCTATATATCCTGAGAGATGACAGTATTATGTAAAAATGAACATTTACATTATTTGGCAAGGAAAAAAATTGACCATCTTTCTATCTCTTCCTTCCCAACTTAAATTCTAATAGATGTCATCCATTTAAATTCCTTTATAGCAATAAAGAATGAACTATGGAAAAGAGAGGCATATGTTATACATGGTAAAGTTTCTTTTTTTCCCTGATGCCTGGGAACACATGATGTAGTACACATTGAGTACTACAAAGCAGAGGCCTCTATTGAAAGCAACATGACACTTGCCTCTGCAGAAATTCAACAGCTAAAACAAAAATGAAAGGGAATAGACCTACCAGATGCTTAGATTCAGCAGTTCCACTACTCACATGCTGTTCACTAAGTTTCCAAAGAAACACGGGCTTTGATTTCCATGAAATTTATCTTGCTTAGATTATGCGGGAGGTTGGGAAGGAAGGATGAAAATCAGAATCGCCTGCAAAATAACTCCTTCTCCTCTCCCCCACCCCATCCCAGCAACATGAGATATCAGTGGCAGAAGGCCATGCAGATAATTACAACATTATCTCCTGTGCCTTTAGAACTTGGATCCTCACAGTGGGAGAGTGATAAAAAAGAACTTGTCAAAATTCCATTCATGGAAAACTCCAACATTGCCAAATCTAGAACCAGGGCAGTAAACTCTCGAACTTCAAGGAGAAAATAAGTTCTGGAATTTTAGGGTTTTCCGAAGTGAAATGCTTCTCCCTGGCTGAACTCCACATGTTGTTTTTTTAGGGTTTTTTTTCCCCTTAAAAAAATCAACCTGAACAATGACAGCTTGTGCCCCGTTCCTACGAGCCTGGGAACCTGAAACCCCTGGCCTGAGCTGGCTCTGCAAGTTTCAAGGCTCCTTGAAGTGCAGCTGTGAGTCTGAAACTCTCTTGAGTGAGACTTTTCTGTGGTGGGGTCTCCATGAAACCAGATACTCTGAAAGCATGGCTTTCCCGTCAGCCTGCCCCAGAGACTAGCAAGACACCTATCTAAATGGAATTTTGTCAACAGAACCTTCTCAAAACTGAACAATGATTACAAAAGCTTTTTAGTTTTGAGTATTCAGATTGGGAATTTCTGAGAAGATGCAGTTCAGTTCTTTCTGTGACTTCTCTTCAGTCTGCTGAATGCAACTCAGATGGCCAGGACTTAGAGCTGTCTTTGGGTTCTTTCATATATTAAGTCCTACTTCATATGTTCCTCAGACTGTGTACCTAATTCCCAACTAAATGAATACTGGTTTTCAGTGGTAAAAAGACAGATAAGCATATTTATCATCAAAGCGTAAGACTGGAATTGCATACAAGTTCCTTACTGGCGTATAGACGGTCCTATTTGGTATTTCATGAGAAATTGAGGCTTGCAATATGCATAAGAGAGGGATAACCTGTTATTTCAGTGGATGGCTGGGAGAGCTTAAAACCCATTTGTGTTTGTGATTTGGTGAAGTGTATATGTTGGTAGCACTGGCAATTCCTGCTTTTACCAAACACATATCTATTCCTTCTCCATTCAGTCTCAGGATACATGCCAAATGCTGCCCAACACTGTACTGCTCCAGAGCACCATGTTTTAATGTGTCCTTCTGTAAATGCCAGTAAATACAATTTGGGTTAATTACTTCCCCCCCCACTCCTCAATCAACGAGAAGGTATCACCATAATAGAAAAACGATACAGCACTTGGGCTAGGGCTCAGATACTTTTTGTGATGGTAAATCAATTGAAATAAATCAATGCTGAAATTACAGTGGGAAACATCTCTATAATCTTTGAGTGCTACTGAAGCACGTTCCTGTAAATTAGTCCCACTGACAGTCATTTTACCAATTCAGTTTTAAATGTCAGAATCCAAATGTTGCCCTAGATGGTGATTTTTGGAAGGCAGGATCCTCAAAATCAGAGTTTTTTGATATATTCAGCAAATTCATAGGCAATGGTTTCTAGATCCATATTAAAATAGAGGTGACTTTTCTTGTAAATAAGCATTCCTGTTACTATGATGACATGAAATGTAATGACTTAAATTAGTTGCCCCAGCCAGCTTTCATTAATAATCTAAATATAACTTTCCACCATATGAAGTGTGACTTTATACTTGTGTCATCTCCATAAACCACTTTAAAGCTTTCTTAAAATCCCATGACCTTCAGAAGGATATTGGCTGGGCCCTGGCATGGCAGAAGGAGAAAACAAAAAGGTGTTTCAATTCTGCCAGCCAAGAAGCAGCAACTTGAGTACCACTGGCATCCAGGCTGGAATGGGCAAGCTCCAGGAACAAGTTTGCAAGGAGAGGGGATGGTGCATCTTGGAGAGCCATGTAGGGACACCAGGACGCACCACAGTGGCCCCTCATTCCTTGACAGATGATGGCGTACTCATGTACTGACTCCCTGCACAAGGTGTGAGGTCTTCAGCTCATGGCAGGTGTCTGTGAGGCTGCTCTGCCTCTGTCTGCCCTGCCAAGACAAAAACCCCAGGAGTGGTCACACTCTCCCCCTGCTTTCTGCAGCTTTGCAGTCAGCCTTCTCCCTCTTCCTTCAACAAAAAGCTGTATTTACTCATACCCCCCTCCCATCTGGCCTTCAGCAATTAATCTCTGTGCCTCAAACTGCAACACATTGTGTGATAATTCGCTGTGTTAATCCTATGTGTCAGCGAGTCACTCAGAGACTGCCCTGCTTATCTTTTGGAATAAACCTGGGTTTCCCTGCCATACATACAAAGAAACAACCACATTCTCAATCCTTCACAAACATAAGGCTACAATTTGAATGCTTTCTGTACCTATGGTACTGTGTTCTTACCTGGTGTAAGAATTTTTGAGGAATATAATTAGGGGGACCTAACTACACATTTGAATCTTCAAGCTCCCTTCTTCTTTTAGATGCAAATTTCTAAGACAGAAGTGGTAAGGTATTAAACATATTTACACTGTTATAAGCCACTCTGTGAACAGCAGAGTTAATGAAGCTTCTTTTGGTCCTGACTGGACCCAGCTGCTGAGGCTACTGAATCTTTCAGGAACACCTTTGAGACCATTTCTGCCTTGGGGCGGGGGGGTTTAAGATCACCCAGCCAACTAAAATATTGCTGAAGGGACATGTGAATGACAGATAGACAGAAGGGGAGGCAGTGAAATTAATAACACAAGCTGGAGAGTTGCATCTCTCACTACATGCACAAATTCAGTCCTAATCCTCCTTGCTGTATAAAACCTGGGCTCAGCTCCTCTTCCCATTCCTTTCCCATTCAATGGGGTTGTAGTGAGTATGGGAGCAGTCTTTAAGATGTTCTGTTCTGGTTGTGGGCATCAAAGAGATTTAGGACAGATAAATGAGTGCGGTGTGAAATAGGGCTGTTTTCCTGGCACTGGTGGGAAAAGCTGGTTGCTGCTCTTGGCAGGCCTCCCACAGGCATCACCTCAGTGTCCTGCAGGTAAAAAGAGGACGGTGGTGCTGATCCACCTCATGAGCACACCTTTAAAGGAGAGGGGGAGGCAAGAGGATCCTGAACATGTACTGAGAATAGTTTGTCCTTCGTCCCTCCTGCCAGAGCCTCAAGATACAGAGCTGCAGAAAAGCCTGAGAGGGAAGCAGCTTGAGCTGCCACTGACTTGGGCATCCTAAAGCCTCTGAGGTCTGATGGACATCCTGGGGCACTTTTTCCAAGCATTTGGTCCCTCAAAAGCTCTTGAATTAGGCTTCAATGGCCCACAAGTGCCTGAGTAGCTCTGAGGATCTGGAGTGAAATGCACAGTGTCTCTCCTAGAGCTAAAACCAGCTCTCCAGAAGCCTGAAGCAAGCCATGGATGTCATTCAGCTGGGTCACATCAGTTTTAGATCACAAGTAACAATTGTTTTCTTTTGGTCCTCCATGTAGCTGAATGCCACTCCTCTTAGGTCTGTGATCAAATGAAAAAGAAAGAAAGAAAGAAAAAAAGAAAATATTAAGTTAATCCAGGTTATTTTATTTCATTTTTAAAAGGGTTTCATGTCTCTTCTTTCAAATTTCAATCTTGCTGCAATTAATTCTAAAATAAATTGGGCCTCTTTAAGTGCTGAAATGATGGTTCAGTTTTTCTCCTTCTCATTCCAACTAGATTGATTTGGGCCACAAAAAATATTTTCAAGTGTCCCAAACTTGCTCTTTTTCTTCTTTTTAACTAAATGAAATATTTCTCTGGCATAGTGTTAGCCGATACATCCAGGCAATACATCAACACGTTTCATTTATTTCAGGTAGCCATTGGCATCAAGACACAGTTAAGGATTTCTGTGCAACCGTCTCTGTGTTTTTGTTTTTAAATTAAGGTTTTCTCCTTATGGCTATTGCAGTGCTGGTGTTCCTCAGACTGGAAAGAATTGAATGGAGGACTATGAAAACCTGAGAAATTGCAGGAGGATCTGTGGGCTGAAAAATATGTCCCAAATATGCTCTGTACTATCATAAGGGTAGCAGCTTTTCAACTCAGAATGAGGACTGGGTTTGCCAAAAGCACTAAGCTTGGGCCCAAAAGCTGAAGTCCAGGCACAATTAAAATAACAAGGCTCCAAGGTTTCCTGCAATCAGCCAGCGACTTCAGCTCTTGCTGCTTTTAGCCTAATGTCAAGCTTCCCTACCAAGTGTTTACATGTCCCTGTGCTAATCAGGCAAACACAGATGCTGCAATCAAAGAGCAGTATCCCTGCTATCAGTGTCTAGCACTATAAATCCGGTCTGTCCACTTCAAATGGCTCTAGGTCTGCTTTCCCAGCCTCCTCCTTGTCTCCTCCTCCAGGCTCCTCAATCTCAATGCAAAAGCAATAAGGGCCTATTCCTTAAGGCATGATTCCTTAGCATATCCTCCCTCCCAACCAAACCACTGCTTCCCTGCTTTGTTTTTAAACCAGCAATAACCTAGTGAACAGAAGGGCTCATTAATCCGGGGAGAGGCTGTATGCCCAGCAGGGACACAGAGAAGCTCGAGTGGCTCCCTGGGCAGCCTGACTAAGGCCCCAAAGTCCAGGAGCCCACTGACCTGCACAGGGGTCCCTTTGTGCCCAGGGTCAGCTGGAATCCTTGCTGGCTGACAGGGCTCAGCTGCCTGCAACAGCAGACGGGGAGAGGACTTGAGATAGAAGCTTGCTCAGAGCCATGAACATGAGCTGCAAGCAGGTTTTGTGAAACACCTTTCTCCCTCTGAACTCTTCAACCTTAAACTAAGACAGCTGATGAAGCTGAAGAGAAAGGCAAAGGGAACAGACAGCACTCACCTATGCTTCTCTGAGCATGCCTAAATGCTCTGGTAAGCACAGTTTGAGTCTAGTCCTGGCTAGAACTCCTCCACCTTCTGGGGTAACATTAAGTTGGGCACTGGTGCCAGTGCCTGAGTGCTGCTTCATAGGGAAACAGCAGGAATAGAGCTCAAGCTGCTGCCACCTAGATTCAGGGCATCCACCCATCCTAAGCCAGGTTTTAGGTTGCTCTCAATGACTTGCTGGGAGAGTGATGATGACTTCTGCCCAGGGCCAGCAATGCCCAGAGGGTGAATGCAAACAATCAGCACTATACTCACATCTGTGTCTGACCCACTCGGCAGGGTTAGATAGGTTTAATAGTCATTAATGAAGACCTGTGCTTGTTAATGAGCTGAAAAGAGAGTTTTCTCCCATTTTTAGCAAGAAACAAAAGTCAGCAAGATATTTCAATATGGGTTGCAAGAAGACCAGTACATGCCAGGTGTGGGTTTCTTGGTGTCCAGCCTTTGCAAACACTGCTGACAGTGCATCATCTGATATATGAAGAAAGCCAACATCAGATGTTTTTTGGCATTCTGAATGCTCTCTAGACTTTTCTGGCCTTCATGCATGAGAAATTGAAGGTTTGGATCACAACTTCAAGGGACTGGCAAAAAGCCACAAACCTACACACACCAATAGACAGGAATGAAGTCATAACTTGTAATGATGCTGAGTATCGCAAGATCTTTCAATCAACAGCCAAAAGAGCACACTGGAAGGAAGAGATGGTACAGGAACGAATCCTGAGATGGGAACACAAACAAAAGTCTGATTTCTAGGAGCATAATAATGTTTGTCTGCTGAGGACTCAGTACTGACTGACCTTTCTTGTTTGTTTTTTCATGGCTTTATTGCTTTTATACAGCAGATTTCAGAGAAGTCTGACACTGCTTCCTTGGGAAATCAGGAAGATTTATGCTGAGATTATTGCAGGCAGCAGTTATGATTTCATTATACAATACTAAGATTGTAATTTTGTGTGCTTACACAAAATGTTTAATGAACACATTAAGCTAGATGCATTTTATTTCAGTTTGTATAGCAGCCTAAATGGCAAAACAGTATGATACACTTGTTTATTTGGCATTAAAGCTCGGATTCAGTGCTTAAGCATCTTGCTGAATTTGGGGACCATGCTGTGATTCAATGGTTCAAATAAGAGTCTTGTTAGCGATCAAAAGTCAGAGATCTGTAAACTCAGAAGATTTTCTGACTGATGGGAAATAATACCATACCAACATGGTAACCTTGCAGACCTTTCCAATACAAAAGAAGATAATTTTATTGAGGCCTGTAGATACTATCACATTTTTCACGTTTGGTCAGTTTACATACTGATAATGTGAAGATTATAAGGTGAATTGTACAATTTTTCTGGTGGAATTTACTGTCACAAATATAAAATGCTTCAGAAAATTTAGATTTCTCCTACTTAGTGAACAATTTTTATTTCCTTTCATATTATTTGAAGATAGCATTCTCCCCTTTTAAAACTCACTTGCTGCAAAAAGTAGATGTTGAACTGGGTTATTTAATTCCAAAGCTTACTAAATATCTGAGCTGATGGGGCTTTGCAAATAATAGGACTGTATTGCTCTAGTTACTAATAACACAGCTACTTTTTGGTCTGAGTAAAAAAACAGTTGTTTAAGAGCACTGAAGAGATTCAGCTTTTGATAGCTTGTTTTCGTAACTCATTAGCATAAAATGTGATGAGTTGCACTTCATGATGTTGACTTTGTGTCTAAAATAGATCCTTGGGTTAGGAAGATCTGTTTTAAGAAAATGAATTAATTTAGTACTATGGGGAAAGGTATATAACAGGCAAAGCAGATTCTTGCTGTGCACTGGCTGTGTGTTTGAACACCAAGGTTATTGCAATCCCCCAGCTGAAGGCTCAACTCTCTTCCCTTCCCCCTAGCTATGCAGTGGTAAAGGACAGCACTAAAATTAAAAAGGCTGGACAAGGGATCCCTTTACCCTTTCTCGTTCAGACTGGCTGCCCTGAAGGATCAGTAGAAAATTCAGCATCTGAGGATTACAGAAATTTAACTATCCAATGTATAGAACTACTTGAATGTAATGACCCCAGCAGGATCACAATGATTTAACAGAAAAGAAAAATATGAGTTCTAACAAAACATGAAGTTTCTTTTTCCGCCTGTGTCAGTTGTATTATTAACAATTGTGGACAACTGGACTACTCCTGAGGACCGAGTGGAGGTACCTCTTTTAGCTCTGAGGCTCTGAGTTTTGCTAGGATTTCTTTCAGCTGCTGCGGAAAGGTGTGTTTCTGTATTTAAATAACAATGTTGCTGTTATTTAAATATCTTGCCTTTGTCTTTTCCCCCTACCTTTAGGCTGATTACACCATCACTGAAAATCTTCATGTGACTACTGCTCAAGAGCCACCTGTGAGATACAGTTCCCCACTTACCAGAGACTTTGTGGTTATTTAGGCTGTGAGACACTTCCAGATCTGTAAAACAGTACCTGATAGCTCTCCTGAGGCTGCTCATTGTTCATGTCCAGCCTATGCTCACCTGAAAGGACATCTTTGTGTCTACAAGTGGGTGTTGTCAGCAGAGTTGCTCCTGCCTTGCTGTGAGGTATGATGGCCCCATCCAGACCTATTTTTTTGATGACCTGAAACTTGGAGGAATGGTTGTCTATTTCCTTCAACCGCAGTAAGAGTGCTGGGAGGATACTCAAGAATCCCAAAGCATTCTTCCCTATTTAACCCTGTTCTGCACAGAGAGGAAAGAGAAGTGCAACCCGTTCTGCAGGACATTCCTCCTCTGCTGTCAGGAGATGCCTGCCAGCTTTTCCCCTCTGGACAAGATCAGAATAGAATTATTTAGATTATATTACTGATACAATAATGACTTTCCTTACTTCCCTGACACCCCCTTTCCCACTCCTGTTCAGCCTTTTGACTCTACCTAGCAACTTAATTCCCAGAGCAAATACCACACGGGGGCCTGTCAGCTTTGAGGCTGGTTACAACACAAAGGACTTCCAGCTTACTTTTCCCCACTCCTTCACTCCTTGCCCCTGGCCTCTCAGTTGGGCAGTTCAGAAAATAGAGGCTGCACATATGCAGATGGTAGACATGTATGAAATTGAATTTAGGAGGATGTCAGGATGGCATTTGTGCCCAGAGATCAGCTTCCCAGGCTGCTCCTAAGCCTGGACCATGATGACAGTGTGGGGTTTCTCCTGTGATTCCAGCTATGACTTACAGCTTCTTAGTGGTTTCAGTTCCCTAAGCTCCTGTTATATTATGCAGCATATACAGTTTTAACCTAATGTAATGAAGTTACTGGGTAACTATTTATTTTTGTGATTAGCTTTTACATGTCCTCACAAGCTTTTAATTACTGAATTCTCCACATAGTTCTTTAATTCAATTTGTTTTGACCTTTCAGTTAGTGGAAAAATAAAAGAAAGGTGAAATCTGTGTTTGCCACTATATTCTGGCATTCAAAGTTAGAGAAGAGGCCTGGGCAGCAGTGAGAAGGGATAAGAAAACAGAGTATTTCCTCAGAGGAGAAGGCTTTGATGATCCTCCTGCTCACCCACTAATATATATCTCTTAGCCCTAGATACAATTTGTTCTCATTTTTTCCCCAGAAAGTAGAGGATTGACACTGACGTTTTTACCATCCCTGCCACCACAGGCAGCTCTAGCTGTGCTCCAACTGTGAACACATGCCACATAAGCAGGGCCCTGTGCAAACCTGCTATTCCAGTCAGAGCTGAGGGGCAAAACCAGAGAAAAAATAAGCCCCTGAGATATGGAGACAGGGAGAGGGTGCTGATGTTATACAACAACCATTCCCAGCTGTTTTGGGAAATAATAGTTGGCTTACCCTTGAGGACAGCCCGTGTGCCAGGTCCAGCAATGTCTGTGCCAAGCAGATGTTTGGGATTCCACAGGGAATATTTGATCCGTGTCCAGCCAACCCAGAGGGCTGTGCATCCACTTGGAGTATTTGCACTGCAAGGTGCCAGATTAATGATTAGAGAGATTAACGCCTACAGGTGCAGCCCGGGTTGTGCCAATGAAATCTCCACTTGGCTCTGCCAGCAGACCTGAACATGAGTCCAAAGGGCCAAAAGGGTGAGCAAATCCAGAGGACCATGTTTAAGGGTCGAGCTGCTGGCTGCTCTGTAGGTTGTTCAGCATTTGGCTTTCTGAGAACATCACCGAGGTAACACTCAGTGCAGGCTGGATGGCTGACCTTGGGATTTGTCCCAAACCAGGCTGCTTAAGTAGGTTTTACTTTCACTGACTCCTGATGCAGGGGGCAGAAAAGCCCAGGGGAGGACATCAGCAGCAGCAAGAGGAGAGTTTGGATTTTTGTGCAGATCCTTCGACTGGATGTATAGTTAGTCAGACTACTCAGGGAGGTGAGGATCCTTTGCTGGCTGATTCTGCTTTCATCTGCTTTGCTGTGCACTGGTGAATCACCAGAAAGCAATTGCAACGAGTCTGATAATGAGGCCAGCAGGCACTGGTAGGAGCAGAGGAGCTGGTAGGATTTCTAAGGAGATTTTCTGAAATTAGTTGTTTAAACAGGCATGGGCAGCATTCACATGGGTACATACTCTCCATGTCACATCTGCAGAGACTGACACTAATTATTTCCTTGTCATACAAGGACCCCCTCTTATTGACAGGCTTTGAATGTTATTTCTTTCCCAAGAAATTCAAACCCAGTAAGTTGCTTTAAATGGGTTTGGGCCTGGTGATGTGAGATCTATTTAAAATAAATTGGTCTGGACCATAAAGTTTCAGGAAAAATCTGTCTTTAAACAGGATCCTTCTGTTTTCCAGATTGTACTAGCTGGATCTAAGCTAATTTCAGTTTTTTCTTACTATGCTTATGAATTCTGAACATCTGAAGTAGTTTCAATACATACAATAATTTAATTCTTTTTTATACAGGCATACAAAGTATGAATAATGAATTGAAAGAATTGGAAAGAAAGAGCCCTAAAATTAATGGTAACTCTGGTTTCTCAAATATTGTCCTAAGTCCCTCCCTAAGGAATAGAGAAAATATTACAACTCCACATGACAGAAAAGCTTTAATGCAGAGAACTCTCCACAGGACTGTTTTCATTTTGTAGTGTATTTTAAACATATGGACAGGGCAGACTGTTAATTATTTCTTCTTCTTTTGGCTCAGTTCCATATACAACTCAGCAAAAGCAGAGCTCTACAGACTATTCAGTGGACAATCAATGGCTCTGCATTTGCTGAGTGCTGAACAAAATCGATGAAAGGGTGTTGTGACTAGCTCTTGAGGCACTTGTTGGCCCACAAAAAAACCCCATCCTTGCCCTTTCTGTCCCCAGCTGCTGCATTTTGTTCCTTCCCTGTTAGTTCAGAGGGGAAACACTTTGAGAAGAGATGGTTTAGTGATCCTACACATGATGTCAGGGAAGGTTATTCAGTGGGGTGAGGGGAAAGACTTTGCAACTAATGAATTCCATATCCTTAAATCCTGCTGGCTGCAACTTGAGTGAAACGTGATGTGACCAGAGGGCAACCCTGGCTCCCGAGTGACACATGTAGGAAGATCTGGTTGCAGGAGCTGGAGATGTTGGAGCCCTTGGCTCTGTGCAGGGCGCTGTCAGCTCTTGAGCAGTGGCAGCAACAGAGGAGCTGTGCTGCTGTCCCTGCTGCCTGTGGCTGCTCCTTGGCTGCCCGCAGTGGCGCTGCCATTGGCAGGTGTGAGCCAAGAGGCTGCAGAAGCAGCTCTTATTCCCATCTGCTGCCTCAATTAAGCTACTTTGCACCATGCCTGCAGTGACTGAGTGATAATGCCAAATAATGATAATAACAATGGAAAAATCAACAATAAAAATATCGTCATACGTAGAGAGAGTGACAATATTAACGCTGAAGGTGAACTCTGGGGATGCCATTTCCCATGGTCTCAGTTCCTCTCACAAAGAAGCAGTTTGTGCTGGTCTTTCCCTATTTCTCCTCCCTATGGTCTGTCTGAAAATCAGTTCAACACCCTCTGTTTCTTATCTCCCATCAGGGCATGGTGTGTGCTGCAGCAGACTGGTGCTTATCCTTGTGTCAGAGGACTAAGTAATGCATCTACTCTTACCACAGGGTCCTAAATTCATTGAATAATTAATTACTACAGTGTTTGTTCTGTTAGCAATATTTTTATTCTCTTGGAAACATTTTTCACATATAGCGGAGATAAGGTCTCTGCCTGATAAAGTTGGTAGTCTGAACATGTAGCTATAATCCAGAGAAAAAGAATGAACAGAACAAAGTGTTGGAATAATGGTTTTAAGATGACATAAAAGAACGCTCGAGGGTTCCTGTGCTTTGTGGCTGGGAAGAGAACACATCAAGAAGGAAGGGAGAGCCACAGATTATGGAGCTATTACTCATTATTAATAATATATTTTGCACTGTTACAACCACCCTGAGATCTAAGCATACCTTGCAACCAATAACAAATTAAGCTGCATGCTGGCCCTTTGATAGTAATCACAGAAGATGGAGAATTATGTACCCCTGGCCAGGAGAGACTTTGGTTTGCTTTCAAAGAACTGTGGGGAAGGTTAACATCAAGTTTAACATAATTGTCCAAATTAGATGCATTAGTGGGATGGTGATAAGCATGACTCACAGTGCTCCGATCTGCCTCACAGACACCATCCCTTCTCTCTCCTGTGTTTCAGGTCAGAAAGAAGTGGTAGCCATGTCAGATTTAAATCTTTCAGGGTAGCTGGTTCTCCAGAATATATTCTCTGTGGCTTTCCTTGCCAAGAAACTAAAAGTGACTTTAAATAAAGCTGGTGAAATCCCTTCCCCTGTCCTCCTTTCATCTGCTCTCGCAATTTTTTCTACACTGAGCCCTTGACTATATGCTTGTACTCACTGCTGCTGCCTGGCATGTAGACTGGCATATTAACAGCAGTTTTCCAAGGATCTCCGCATACCCAGGGAGGCAGGACCATGTCTGATAGTCAGGGACACCTCAAGCCCCTCCTGCCACCTCCCCAGATGCATTTGCCATGATGAGCTGGCACCATGATCCACAGGGACCAAAGGGATGAGCACCAGCATGATCTCAATCCTACAGAGAAGGGCAGAGCAACTTCTCTGGAGCAACGCCAGTCCCAGCCCTGGGGCCTTCTCTCAATAAAGCTTGCTGGCTGCTGACAAAATGGCATGGGAAAGACACTGAAAAAATTACTTGATGTGCAAAGGCTGATGCATGAAGGAGTCTCCTGCACCCCACCTCAGCAGCAGCCTGCTCGCCTCAGTGGGTCTGCTGACATATATCACCTCATGCATACCTGCAAATGTCCAGTATTTCCATGCCTAACTAACTGGAAAATCTCTTCCATGGCAGCTATGAGAAAGATTCACATGCTTATTCTGCTTGGCCTTTGAGTCAGACATAACTCCTGAATGCACAAGAGGTGGATCCTGTTCAGTGATGTGTCAGGCTGTTCCCCCCAGTGCCAAGCAGAAAGAGCAGGCTGACTTCAGCTGCACTGAATCACCTCCTTTCCCTTTAGGAAAAAAAAAAACCCTCTCATTTTGTCCAGGGTTCTTGGAGAGCACAAAAGCTATTTCCTAACTGGGACTACAGCAATGCTTGTGGGGTTTACTGAATGTGTCCGTCTTTCCTCCCGTGCCTTTTCTTGCAGGATTTCAGTGTGAAGCAGCAAATGAGTGGGGTTCAGGACTGGGTTCTCCTTCCCTTTCCTGTCAGAGCTGGCTGGAAGGCAGGCTGTGGCCTCCCTGTGCTGGGTAGGTCACGGCACAGCAGGGCACGGCACAGCTGGGGTGCCTGCCAGAGGGGGATACAGATGGGGAAGCACTTGCAACATAACATCATGCCCTCAAATCATTACAGCCAGACAGGCCAGTGATTTGCACTCCTGTTCTTCACTGCACTTTAGCATCTCACCCCTCAAGAGACTTCAAGAGAAAATAAAAATCCAAAGCCTGAGTGCTGGCAGGCAGAGCTGGCAGTGCTGAGCAGCTGCCCGGCAGTCTGCAGCACTGTCCCTTCCCCCAGCCACTGTGAGCTGATGTGCCAGTCTCATTTTGATGCTGCCTATGTTCAGATTTCACCTTTATCTTTCCCCCATTTTTTTACCCTTAGGCAAAATTTAGCTCTTGCATTTGTGTGATGCTGAGCTCTCCCCAGTCCTAGCAGCTGGAGGGTGCAGCTGTCAGCCCCAGGATGACTGCCACCATCCCTGCTGAGGAGCAATGAGCAAAGGGGCTTCCAAATATGCAGAGCAAGAGATTTGGATCAGCAACAAAACCATTTAATGCAAGCTTGAATGCATATTAGTTTGGAACACTGATTAGATCCAGAAATAAAGGAATCGATTAGCCAAGTGTTTTGGGGAGCCAGCATTTTGTATCATTTATTATTCCTCAGCTAGCTTGAGTTGGAAGAGGAACTGATTGAATAATTGAGTATCACTTTGTCGCATACCAGTCCTGTTTGTGTCAGAGGTTTTGGCTTAGGATCTACAAGCAGTTTGGCAAGAAACCCAGCTAGCTAAATACAACCTTTTCCTAAAAGGTGGAGAGGGGGTACCACTAAGGGGATCACAGTATGTGTGAGGGATTCTGGTCCTGTTCCTCTACAGTGCTTTGGCTGCATGGTCCTGACTGAGTGTGGGCCCCAGACAGTGCAAAAGCATCAGTGAAAAAGGAGCACTGAGAGATCTCCATGAAAGTCTTCTCTAAGTTTAAGATGGGGAGACTCAAACAGGAAACTCTAGTCGGGTGAAGAGAACACTATCCAGAGCCAACTTCAAGGAAAGAACCCTCTCCTCATTTCCTGTAGAAATCTGAACTCAACTCACCTGCCTACATCGAATGTTGGGTTGGGAAAACATATTGAGATCTACAGAGGCAGTTGACTACAGAATTACTTTTTTACTAGAGAAATGTAGATGTGAAGGCAATGCATGAAAAGTCCTGGTTTCAATACAAGATTACTGCATGGCTGCCCCTTCCCTGGGCCTTGCCTGCCCCCACCCTCCTTGCAGAGCCCCTGCACACATGTTGCTTCCTTGATCTTTCTGAGGATTATCTTTTATCTGTCTCTCCAGCAGTTTCTGCAGAGCCCACACAGAGCAAAGCTGCCACACCAGTTATTATTATCACTCACTGGAAGCAAGGGGTGTGGGTGACTTTCCTATTTATATCCCGAGTTTGTCTCTTTGTAAACATCTTTCTCACCTCTCATTAAAGTGTCATTGGATGAGCACCAGTACTGCTGTGACATTGGGCCATCTCAGCCTGTCAGTCCTAAACTATCAGGATATCCTGGTGAGAAAAAAAGCATGATTGCAGTTGAGCTTTGCCTAGTTTGTGGTCCTATGGTGTAAATCACTGGAGGCAAAACTATTCTTGGTTTCAGTCTTAATTTCTTTTGTATGAAAAAGGAAAGATGTTGGTGAACAGCAAGAGCTAACTGTTCACAGACTAAAGAAAAGGAAAGTGATGAATAATGCACTATAGGATACAACTATTCATGTGAGAGTAATTTGAGTAGTTTCTATCCTCTCTAAGACTCATTTTCCAGTAAACTGGGAAAAAAAACATTGAAGTCCATCCAAATAAATCAGTGGCTTTATTCAATAAATTCATGATAAATTAAGGTGTTATGATGTATGTGTACTGCAGTGTGCAGAATGGGAACCAGCACCCCAGTCTGTACTTCACTAGACACTCAGGTAACTAAGTCATCACCTTTACTTCAGAAGGTTTCAGATGTAAGGTTCCTGTCTTGCAAACTGTCAGATGGCAATTTTCCAGTCAAGGCTGGGACAAGGGGCAGTGGGGCCTGTCAGAATTCCATCCTGAGCACAGTACCTATACTGTGACAGTTAAATTATTCCAGTGGCATCCCATCCTCCTGTCTCTCACTTCTCCCAAGCAGAAGAATGGCTATTCAATAAGGCAAAATGAAGGAGACACCTGAGTAGGAGGGAAGGACAGCAGGGAAAGGAAGCAGCAAAGCCCATGGCTGTGAATGAAGGCAAGGTAAGAAATTAATTCTGCCACATGTGCTGTGGTCATTATAACAACACATGCTGACATTTATTGTGTCAGAATAATCTGACATTTTACTCCAATCTATTAGTTAGCTTTAGCAATATTGTACAGGTGCGTAAGACCAGTCAGAAGATTGCAGAGAAGGGGAGAACAAATGCTTTTCCTGGCATCCTTGACAAGTACTGGGTTTAGCAGAGAAGGCAGACTGCCATGGAAGAGATTCTGGCATTATTTTCTACCTAAAGTCTTTCAGCAGCACGTGAGAGTTGTTCCACTGGTCTTCAGCTTATGCTGATGTGGTCCCCATATTTATCAGCCCAGATGATTTATTCCATTCTGTGTAAAAGAAGATTTGCTTCTGAGAGTACACATTAGGCAAAAGGGTGTAAAATCAATCTTAAAAAAAGAGATTTTTATCAGCATATTCTAAAGGATACAGAATACACTTAACGATACACTTGCAGATGGGGCATTTAAAGAATCATGTAAAGGCATTTTGCATTACAAAACTCTAGCAAAGCCATGGAGGATGCATAGATACATCTTCTTTAGATTCCTCTGCCAGGCAGCTGGACCAGCTCAGAACAGGACTTTCAAATTCTGCAATTGTATCTACATCTTTCATTCCTGCCGAACCCTGTCAGATTATGGGATGTGATATAGACTCTTCTGTCATAATAGAAAAGGGTTTATATGGGTTTTGCATTAAAGATATGCTAAAGCTTTAAGAGGTTTGTACAATTGTATGCTAATCCTCGGCAAGCAGATCAATATCAAGGTAAAAGGCATAATATTTTTGCAGAAGGACAGATCAAGATGGATGTACTCAGATGAGAGGCAAGGCTACAAAGAAGTTGCCAGGTGATGCTTGTAAAAAATCAAATAAGGAAAGATTTCTTTTCGCAGTCATGGTAAAATTGTTTCTGTTCATCAGGAACCATGTTAAACCTGGAACAGTCACATCTGATCATCTGACCCATCTGAATTGTTTACCACATCAGGTTTCTGAGTAGCTTATTGCTGTGTTGCTTCATGGAAATTTATATTCCCCAGGAGAACACTCATATACACTTATGAACATCATTAAAAAATTAAATAACAATCATATATGTCATGCAGAATTTATCAGTGACAGTGGATATTTCACTGAGTTTTCCTCTGCTGTAAATCAGTACACAGAAGTAGAATAAAATATAATAAGATGAGAATGATTATCTAGTGTAGTGGGAGCATAGCAATCAAAAATGATCGTTCCTCGACTAAAAACAATTGGATTTTGCAGACATGCCTAGAATCTGTTATATACTTGTGTCCTTGAAAAATATATTGATGAGATTACTGACTAGTCACAGCTTGCAAATTTAGAATATTTCTGAATCTATTCCACGGGGAAAAGGAAGGAGCAGGAAGAGGCCTTGCAGGAAGGACCTGGTGTGGATAATGAGTTATGTGATTGCACAGTGTAGCCTGACGAACACAGTGATGAGAAGAACAGGAGCATAGTTTAATACTGGCCTTGACACAATAGATTAATTTTGTAGGCACAGGAGATTATCTTTCTGTAGCCCTGGGCTACACTCCCTTCCTCCTTCCCTCCAATAAACCTTGCCCGGGTTGCCTGCAGCCACCGACCTGCATGTGAGAAATTGCCAAGAGAAACACAGGTAGCAGAGGGCAGAGCATGGAGCAGCCGGTCAGACTGGGAGGAGGAGGAGGAGTAGGGGGAAAAGGAGGAGGAAGAGGAGCGGGTGGGCTGGATGAGGGAATGCAGCAGCAGGATCTGGGAGCTGGGCCTCAGGCAGGAGGGAAGGGCAGCTGTGGCCACCTCTGCCCCTGGGGCAGGCAGGGCTGGTGCTCACTGTCTGCTTTACATTCCCACATCAACCCTGCTTGCTTGGCAGGTCCAAAGTCACCTCTTAAAATCTCCCCAGACTGTCACAGCCTTGCAAACCCTGCAAGGTTGCTGAATGCAAAGAAGGTAATGCAGCCATCTCCATCACTGTCAGGGCTGGGACAAGTCTGAAGCTCTGGCTTTCTCAGGTTCTCCCTGCAGAGCTGTGTCAGCCAAAGGGGAGTGGAATGGGTGCTGCTCCTTTTGTTCCTGAGCAAACACTTCCAAGATCCCATCAGATACACATCTGCAAACACAATTGCACATCCATCACCAGCAACTTAATTTGAACAGAGCAGCACAGGTGTGTGAGAGACACCTGTAGCCTGAACAATATTTTTTCACTAGCTTCAGCAAATACAATTCTCCCTTTTCCATGGGAGCAACTTAGTCAAGAACTAAAATATCTTCCCACCCATACAAGCACTTTCAGGGGAGTAAAATACTTTGAGTTTAATGTCCAGTAAGTCTGGGGTTATGTGAGCATACCCTGTTTTTCAGCCTAAAAGTTTTGCTTAAATGAGGAAACTAAAAAGGAATTTGGACTTTTTCCAGATTTTGCAGGTGTCAAATACAAATACATTTTGTCTCAGCAGACAGCTTCACACTGACTCCAGAGTCATTGTACACACACACACACACACCCACACACACCCCAGACACTTAGACCAACCATGTATGCAAAAGGGAGACCATCTGTGTCTGTGCTGCCAAAGTGACATCCACTTCCTCAGCAAGTCCCACAAGTGGCAGACACCTTTGATTTACCACACTTCACTGTACAGCACACATGATACAGGCTCAGTTTGTTCCAAACTATTCAGGTATGTTATATTTTTGTGTGGGATAAGTGCTAGAGGTCTGAGACACCTCACACACTCAGTAGACATCTTCTGCACACCCATTTCCATCCAGAATTCCCTACCTGGAGATATAGGGGCCACTGTGAGTAAATTACAAGCATGACTGGCACACTGTACAGCCTGTTCACCACACCCAGCCCACACCATGCCCTGGGTATCACTGGGGACTCTGGGCAGAGACAGAGTCTATGTTTTCAGGTATCACCAAGCACCCTCCTCTCCCGAGATCTGGGAACTGGAGATGGTAACAGCTAATAAGCAAAGTGCTTACTTAGTTTCCTCCACCCTTTTTAGTCAAAAAGGCAAGGCAAAATCAGAACAAGCAGTGGTAGGTGTGTGATGATGGGGTTAGCTAATTGAGCTCTTTGGCAATTTCAGAAATACGCAACTGCTCAGCCTTGGTGGTGGCATGTAATCGTGTATTTGTACAATGGCGTGAGGCAGCAGAAAGCTCCCAGATCAGGATTCAGTTACAGGGCTCATTCTGTCAGTGAGAAACATGTTTGGTAATCCCTCATAACACCAGGATTTTAAATATTGTTTTCCAAAGTCATTCTTTCCAGGGAGGCCTTCCTGTCAAAACCAATATGCTTTACAGGGAGGCTTTGCCCCCAAAAGTCCTTGTATAGTTTTGCATTTACAAACAAAAAATCCCGCAGATGAGCTGTGCCTGATGCCCAGTAATGACTGGACTAAGTACCAGAGTTGGTTACTGCCCCAGTAGAGCTGGACCCACATGACTCTGCAAGAACCCCAGCATGCTTCTTTCCCCACAGACTCATTGGCATGAGTGGGGCTTCCAAATCCAACAACTCACCAACTAAACTTATCCAAAAAAAAAAAAATCTAAACCCCCAATTAAAGAAAAATGTGCTTTACTTATTCCTTGTTCTACCAACTCAGAAAGCAGCTGGATAAAATTCTGTCAAAGTTATACCCCAGTCCTGCCTGGCTGGCTGCAAATTTAAATGCTCAGCTTTGAGATGAAGGACACATTACAGACCAGATTGTAATGGATGAGGAAAACCAAGATGCTTATGAGGAAGTGCATGTTGCCATTTTAAATAGAAGGGCTAATGTGGGGAAAGTTCTCAATTAGATTTACACTATAAACAAAGTTTGTACAGGCAGAAAATACCAAAACCTGTGACTTGACAACAAAAGCCACTTACTGTAGGGCAAACCAGAATACCCTCTAGTGAAGCTCTCTTCAAAATCTTTGAAGATAGCCTCTATTTGCATCGTCTCCTAAAGAACTTGAATCTCAACAACAATGAACACCATAAAGTTTAAACATCAGGGTAAATGTCAAGATTTCTACTACTCTGCAGTCTTAACGTGTCACCATTCTCAAGCTCCTTGAGCAGTCTGAGGACTGCTTAGCCATTGACTCTGTTTTGGGAAAACAACATTAATAACTGGGTTTCAGAACCACTTCTCCCCTAAGCATTCAATGTGCCTTTGCCCTTCAAGCAGGGTGGATAGGACACATGTTGTTTTGTTATTGTTATTTCCAAACTAGGCCTTCTAGGTGTGTCTCCTGTCTTTTGTAAAGGGGAGTGTTACGTCATGCAGCTGAGCAGCTATCTAGATTTTAAAATATTTTTCTGATTGCTCATGCCCATGGCACCTCAGCCTTAACATCAGCCTTAGCCAGAAAAAATAAACTCCTTTTTGTGCATTCTCCTGCAATGCCTGCAGTGGGTCTGAAGAGAGTGAAAAATAGTAAATGTAGGCTGAATATGTGGGGAATTGATAAAACTGAAACTGAGAAGATAAAGGAGAATGTGCTCCGAAAAGGTCATGCTCAGTTTTGAATCTGTGAGGGACTGGGCTTTTTAGTGGTTTCCCAGCCTCTGAAAGATAAATGGCTTTTCATCAGTGTGGGCAGGGTCCCCCATGAGGAGAGCCCATCCTGGCTGCCCTCTGGGGATGTTGCTGCTTTCCTGGCTGGGACAGGACAGACAACATCCCAGCAGGTCCTGTAGCTCTCAGCCTATTGTCATCTATCTGGATGCTGAGAGACTTGCTCAGCAAGTTTGGCAGCTCATACAGCTTCTCATAAGATACTAGATAATTGCTCCTGGATTGTTGTGTGATGAGTAGGTAAGATAACAGGACTATTAAGCACTATTTCATCACCACCCCAAACCAGTATACCAGATACTTCCTCTAAAAATTCTGTTTCATCCCAAATCTAATAAACATATCTATTCTAAACTCCATCTGCTGTTACTGTGTTTAATTAATAGGGAAAATGGCCAGTGTTAGATTTGACAGCTCAGGTGTTAATTATCATGTACTAGCATCTGTTAATTACCTGAAAAAAAAGAGGTAAACAATTTGTGTTTTCAGTCTGGGCAGATACAGTAATGATTTTTCCAGGCCTTCAAGCCAATTTCCTTAATGTTTTCCCCATAATTTATTAAGACTCCCATTCAGCAAAAACCATAAACACATGCATATCCCAGTGTGACCATGGGTAGCTGCTTGCATTAACTGTAAGATTAATACCTTGCTGAAAGAGGGCCTGAGAGACCCAGGAGCAGCAAAGCTCTGTAGACTTGTCACGACAATGGGAAGCAGTGGCTGGTCCCTCCTCTCAGCTGCTTCAGGCTGCAGATGAAATCCTACCTGCCAAGGGCAGTGAGCAGCATTAGGATATGTTTTCTGGCCTGGAAGGTCTATTTCCCCTCTGAACCTCCAGTTCATCCTTGTCATCCTCCCCACAGTACTGAGGCTTTTAAAGCCCTTATTTTGCTACAATCCCAGCCTTCTGTGGCTGTTGGAAGGTCAAATCATATCCTGCCTGAGAGGAAACAAGAGGGATACAGAGCGAGGTCACATCAGTGGCAGTTAAGGGATCAGCCGGCATCTCCCAACCACTCTCCATGGCCCTGGGCCAGCAGCTCCATGGCTTCCCTTGCTCTGCCACTGTGCAGCACCCAGGGCAGGCCTTACCAGGAGTGATCATGAGCCTGCAGTCTTCCCATGCCTCAAATAGGTATTGTACAGGATGTGTTAGGCAATGTCAGAGGGCTGTGCTGCTGCCTGGTTCCCTCCTTGCCACAGTGATTGCACCCGTGAGTGCAGTATTTGGGCACAGAGCATCATGCAGGAGACCCTGCCGCTGTCTGCTGCCTGTTACCAACTGCTGGTAAAGTGATGGAGGGATTATTATGGGTTTAGATACAATGTGTTGGCCACCAAGATCATTGTCTGATTAGACTATACACTCTGCCAAAACTCATAGCACAGCTAGCCAAAAGACTGGAAAGCTATAGTTTCCCTTGTGGAAAACCTTCAGAAGCTTCTGGGACCTGGTCCATCTTTGAGCTTTGCCAGTAATGTGGAAAGTCTGCAGAACAAACTGCTGCAGTTCTGTGAGCTGATGCCCTGTGGCACTTTGCTGGTGGGAAAGTCCTTTTGTTGATATTGTTTGTTTCATTTTAGGACTTGCAAGAGAGCTTTTTTTGCTGCATGTCCCTAGATTAGTCTGTACAAAAAAGCCAGTATCCACCTTTCAAGGACAAAAACGATTCTGTGAGACATTTCAATCTCCGTAAAAGTCTGCTGGATTATTATCACTTATAATTAATTCCCTACATGCTGTGACATTCTCTGCTGGCAACCTCTTTTTCATCTGTAAAAATACTGAAGAGATGTAGGCAGCAGGAAGGCTTGCCAAGACATCTGTATCAAGGTTGTTAGTATAGACAAGGAATATGTGTGCCACACGGGAGGTCTGCTGTGTTTAAAGCAGACCCATTCTATCCACACTATATTCTCTCCAGAGGTATGGCTGTGGCTGTAGTATGGTATTCTGTTTTCAGCACAAGTTTTAACTCTTTATTGTTTGTACAATTGTATATATTTTGAACCCTCATGCATTTTTCACTGCGAGTTGGTTAAAAAAATTACCAGAGAAAAAGTGCATTAAATTCTATCCTGTAAATAATTTTCATTTCTAATGGTTTTCTCAGCTTCTCTTTATACAAATCTAAACACCCTCTGAGTCTGGACCAGTTTGTTGCTTCCTGTGTCCTTACCCCCAGCTCATTAGTTATACTGAGCATTTTGTACCAGCTGAGCTTAACAGCAAACATATGCACCACGCTGAACCAGCTGAATTCAAATGCTGTGATAAACAAGCTGCCACAGGAATGACACCACTTGCCAAATATCCCATCAGCCTGGGTGCTGGGCTGCAAAAGAGGAGAGCAGAATCTGAGAGTTGTTTAAATTCCTTCACTGTTTTTCACTCCCATTACTGACTTACACCACACTAACACTTGACCCACAGGACATCCTGAGAAGAGCCATGCTCTTTACTTTAGCAGTGGTCTTGCTGGAAGTAAGGACAATTACTTCCCCAGAGGCACAGAAGCTTCCAGGCCAACATGCTAACTTGCAGATACATACAATCATTTAATGGGCTCACTGATATGGCTTTGTAGTAGAAAACAGACTTGCAGAATTTAGGGGTGAGCTCTGATTTTTATTATCTGGCAGAAGGGAGTGCACCACTTACAACATGCTGGAAGGTGGAGGGGCACCTTGCCCTTCACTATTTCTTCACATCCTTTCACCAGTTTGGATGAGCAGAGTATAATCTGTCTCACACTTAGCTGCCATGAAATATTTGCTATGTTGTCTAAGACAGAAATTAAGCTAAACTATTAACCATCTTTTTCTGTAAATTTAAGTAGCAGCTCATGTCTTTATGGTGCAGACTATGTTTTTTTTCCCTCTGAAGGCAGTAGTCACATTGTACCTCCATGCTGGTTCTGCTGCCACCAGGATCAGCCTGGACCTGCTAAGATATCCTTACATATTTCTAATGGCATATGCATGAAACTTGTCACCTTTTAATCAGACATATGCAGAAAAGCACACTTTATAATGGCAGAGGGAATTCTCCAATGCATTTAATGTCAAGGCAGGTCAGTCAGACTAATATTAGCATTAATTGCCACTCTAACCATTCTTATATACCTTACCTGCAGCCCCTTTCTTGCCTGAGGCAATGTAAATAATAAAAATATTTTCTATCTCATCACACTGATTTCTTGAGTAGCATAAGGAGATACATTCAGCAGTATCAGCAGTTTGTGGGTTTGGAGTGGGCTTGACCCAGGTATCATTCACCAACTCTGTGGTTCAACATTCATTATCAACAACTCTGTATCTACCAGGTCATCTGGCAGTACAAGTCTAATCCAGATCAGGAACAAGCTCTCAGCTGCATTTCTATCAGGTTAGCAATTGGGTGCTTCAGGGAGTCTGTGCCAGCTTGCACCACCATCATGACCTGGCAGCCCTGTGTCCTGGTTTAGGGCAAATATTTAGGAGGAAACCTCTGGGGGGTCTCCTCTAGGAAGAGCCGATTCCAATCACCCCTCCCCCTACAGGTCCAGGAAGAATTTCCTTAGAGAAAAGTGGAAAAAACTATTTATTTAACAAATGGAATATTCACAAGTATAGGAAAAATTTGGATAATATGAAAACAATGAAACCTCTCCTTCCTCTGAAGAGACGGTAGATTCAGAGTCTGTCTGAGTCCGGTTCAGTTCTCCAGTGGGGGGGCCGATTGTCGGGCCCGGCTGTAGGAGTTGGAGGGGGGGGCCCCCCGGGAGTTCCCTGGTGTCCCGGGCCCACGCGATGCCAGCGAGTCCCAGGAAGAGGAAAAAAGGAAAAAATACCCAGCAAAAGAAACAAAGTCTCTCCCTGCAAAAAGCCGGGAAAAATCCGAGGAAAACCCTCTGCTGTGAGCTCTTCCAGCACCCACCCCAGAGAGAGAGAGTAAAAAAAAAAAAGAAAAGAGATAACGCTGTCCGCTGGAATGTAGCCTTGCTTCGTAGGAGTAAAGGTATCCTGCAGACAAACGGCGAGTTGTTTTTTTTTTTTCCTCCACCTTCACTCTCTGTCTTTCTGGGACAACTTAAAGCTGAAGAACTTAATGTCCAGCATAAGCAAGAGGACGATTGGGGATACAAACAGGTCATATGGCCAACCCAGGACACCCTGGTGTTGCATTCGCCCTCTTTTTTCAGTGAGACTTCACGTGACTGAATGTTGTCCCAGATGCATTGAGAGGATGCTTGGTGGTGGCACCCCAAGGGACCAGCCTTCCAGTTCCAAGGACAGGCCATGTGTGTTTCCAATGTGGTCCTGCAAAAGGCATTCAGGGAAAGCTCAGCATTATTGTCCGCAAAATATTTCCAAGTCACAGTAAATAGCAGGATTAATCCACACCTAAGTGCATCCTTATATTTGGTAGAAGTGATTCACTTAGATCCTGTTGTTAAAGATAAATTTCCTGATCCATTGCCTGTTAGTGAATACAGCATTGTTGTCATATTCAAGGGCTGTGCTTTGGTCCCAGCTTGTAATGCAGTCCAACTCCTTTGCTCCAAGAGAAGCTAAACACTTGGTACCACATGTAATTGCTGTTGGCTTTTCATAGAGCCACATCTGAGGGAGTTAATCCCAAAGTGTTTATTCAAGGTGCTGGAATAATTGTATGCGATGGTGTGGCAGGCTGTGCTATTCCATTGGTTTCAAGTGACAGACAATTGCATGGACTTGTGTCCTGATATGTCCATGCCGGCACCTGCACTCAGGTTCAGTTAGGATGCAGTTCAGATGTGTGGAAGTTGGGCTCTGCCTCTGCAGGTGAGGACAGAGCAGTGGAGCCACACTGCTGTGCATGACTGAGTCCAGGCACTAACACAATTGGAAACTGAGGCATGTTGGCAGCAGGCAAGGAGAAGTCTTAACACAGTTCATGCCTCAGGAGTGTGCAAATAGAAGAGGAAGTCCCTGGGTCCCAACCTGCTTACAGAGCAGAGCAGCAATTGCCATAGACCACAACATTGGTGTGTAGATGGCAAGAAAAGGCTATGAGAGGTCCAGTCAAAGATCTACTGACAAAAAGGTTGCAGATCTGCAGAGAAAATGTTATCAAACACGAGCTCTCCAATCAGTACAGTCTCTTTAGGCTGATAAATGGATTAATAGCATACATATTTAAATTTAATACTTATTTTTGGCACAGTGCCAGGTACCCAAGATTTCATTTCTAGACTGACAGAAGCATGGCCTGGGGGCAATCCAAAACAACTGATTTGGAGTCATTGAATATAAGTCAACTTCTGATTTAGAAGCAGAGATCAGATGTTCCAAAAAAACCCAAAAACATAAGCAAAATGCAGTAACATAAATGTTAACTGTGAAATACATAATTATTCTAAACGCAAAGATTAGAGAATTTAATATTAATGTAGAAGCTTACAAAAGGTTAGGAAATAAAAAGTTGCTACAGCTGATTTGTAGGAAGAACCAAGTGTCTTCTCATCATTCTTTTTATTTTGGGTGTTTTTCAGAAATAACTCATCAGATCATGTCTTTAAATGTCAGAAGAAGGCTTCACATCATTCCTCCCACCTCATAAAAAGGAAGAAAATGGACAAGGAAATGAAGTGCTGGTAGGATTTGTAAGTTAGTCCCTGAGCTGCCACAGAAGAATTTCACCATTGTGCTAATTACTGAAGGCTGAATCACTGGTAAGTAAATGGCCCTTGCCAAGAACTGCAAATGATCCAACCACTGCAAGAACAAAAGAGTGCAACTGAAGCTCATGTCCAACTCTTTGGATAATGGCATACCTTGACTGGGGGGAAGGAGGCTTAAGAAGTGATTTTTCTTCCATAAACCTTCCACTGAGAATTAAATACAGATGCACCTTCTCTTTCTCATGGGAGCCTAGAAATCACTGGAAGCTGGGAAATTATTATTATTTAAAAAAAAAAATCACTGTATGCAAGCCCCTAGGCACATGGACATCTCGTCCAAGGCAATGCAATGGGCTATGCTGATCCCTGATCTGATCCAGAGTCACTGCCCTTCTCTTTCTCAAGCAAGGAAAACTGATTAATTTCCATTTGAGGCATTTTTCATTAACTTTTTCCCATTAGGGAGTTCTACTCTCATTTATTGTCTCTGAAACAATCTTCAGCATTGCATATGGCAAAAAAACCTGGCAGAAATTAGGAATATTTGCTCTATCTGGAAACTTGTGGGGCTTTCCAACTTGGTCTAGAATAAATCAGTCTTTGTGAGATTTGACAATGGCAATCACCTATACATTTCTAGGTATTCCTTGCTGGTTTGTTTATCATCAAATATTTAGGTTATCTTTATTTTGCTATGAGCCCTCAATTGATCATAGTCCTTCCATTTGATTCCACTCATTGCACACTTACACAAAAGATGGAGAGAGGCTGCTGCTGGGAGACTGTTCATTTCTCAGCAGAAAGTTTAGGAGCAGAAACTCAACTGGCACACCTGGTATGGATTTATCAAGAACTTGAGCACCATTACCTAAATCAGGCCTAGAAGCATGCACTTAAAACAACCTTAAAAAAAATACCCTAAGCCAAGCAAAACCCCAAAACCACTAAGCAAACTTCACAGTCTGGTATTGAATAACAAACCTAAACCATCCTCCAGAAATCCAAGTGTTCAGAAATCGAAGCGATTATTCCATTCAGGGAACAAATACATTAAATTGACAAAATCAGGAAACTTTCAAGAAATACTTCAAAAGATGCCTTAGTGGCCAGCTCAACTGCACTATGATGTCTCCTCGAAAGTCTATCATGTTTCCATGCAAAGCCCACTTTTGAAGTCAATTTTATTTATGTAAATAGAAAAAAAAATATTATTTATACATTATGTGTGTTACTATGGATAAGAATACATTTTTAAAAAAGGTTTATTTCAGCATCCTTTTTTCTGCCTACAAAATGTCGTCACTGACAAATTTTGCAGCATGGCTCTGCAAAGCTTCTGCCTGTTCAGAGAGGACAGGGGCTGAGAGAATTGAAAAATGCAGAATGTCCTCAGGGGCTCACTCTGGGTCATAATTCATGCAGTTTGCTGCAAGTAGAGATGTGAGTAACATCTCCCGTCTTGGCTCCACCTCAAAGAGTAATGACTTTCACTTTTCATTCTGTTCTGACCTAGGTTTCAGACACTGGGAAAACTGAGAGGAAGGTTTAATTTAACTGGTTCCCTGTTCATGTAATGATTTTTTAAAATAGCCTCTTCACCAAAAAAAAAAAAAGTTTGGTAGTTTGTTTTTTTTTTCCTAAGCTGAATAGCCCAAACTTCAGTACAACACTAAATCTGAGTCACTTCACATCCTTTCTTAGAGCATGCATCTTCAATTAACAACTTCAAAAGTTCATAAATGTTCTGAGGGAGAGTAGACCACACTGACACTGTCCTGTGCATTTGCTATTGTGTACAAACACACATGCACATTTCTGTCCACTATGTGTATGTGTATATATATGTATATAGATATATGCATACATATATACAAAAAGTGGTAACATAAGTGTTGCAGTATATATGAGAGTATGCACAACCTTGCCTCTTACAGTAGAAATTTAATACATAAGAAAGCCAAGTTTGCATAATAATTTGTATAAAAAACTGCAATTAAAATTTGTATTTACTTCATACCTTTTATAAGAGACTTTTGTCAGCAAAAAGGATCAAACATAGTATTTCACTGCCCACACCTGAATTTCTATATATTTGCTAACCATAAGGCAATCTTGGCACAACAAAACAAACCAAAAGGCATATCTTCTGAAGAAGACTCAAAGGTGAACTCAATTCTGCAGTCAAGCAAAATTGCCAGCACACGATTTCTCTGTTGTTCCCAAAATAAGTGAGTTGTCAGTAAAATTCCAGTTCACACAAGGTCATAATGAGTTCTCCCTCCAGAAATTGCACCATGATTTGAAAAGAGGGAAAAGAATTCAAGCCCTTTTCTTGATTATGCTGGCAATACTAAGAGGGTGCCACAGGTGATGGTCTCCCAGACCACAGACCATTACAGACACTAGAACAGATTTTCCCTGGTTCATTTGAACAGTTGGAGTTCATATCACAGAAAGTCAAAGAGAGGATTATAGACCTAAGGAAAATAACCAGCTAGTCTGTCTAAAATTGATCCTGCAGCCTGGATAATTGTAGTGCTATAATAAACAGGCTGCTTTGTTTTCTCATCCATACTTCTTGTCTACTGCAAGCTTTGTTGAGCTTTCCATTATTACAGGCTCACAAGATTTTCCATCCCACTGTCCCCATTTGCTTTTTTCCCTTGTATGCAGAAAAATGCCTGTAAAATACTAATACACTTCTGTAAAATATGGGCAAAATCTAAGAAAGTGCAGATGAGACCACCTTGATAACTGCTTATCATAGTAAAGACCCAGTATAATTTCATTTAATGTGATAAGCACATAAGTCCAAATTTTACTGACAATTGCTTATCTGGTGTTTCAGTTGTATTTGTCTTTTTTTAATATTCTTTCAGGTTAAAAAGTTATTTCTGTCAGAACCACAGTGGGTGGATAAGATCAATAAAATATTCATACCATTCACAAAAGTGCCAGGCTTTACTTTTATTGAAAAATGTAGTAGTGATGTGTAATAAGCATTCTCCCTTTGTGGAGGTGGAGAACAGCTAGTAACATTCCAGAAGGCCTCGTTTTTCTGTACTCCTTCTGCATTTAAAGAAGAGATTGCATCCATTCTCACTTGCTTTTCAGTTTTGATTGAAGCCAACAGACACAGGCAAGAAATTAAACCTCCATAAATCTGATTCTGCATTGCAAGATTTGTTTATGTCCCCTGCTTCTCACTTAGTTTGGAAATTGTCCCTGAATACAAAGTTGGTCTGTGTAGTAGTCACTGTCAATATATCTGGTTTGTACATATTAACTATGTTTTATTTACTGCATCGCCTTTGTTGTGATTGCTTGGTGGTTTGTTGTTTGTTTTTTTTTTGGGGGGGGGGGGGAGTTGTTTTTTTAATGCTAAAAAATATACTAGGCATATAGGATTGTCACAAAAACATTCCCAAAATGATCTGGCCTTCTGGAAGATCCTAATTCTGCAGTGCTGACTCCATTATGTTAGTACTCTTTTTCTTTTCACCAGCCTTTTCCATTTTTACTAAACCATCAGTGGCAGGCCCTGGAACCAGCCTCTCCCAAGTCTCTCCACACCAGACAGCACACAGAGGAACAGGTTCCATACCTAATAACCTGCAGCTAAAGTATAAATCTCTTTCACGTGCTAATGAGCACTTGTGCCTATCCACCCCTGTGGCATGGGAGTGTGGCAGAGGGCTGTGGTGATGTTTGATTTGATTTCCACTGCATCCCATCTGGCCACACACAGGTTGCACTAACAGGGTCAAAACTCCTCTCTCAGCCTCTCCAGGAGATCCATGCAACCATTCCCGACCAAATACATCTTAATTGGCAGATTTCTTGCAGGCACATCCAGCAGTCATTAACTTTGAGCCAAAAAGCACTGATGAAACAAAGAAATTAAGAAGATAAGAACATGTACAACCACACTTGGCCCCTGCCCTTTCCCTGCCTCCGTGCAGGCATGACTACCCATTTTATTTGCATAGACAGTCAGGGGTCAGCACAAAGCCTATAGATCACTGGGCTGGCCTTCTAGGCAGGGCTGAATTTTGCTCAGCCATCTTTACTATCTTGAAGTAATCTCCAATCTTTTGGGTTCGGTGCCACGTGGAAAAATACCTCTGCTGGGAGAAAAAACCCTCCCTGATTATTTGAAAGGTCTAGACTGGCTGGAATTTTCTTTTGCCCCAAAATTATTCGCATGATATGTATTTCATTGTAAATTTGATCTGTATCTGTTAAGGTTATATTTCTGCTCCCAACAGAGTCTGTGGATAACACTCCCCTGATTGTAGGAAAAGCAAGCTGTCAACCTGGAGGGAGTTAGATCTCTGTGGAAAGAAAAGCAATTATAAGAAAATTCTAATTTCATATCTGTGGTAATAAAAAGGAACAGATTACATAAAAATGAATTAAAGGAATGTGAAAGCTTCAGGTCTGTAGGTTATTGTAAGACTATTGTGTCTTTAACAGTCTCTGTCTTAAATGTTAGACTAGGAAATCAAAGTTTGATCCAACAGTAAATCATCTGGTTCGCACAAAATCTGATGCATTTAAAATCTGGCTTCACAAAAATGTCATTCATTGATGCAGAATAGAGAGTCTGCCTGGTATGTCAAACACCTTCAAGTAGGTCATCTTTTAGGGATTAGTCTAAGTTGCTATCTGTTGACATTTCACATGTGACATCATAAGCTTCTTAAAATGAATGAAATTCTGTTTCTTTTCTTTGCTTTTTTTTTTCTTTTTATTTCTTTTTTTTATTTCTTTTTTTTTAAGGCAACGGATGGCTGAAAGGCAGAAATATTTGCAAACCAGGTTAGTGATTTTTGGCTGCCTCTTATTTGAAGTATCTACTTAAACAGAGCCTAAAAAGTCTGTTTGTCAGCAAGCACTTTTATTTTGTTCTGAAAATTAGACCTTCTGTCTCAAACTGGAACTCAAATGATGAAACATTATAGTAATGAACAGTGTACTCTGAAAATCCCTAGCCATCACCTTCCAATTAATGATATATTGCTCTATTATTTGCCAGAAAAAGACCAGTTAGGAAGATGGATGTGAGTTTGATGCTTTCACTTTCAAAATCAGTTCTGCTACTGATTTCTTGTGTGCCCTTGAGCAAGTTGCCTGTGTTAGGTGTTTAGAGTGCTCTGCTGACCTGTCCCTTGGGCATTACAGCCCACTGAAAGGATCTGCAAAACTTCCTCCTATTGCACAAGGAATGTGAGTTTGGCACCATCCACATGTAAAATTGACCAGGCCTACACAGGTCTACAGGGCTTTATGACACACAGATTTTTTTTTTCCTGATTATATTTCAACAACCTGACAAAAATTCCAAGAATGTCTCTGGGCTTTCTAATGGAGTGGCTGAAAAGTATAGAGGGGCTGCAGCTTATTTTGGTTGCCTCTTTTCCTTTTTGTCCCCACAGTAACCATGGGCTCTGGTATTGAGGAGAGTGAGAGAAGGTGAACTGCACTGGAAAATGAGGTTGCTCCCTGCTACTAGTAAAAGGAAAACAGGACAAAGTATTGTTTTATAATGAACAAGAGTAATAACTTTTCTGAAAGCATTAAAAAAAAAGGAGAGACAATATACAGGAATGTTTATTTTTACTGTAGAGAAGCAGCATCTTTTTACTGTGTGTTCTAATGATTTCAAGCCAAGGTGTTGGCCATCTTGAATACAGTTAAGAAAAATATGCTTATGGAATTATTTTCTTTTAAACAGTAACTGGAGAAGAAAGCTAGTATGAATAATAGTACACAAGTATACTATTTATAAATATGATTTATTTATACATCCTTTGTATATTTGTGTACTCATTGAAATCCTAATTTCTCAAGAAACTTATCTCTGTATCTTATTTACTCGTCTGGAGTGGGCTTCCCCTCTCGAACCAGTGAGCTAAACATATAATTGTTTAGAAACTCTACAGACTTGCCAAAATATGAACTCATGCGCATGGAAGGGGCAGAAGATCAGATTTCAATCTGGCCATGTAGGGCGGCACGTGCTGTCCTAAACTGCTCCAGCAAAGTTGTTCATTTTAGTTGCTCTCCAGAGGCTCTTTTTTGGGAGAGAAAAAAGATCTGACTGCCAAGAAGGAGGACGATGCTGTCTGCAGAGATGTATCAAGGCTCTGATAGGGAAAACAGAAGATTTATTTTTTCTTCTTTCTTTCCCTGTTCTGAGGGACTGTGGGAGAAAGTATAAGCTGAAAAATGGTAACTCCTTGCAAGGCCCTACTTCCCACTCTGGGTCATGCTGTGGCCTTTCAACTCACTATGCTGGGCCACTGACTGCTCCTTTCTGTTATAGTTCTTTGTCACTAGAAAGGAGCCCTAATTCCTGGGTCACAGCCTTCTCCTTTTCTTCTTTGCACCTGCAGTCTGTCATCCATCAGGCAGCTGTAACCAGGATGACAATCTGCTTTACTGACACACAAGTATTTTCTTGCACTTTAGACATAACCCATAAGCAATATGGCATCATACAGCTCCACACTGGAACAAGACACAAAGCACTTTTTTCTTTGGACACACATGCAAGGGGTTAATCACCAAGAGAAAAACCATGGATTCCAGGAAAATTTGAGTTTTTCACCTTTCCCCAAAAGCAAGAAAAATGTTTGTTATCAGCGGTATGGAACAGGAAAAAATGATCCACTGCTTTTGTTCTTAATTACACACAATCAGTATGAAATACAGATTACCAAAAAGTACCCTATAGGTCTCACATGTTGTTTAGTGCTTGGTAGGATCGGGTTTATGGCAGCCTGTGAACACAGAAGTGGAGACCACATCTTCCTTGCTCTCACAGCTTCCAGGGTCATTCTCTTAGGATGCTCGTTGGTACCCATGCTGGGAGCCTGCAGGTCTGCCATGAAATGTGGGACCAATGTCTTTCCAGGTAAACTTTACCCTGTGGTGTACAGGCAAGCACAAAGTTGGCTGCATTTTTCCTGCCAGGTACACCTAGTATCATTTCAGCTGGCTCTAGTGGGTGAAAGCAGCCATGCTGCTGACTTGCCCAGCATCATTCCAGGCTATCTGTTTCATACAATTTGCTCAGTGTAAAACGCCAAAACACGCTGCTGACCCAGAGTCAGCCAGAGCAGGTGGTGAGGCAGAAATGCTGTGACTCCTGTGAGCTGAGGTCTTGAGAAGCTGTTCAGCAGCAGCTGTTTTGTGCAGCTTCAAGGACACGTCATGATAAAGAGCATTAAGGCATCTTAGAGCCTGACAGCGCAGCTTCTTTGCCACTGACAGCTCAGTATTCAGACAGCATTTCTCAGCACTTTAGAAGTCAACAAACTAGCGACAAGCACTCCTGTGAGCATGCACAAGATGCAAAGGAGCCATGCAACATGAATGGCATGCAATAAAACTCAAGCTAGCCTTCACTCACCCCATCATTTAGATGAGCTGGAATAGGTCATTGTAAGGGAATTGTGAGAAGACGACTGCTGCTCCCTTCTGCAGAGGTTTGCCATGTGTTACGGCTCATATGGCAAATTGTTCATCGGATTGAGCTTTCTTTCCCTCCTTGGATAATATATCCCATCCCTTCTTCATTTGTTATTGGGCATGGTACATATGGCAAGGCTTGGCACACAGAGGAGTGGGAGGAGGTGAGGGTGCTGTGCTCAGGTGCCTCCTGAAGGCAAAGCCCACAGCTTGAAAGCACTGGCTGGGAGGAGGACAGGATGGCATAGGATGTTGGGTTGCTATTGGCATGTTCTATAAAATATGTGTCTTTTTGACACATTTTGGGAGATAGTGCAACAGACATGCATATGCCACGTAGCACACTTCTGGGAGCATGGCAGCAATCCAGTGGAGTTACAGATTAAAGCTAAAATGGGATAGGATGTCTTTCAAAGATGCATATCAGGCACTCAGACCCTATGGATAAAGTTTGTAACAAAAAAAAAATCTGCAGATATTTTGTGATTTCTCTTGTATTAATAATGACCTGTATTTCATCTTGGTCAGCAGATATTTCTTCTCAGATTATTTATGTTCTCTCTGTGTTCTAAGAGGAACTCTTAGATCCAAACTCCTGGAGGATGAATGCCAGCAATTTTAGGGAACAGGTGGGAGAATGACAATAGGGACAACTAGGCTATGCTTCCTTGCTCATTATCAGTTAGACTGATTTTATGTGCAGTATCTGAACATTATTTTATGGGCAAGATTAGTAAAAAACGTAGTTGCAATTCTCTGCATATATATCGGGGCCAGGGGTGGAAGAGAGTCTCAAAATCCCAGCCACAATCCAGTCATTTATCAGAGCTGACCTTTAACCATTGAGTGCTCCAGTCTTGCCTGCCAATATCTTCCAGAAAGAGAAAACTGTACGGACAGCTCTCCGTGTTCTTCCTCAAGGTGTGGCATGAATTCATGGCACATCTGAGATCTGGCAGAATCTGTGTGAGCACTCTGACAACCATTCCAGCTTGACACCTCTTTGATGGGCAAGCATGCTCTCCTCATGCTCCCTCTCCTCATGCCTCTGACTTCCAGACATGCAAGTCTATGGTCCTTCTAGGAGCGTCCCACCAAGAGGGCACTGTATGTGTTACCTATCTGCTATTAGAATTGTTCTCCATCCTCCAGTTCTGCATTGCTGCCGATTGATTGGGTGCTGGCTGGCAGACTCTAATACACAGCATATTCACCACTCTTATTGATTGCAAGTTCATCATCCTTTGCCCAGTACCCTGAGCAGATTGCTATTGACATTTACCTATTTTGTAATACTATTTATTGCTGTTTGTCTTCTCATCAGCTTTTCTCTTTCCCTCCTTTCTCCCTCCTTTTTGCTTCTCTTTATCCCTGCTTTCAAATCTTTTGGTTTGCTCATGTCTTTCCTTTTCCTCCTTTTACTTCCCTGCTCTACTACATCATGAACCTTTTTTTTTGCCATAGTCTTGGTGAAACTTGTGCTTGCCACAGTCGCCTTTCTCACTGACACCTGTCTGCACCACAGCCTCTCTGTCCTCTATTCTGGGCCTCTCCTCATCTCCTGCTGCTCATGCCTTCAGCAGCTCCCAGGAGGAGATACAGATGGGCTGGCACTGAGCACAGCCCATGGGAATGCAGGGAGCTGAGCCCACACCTGAGTGATGTGCAGCCCTGAGCCTTCCTCAGGGACTGCTCCATTTTGCAAGTCACGGTGCACCAGATGAACTAGATGAGAGAACATGGAAGAGTTAAAAGCAGGCTTTCCTACAGTGCAAAGGAATAAGATAGCCAGTGTCTGTGCTTTGGGGTGGCAGTATTTTCAACAACCCCTTGCTGACCTGCACTGTGGCTGCCAGCATGGGAACACAAGTGGAAGGAAACCCTAAAAATGAGTGGATATTGTTGGGTAGTGGGCCTCTTGCAGGTGTGTGTGAACAGCCTTCTGTGTGGCAATGGTGCACATGTGTGACCTCAGGAGGTGACAGCCAGTGGGACTGCGGGCAGCAGCATGCTGGTGGATGCACACTGAGAGCACTATGCCCTGCTGCACTTGACACGAGCCCAGCCAGAAAGCAGCCCAGAAACAAGTACACCTGTCTCCAGCACTGCTCATCAACATGCAGAAAGAGCTACCTCTGCACAGCAGGGTACAGCTTCTGAGAGCTGAAGCCCAAGAGAGGGATGCTGGGAACAGCATGTTCAAACATGACCCACAGGCTTATGCATTTCATGGATCAGCACCAGGGAGGTTTGTGCATCTCCTCACCAGCCTTCCCACTCCCATATGTGTTTGGTAGCCCCTGTGTCCCCTTCCCAGGCAGTGGCTGTCACTGCAGCAATGTGCTGCATGGATGCTATTTCACAGTCAGGAGGAAAAGGTGCAGGAAACTGGCCCCCAGCACTCTCCTTTGGATTGTGCCCAGTCCCAGTGACACTACAGAAATCGAAGAAAGGCTACCAGGGACACTCAAAATGCCCAGGAAAAAACCAAACCAAACCGAACCGAACCGAACCGAACCGAACCAAACCAAACCAAACCAAACCAAACCAAACCAAACCAAACCAAACCAGACCAAACCAAACCAGACCAAACCAAACCAAATCAAACCCAACAAAACAACAAAACAGAAAAAGGGGCTTGTTTTAATAACTCCATTCCTTGCACTCGTGTATGTCTTAGAAGGAGTTATTTTGCTCTTCGACCTTTAAAAATAGTCTTGGGCTTGGAAATCATCATAGTGCAGATCCTCCTTTACTGGAAAGTTGATAGTGAGGTGTGAAAAAAAAAAAAAGAGAGCAGACAAGGATCTGGAATCAAAGGCAGGGAAGCAGTTAGGGATGTGTCGACAAGAAGTGCTATATAGATGCCACATTGAAAAGACTGGCAGATTTCTATCTAAGCTGTTCCTCCTGCTGATTGCATTCATCTCCCAGCACAGTGCTTCTTCATCCATACCACCCCTGTGACTGTGATGGCACTTTCAAGGAAGACCATGTTTTGAGCAGCTGTGCAGTCCTGTCCACCTTCTGTGTTCATAGGGCCCTATCCAAGGCAGCAAGGTCAAATCTTTGTCCCTGACCTGTGCAGCAAAAGGGCAGATGGCAGGTGGGGTGCCCCTAGCTCAAGTCCACATGTGTTTTACTCCTCCTTTTGACCCATGATGGAAATAGACCAGGCTGAGCTTCACTTCTCATGCAGAAGCTTAAAGACAGCAGTTCATAGGCTTCAAGCAAATACCTGTGGGTGACCAACAAGATAGTTGAGAGTGTTCCTCTTCTAGTGGGAGCTGCACGTGCCAACACAGTGCTGCAAGACAGCACTTTGTCCATACAAAAATTAAAGCTGTTTCTCCTGCCCAGCACATGCCAGAAAAAGCACAAATGAACAGTGCTACTTTCAGTTCATTTGCTGAACAAATTACATCTAATGAAGAAATGGAACATATGGGGCAGTTGTAATGAAGGGTGTACAGAAGGGAAAACTGTGAGAGACCCCCAAGCAGGTCACCTCAGACCTCTAAGCAGCAGGAGAAGAGCAAAGCCTTCCCATACCAACCCCAACATCTGCCCAATGCTGGGGATTTCCAGAAGAGGAAGGGATGGTGAGGTGCCTGATGGGCTGCTCAGGCCAGGCAGATCACCCTGGTTTCAGTGGAGGGGACAGAGAGAGTGGCTGTGGCTGGGGACCACTGTGGCTTGCTGAGGAATTTGGCAGTCAGCTGTCTGCAAGCAGGAGGCAAAGGGTTAAAAAGAGACCAAAACCTTATATTTTAAATTGATCTCAGAAGATATAGCAACACGAATTTTGAAATTAAAATCATAGTTCTGACAAATTAGAAGTGATCAAAATGTGATTCATCATTCTTATTATTTAACTTCAGGTAGGAGAAGCAAAATTTTCCAGAGAGGAAAGATATACGGTTGAATTCTGGTGTAATACAAAGTTAGTTTAAATTACCCCTCCTTTATCTCCTCTTTTATCTTCTTTTAAATGAAAAAGAACATTTTTTTTCCATTAACTTGGTAGAATTTAGGCTTTGAGCAGGAGAGAAGATGTCTTCACCACAAACAAAAGATGGTTTGTGGAAGTTGTATTTGACAGCTGTCTTCCAACAGGTAATCAGATTAAATAAATACACCAGATACTCACTGAGAGTTAACAGTAAGAGAGCTAACAATTACATACAGGAAGATGTGACATCATTGGTTTTGATGGTTTCCCCTGTGGTTTTTACTTCTCCTTTTGGTGAAAGTGAGGCAACTGTGATTTCTCTCATTTCGACTCTCTTCATAAATTGTGAAAGTATCTGTCTTTCTTTTTATATCAGCATCTTCACTTTGCTGTTGATTCAGAAGCAAATCCAATTGAACATACAGATTAAGGCTAAAATGAAACATAGCTAGGAAACAGCATTTTCCTCATCTAGTAGTTTATGCATAAAATCACCAAGCCACAGAATCACAGAACAGTTGAGGCTGCAAGAAACATCTGTGACCCTCCTAGCTCCCTGCTCTGCTGCTCAAAGTAGATGACATATGGGGACCCAAAAAATAGGAGTGTGCTCTGCCTGTCACTTAAGCGAAATGAATGCAACAATTTCTGCAAAATACCAGTACTTTCTTACTGCATCTAATGAACAGTCATTGTTTAGATATTTTGGAGTACAGATGGCATTCAGAATTCATAAAGTGGGCCAGAAACACTAATCTTCATCCTAGATATTAGCAACACAGATATAAAATCAAATGAATACTTGTATACTCATGACCCAAATTATAAGTTTTTGACATAACAGCACACCAATGAAAAAGTACTGAACAATTTTGCATTTAACAGAATGCAGTGCATTGGTTTTGTCCTTGCAAGCCCCTGGATGTGTGAAACCTCTGTATTTTCATAGTTTCCTTAGACACCAATTTATTTACACATAAGAAATGCACACTCTTCACCAACATTTGGCTACTAGCAGCAAGCATGGTTATGTTTTTGAAAGAATATGCAAAGGCAGATGCATCCAGTGTTTCTACACAGGGACAGTAGCATACTGACGTTGGCTGATCAGTGTCCTGTTCTGAGTCACTGACCCTTTCCTGTCACTGACCCTTGCCTCCCTCTAGGCAACCAAGCCCCTAAACGTAGTTCAGATGCAAGATTTTATATGCCCTGGTTTTAGCCACCTGAACTCTCTTGTATATGGCTCTTCATGTCTACTCCTGAACTACATCACACTGTGGGAGCCACCAAACACACCTGTGCTTGTGCCCACACACAGCTTTGCCCGAGCAAGCAAGGGGCAGCTGACCAAAATAATTTGTTTAAGGGACAGGCAGGCTGCAGGTCTTTCTCTTTAATCCAGCAGCTCCAGATTTATCTGCATTCTCTTTCTTCAGGTTAAGATGCATTGAGGTTTTTGGTTCATGTTCTTCTCACAACTCATTGTGAGATTTTCTTGCCCTGTATTTCTTGCCACCTCTCTGCCAGCTGTCACCATCCCCAGAGTAGAATCAGGTCAGCCTCAGCCTCTGTTTTAAGGGAGGACTCTCCTGGGGAATGATGCCTGATGCAATAATGCTCTAAATGTCTTCCCCATGCCTGCTGTACCCGGCCCTGTGCTACTCATTATTCGGGTCTGAGCTTCCGTGATTTCCGGTCAAGCAGCGGAAAGCAAAGCCTTGCAGATTTTGGTTTGCCCAAGACATCCCCTTGTGAATGGCAGCAGCAAGAGCAGTTCCAGCATCTGCATGACAAACAGGACCGCAGAGGCAATGAGGAAGAAAGTTGTTAAGTCACACCAAGGTAAAAGGCTAAGCCATCCTCAACCGTCTATGTAGTGATTTCACTGCCATGTCAGTGGACACATGGACAGCCAGGGACACTGCCTTCACACACTGGCAGCTTTGGCTCTAATATAACTAATTTGGAATTAATTGCAACAACCATACCAAAGTCAGATGAGCCTCAATATTATACAGGAATTCAGTAAAATTCAAAAATAATCAGATCTTACCTTATGCATTTTAAAAAGAATCAAAGAAGAGGGATGCCCTCTGTTTAGAAAGTGGGGGACTTTTGCTGAAAACTGTAAAGTTGTGATTGAAAACATTAACCTCCTGTGTGCTGAAATGAAAAATTCTTCTGACAATTTGATTATCTCAGGGACAATGATTAAAGCTTTCTTCTTAGAATTGTGGTGTTGAATGGTTGAGTACTTAAACAGACAGCCTTCTCTGTGCTTTTGAAAATCATATTGGCAACCTTGAAAATCTAGCTGCTGCTTTTCCCTCCAGCCTCAGAGACTTTTATAAATTGGTAAGTTTGAAAACTTTATTTACGAAGAATTGTAGATAATTGGTTCTTTTCAGACTTTTAAACATACAATAGACTCCAGAAACCAACTTTATAAAATATTATTTGAACAGCAAAGCCTCCCCTAGATTGCCCTGCCATGCACTCATATGCAGGCATTCGATATGCCTATTTTCACGCATCAGATTAGGGGACATAAAAAGACCATGGCATTTCTCAGCATAGAAGAATAGGGTGGAGGGGCGGGGCGGGGAGAAAGGAATAATAGATTTCTGCAGATAGTTAAAGTTTGAGAACATATCAACTCTTTCAGGCTTCTGGATTTGTACAAAGTAAAACTAGGATTGCAGCCAATAAGGCAGATGGTGATCTGCTGGTCATCACATCTCTTGAACAGACTTTAGCTCCATTCAAGATGCCTAGTCACAGGCTGGTAGGGGTACCTTTGGTGTTGTGACTTTTCTCTGCCCAAGGTAGACGGTCTCAGAGATTTTAGATTTTTTTCTTATTTTTTGGGCTTGCTCTTCTTGCTTTCCAGACTGTCTGTCCAAAGGATTTTGACAAATTTGGCCTGAGGCCTATCTTGAAGCTTTGTCAGTTACCAAAAACTTTCAGGTCAACTCCCTAACTAATATCAGCTTTTAAGAAATATGCTTTAAAAAGTAATTTAAATATAGTCAGTGTTCTGCTTCCCACAGTGCCTCCCTACCCCAATTATGTACAAAATCCACAGACAGAAGACCGTTTTGAGGAAACTGGCATGGTCTTATCTGGCTGAAAGGTCTTGAGATAACATTGTGTCACCAATGTAGAGAAAGTTCAGCATAAAAATAGAAGCTACTACTTTAAAAGGAACTATGATAAACATTCATCACCAAGCATTTGCCCATCAGAGATATTTAGAATGTTTATTCTGAAGGTAAGTTTCAGTATTTCTTTTCCCAGAAACAGCAGATACACAATGTTTCACTAGCTCAAATGGGCTCCAAGTCAAGCTGTTTGTCAACTAGAAATTTCATCTTGCAATGGAAAAGTATTTTAAAGCTGCTCAGGAATGAATTTCACATAAAGCAATAAATGCAGATTTGCATTTCTTAAGCTCATCTTCCTATGCTGGAAATCTGGACTTCACAGTTCTGCATTGCTGAAAACACAGAATGGCTGAAAAATATAGCAAATACTGTAGAAGTTTATTCCATTATGTTATTTTCACTGGGAGCTGCATTCATGGGAATGTTACCATCTCACAATACCAGCAGCAGTAGAAAATATTATTTACATGAATCCACACAGACATTTACATCATTCTCTCCTTGAATCCCATAGCAAGCCACCTTTTGTCTGAAGTCAGAGCAAACAGAAGAAAATAAACATTGTGCTGGTGAATGTGATTAACAAGGCATAAAACATTACAGCCATGGTGACTCTTAGATGGGAATAGAAGCATAAATGCCAACTAATTCTTTGTCTGTCCTGAAAACCAGGGCTAAATCATCCTGTTGGCAGAACTGCTAGTGCTACAAGTACTCTTAGGGAAACTTTCCCTTGACGGAGTCTCTTCAAGGCAGATTTCATCATTTACCCGCAATAAGAAGAGAAGAGCAAACAGAAGACTGCTCAGAAACTGCCAGCACTGAGAAGGAATGACTCTGCAGGCTGCAGATGTAGATTAACAGAGAGGGACCATCAGGAGCTATGACTCAGAGACAGTTTCAAAGATGTGGCTCTTAGATTTGGGTGGAAGCCTTCCTCCAGAATTGCTTAAAAACTATTCTTATTTCTTTAGTCTCTGCCCTGACACAGTTTGTCATCTCTATCTCTGCCTATGCTCCCTGATCTACATGCTTTACTTTGCATCTCTTACCTGTACTAATTCTTGTCCTACTGTCCCTCATTTTTAAGTCTTTGCTCTTTAGGTTTCTTCTTCCTCCACCATAAAGCTTTGGGATGGGGTATTAGACAGGCCAGGAGCTCCTGATGAGGGTTTTTATGACAGTCAGAACAGACAGAAGTCAAGGCTGGTAGACAACTGCGGGAGCTGATGTTCACATCCATGTGAATTTCTTCACATGCCTGAGCTACAATTTCCCCAACAATACAAAGGGAACATGAGCACAGTCTAAGGACCCACCCTTATGTACAGATACAGTGGCACCAGAAGCGTCACTTGTAAGGAACAATCGGACTTTGGGTCACTCAGTCATACTCCCCTGTGTTAAACCTGTGACAAACACTGGGGGGTAGAACAAATATTCATAGATTTTTACTTACATAGCCACATACATATGTGTTACAGCCAAGTATTAAAATTCTTATGCATCCGTGATTTCACACTGACTTTGCGCTGTATTTTTATCACTACAAAAGAGGCTTAAAAAATTCACCAGATTTTCAGCAAGTGTAAATCAGTTTAGCTTCACTGCAGTGCATTGCCTTGACTTTGGTGAATTTGATTCAGACCTGAATCACTGAAAGTGTACTGACTTGTACCAGTTAAAAGTCTAAATTAAGACACTCATAAAACAACTAATGCATTTATCTTGTATCAAAACAAGCTTGGGTGAAAGCAAGCCAATGAGTCTATCTGTATACATACTACTTTCCACAAGACTGCCAAAATTTTTTGTTTAGAAAATGTGGCTGACATATGAAATTCTCCATGAGAATCAAACACAAAACTGTTAAAATTGCCTCTCTGGTGCTAATTACTTCTACCAGTTCTCATTCATGTGACTAAGGTTTTGCTTATCTGATAGCTAGAGTCAGAGTACTATTAGGTATTGGTAAAGGAATTATTTATATTGAACTCGGTAATGAAATAACTGTCTGATTTCTTCCTGTCTAAATGACAGGTCAATTTGTATTTAGTTCGCTTTTTTATTTTTCTTTAAAGCTCTGCAAGAAAATGCATTCATTTTTCAGAGAGCTACAAAGTAGATTTAAGCTGATACTCACTGCCACTATGTAGAAGGCAAATTGCCAGCACTGCTGACATAAATGAGCACATAATCTGAGTAACCCTTAAAACTCTCTGCAATCTATTCTGGCTTCCACGTTGGCATTGTGGACTTTGCTGCTAACTCATCTACCAGACATTTTCCAGCGTGATCTCTCAGGCATAGTCTGAACTTCTAGGATCTCTTCTCTGCTTTGTGCCTAAATTTGAGGTTTTAACTTTGATAGTAACACAAATTTTACTGAGTAAGTATCAACAGCATGGAGGAGTCCTGCCTTCAAATGCAGAGCTTTTGCTGCTGAGATTCAAACACTTTTGCTGACCTCCCTCTGTAACAATTACAGGAACAGATTGTGTGTGAGTGGGGAGGTCCTCAAGCAGACCTTTTTGGGAGAATTTGACAGTGCAAGTAGTATGCTGGGGCTGCTGCTGCTGCTGAATATGGGAAAGGCACTTGCACCTCCTCTCTACCCTCTCCACAGGCATGGAAAGTATTTGGATCAGCACTTGCCTAGGTCCCCGGTCATATCTAGGGTACTTGACAGGTATTCAGCCCAGGGTGGTGCCCATGGGCTCTGCCCAGGGACAGCTAAGAATAGCTGTGTTTACTAACACCTCTCACAAACGACAGCCAAGACCAGCAAGACAGGTAGTAGGGGGTGAATGGATAGGAGTCAGGAGCGTGCTTCCTCTTTCTACTTCATTGAGTCACTCAGCATCTGCTTCCTTCTCTCTACAATGGGAGTCTCTAAGTTCACTCCCAGTTTTGATAGCTGGATGAAAAGAGGTGATGCACACTATGATTAATTTTCATAAGTAGGTATTAAGCTTGCTCATGGTTTTGAAAAGCTCTGTCAAAGGGTAAATCAGATTGAGATCATGATCTGACTCCTTTCTCAGCTCAGTAAAGACTCAGAGTCAGTGGACACAGAACCTTCTCATGTGGCAGGTCTATACCCCACTCTGAGATACAGCAGTTTCAACAATGCAGTCAAACTCACCGGCTGAGTATGTCAGAGAAGAGTAATATTCCCACAAGGGAACTTGTTTGCCTGACTTGGATATTCAAATTTTATCTGACAGGATCAGGATCTCCCTCTGCAGTAGGTGAATTTCCTCCTGTCCTGTCTAAGGAGTAGCATGGGTGTTTGTTCAGGAACATGACATCATTAGGTACTTCAGTGGAGGAACAAGATGTGCCAAAGCAGGGTAGATTGGGGCACAGCTGAGAAAACATCAAGCAATGGAGGATCCACCACAGTATGACATGAGACTTTGTAATATGCATCTGTGTCGTCTTCTCTTCCTCATTGTTCACATATGTGTGTGTGCCATGCTTATTCTATAAGAAAACATTCTATAATAAATGCGGTGGATTGACCAACCTTAGTTCTTACCCAGCATTCTCTCCCTAGGAACTGCCATGTAAATGATATTTGCTGCAGCTGACAATACTCTGAGGGACTGGGCATCCCTCAGCTCCCAGGGGTGTGGTAGCAGTGAGCTCTGAAGCACATCATCTGTGCTCCTTTGCCCACTCCAGCCCCACGGGGGGCAGAGACAGTCACACACCGAACAGCAGAAACAGTGACTGAAACATTTCGCTCCAGGGTGTGGGACTTTCCCCACACAGGGTGAGGGAATGAGAATTCAGGTGTGTGATACGGAAAGGATTTCCTGCAGTTGCCTCTAAATTAAGGAAGAGAATAATTTCCAGGGGTTGATTCTGAACAGTGAGGAGAGGATCTTGTCCTGAAGTGCCTTCTGTGAGTGAGAGTCTCTCTTTAACAACAGAGAAGTTGCAGTGAGTGTGGTTTTCCCAGCCTCTGTGAGCATCTTGTTATCAGCTGGAGAAGTCTTTGAAGATTCTAATTAAGGTCTGACTTCACCTAAATATCTGTAGTCAGGAAAGTTATGTAAGCATAGGCATAGCTTGGCATGAGCTGAGTTATATTCTTCAAAAGAGGAACTCAGCAAATATGTAACTGTCTTCTACAATGGGCAAGGCTAGGCAAAGAAAAGCAAGTAAAAGAAAGAAAGAAGGAAGGAAGGAGGAAAACAGGACAGAAAAAATGGAAAAGGTAGAATGGGAAGAGGAACTTTCTTCTAAAATGGACAAGGTTTTATTTTATTCTGCCCTCATCCCTTCCCTGTGTATCTGTTACAGGTTCAATGTTGCTTTTGTTCTATCATCAAGCATTAAGTGTGTCAAATTCCTTTGCAAAAAGTCTTGAACCACAAATAAGCTTCAATTTTGATTTTGCTACAGTCACTAGCAAATCCATTTCTATCAGGGGCTAAAGATCATAGTGGCTTTGCTTGAAAAACATTACACCAGTAGCAAGAAGGTGATTATAACGTGTTAGGCTGGGTTCTTAACTATTTAATTCAGTTTGGGTCCGGTGCAATTTTATTTTTGCACCACTCGTGCAGAACCTAGAACAACCCTTTTAAATCTCTGTACAGTTAATTCAACAGGCTGCTGTACAGATATCAGAGCAAAGCTGGGCAGTTGCAGTCACTTTAAGATGTTTCTTAGGGGAAATAATTATTTTTAAAAGGAATAATACTGTCTGAAGACTTTTTTTTTCTCTGCTCAGTCTCATGGAGCCTCTTGACCTCAAGATATTATTTGTATACGACAGTATGAAATTGATATTTTCTTTTAAATCTGTTTCAATTTCTTATCCTTACTGAAATGCTGAAGGCTGTAATAGTGATATATCTGCTTTCTGGGGACAAACGCAAGTAACTGTGACTTTGGAACATTTTGTAAATATTTCTGAAAGGACATCTAATATCCCTACATCATTTTTCTCCTTTTTGAAGTGTATTCGCTGTAGTTTTTTCTGAGACAGAAATCCCCAAACTGGCCACTGAGCTATGGATCACAGGAATTTTTAATAATATCATCTCTGACCTGCACTATTGTGTTTAACAATAGCAGAACAGCCTATAATCCTTAACAATAGAAGAGTTATCTCATATATACACAGACCTCAGAGCCATTGTAAGAAATCTGTGATTCACTGCAAAAAGCCACAACTGCTTTCTTTAAGGATATTTTAGCATTTCCTCCTAAAGCAACCCACCTGATCATTTGACTGAACTCTACATCATCCCTGACATACCTTAACACATCATTTCTTGGCCTAAAAGCTTGATGTGGGAAAAAAAATCCCCACATTATATATATTTATTTCCATTTGGAGAGATTTATGAGTGATTAGAAGCTTCTTTGCGCTTTCAGACATCAAAAACCTGATTTTAAGGAATGAAATTAGTTGCATTACTGCAGACAGAATTTATTTCTCCTTAAGATATTTTATGTTTTTTTAAAAAAGACATATGGCTAGAAAGAATGCTACTGTGCACATGAAGGAATGTTATCTTAATATGCACTTCTTAAAACTAATTTGGTAATGCTTTGTACTCTCAAATGAAACAATACAATACTGGAAGTTCAGGAAGAACTTGATATGAGAAGCACAGCCTGATATAAGCAGAGTTAACCTTCATGCCAGGAGGCCCTGGAGAACTTGGTCTGTGCTCCAACTCCTACAGGCAGAAATACAAACTTTTATTCTGCTGGATGCTACTATCTCCTTTCTGAAAAATCAAGATGTGCTTGCAAGTGCAGTGAACAGCCTTAGTGCTTACTTCCAAGCTAGAAAAAGTGGGCTACTGTGAGAGAAAGGGTTGTCTGTTTAGCTTGTTAAAAAGAAGATAAATTGATACCTCTTTAAACCAGCAGGTAAGATATGAGTGTCTTAAAAGAGAGAAAATAGAATGTACCAAAGGGCTATTCAACAAAACAGAGGAGCGTGACAAGTACTAGTGCCTGGAAGCTGGATTTGGGCGCATTGGAAACGACACATCTCTCAGCAGCAAGGATGATTAATGGCTGGAACAAACCCCATGAGGTTCTTTATCCTCTGTCTCTTGCCATCTTCAGTTCAAGCCATTATGAAAGATGGGACTTCACCAAATGTAAGTCACTGAATTACTCTAAAGACCAGCTGAATTAAATTCTACAGTTTGCATTAAACAAGCCAGAACAAATCTGTTGTTCATTCTCCCTCTCCCTCATTGTCCACTGCTCCCTCCGCACAGTGGTGCTTGTGCCACAGACCATGCCTGCAGCAGAGCATTTTCTGTTTCCTTAGCAGATGTAGTTTACATAGTCCACTGTAAATCAAAAGTTATAGTGAGAAGGAGCTGTAATCTCATCATATTGCCTTCTCACAAGATGATGTCAGATTAAGGTCTATAACTGCATGGAAATCCAGCATGGGCCTGGGACTTCAAAACACCCTACTCACACTGAACTGCCCATGTCTTGGGAAGACTACACTGCCCTAGCTGTAAAATACTGCTGGCAGCAGAGAGGTCCACCAGAGTGACCTCTTGGCTCAGCATCACACTCAGTGAGGTTTGTAGAGCTCCTTGCTGCCACAGCATCCTTGCCAGCAACAGGCAAAGTGGCCAATGCAGCTCCATGGGAGCACAAGGCAGTGAGCACAGCATTGATGGGCCCAGAGCAGCTGGTCACTGTGCCCTGGGGCCAGGGCTGAGCAGGCAAAGCCCTTGGAAGGGAAAACCCACAGCCTGGCAGCACACCCAGCTTCAGCGGAGTGCCGCCAGACACTGCTGATTTGTCACACTAAGCAGTTTACATCCATCTGCCATAACCATGTCAGGTGAGGCACTTTTGCAGAGCCTTTCTGTTGAATTCCCATATTCAGATAGGTGCTATTGGGAAGCAAAGGACACATTTTTCAAGCATCATGGTCTAAATTTGTAAGTGAAAACTCTAAGGTGCCTTTGATGACTGGGAATTTATGACATTTTGGAAAACAGGTCATTAATCTAGGTGCCTATTTCTGTGCATGTGTTTCTAACTTTAGTCAGAAAGCAAGAAAGTAGTGATCTTCACCTTTTGACATGTAGAAGTAATGTAATTCAGGAAATCCTTCACTCACAGAGCTGTATCCTACATCATCTTTTTCTACAATCATCTTTGAATTCTTGGTTTCTCATTTGATTGGCCTGCAGGGCTGGACCTGAATGAACTTCCTTGGGATATATGCCTTGGAAATAGTACTTTCTTTATGTCAGATCTACTTCAAAGTGTTTATGGTTTGGTTTTCTTTTTTTGCATGGTAACATCTCAATGCACTTTTACAATGTGAACACAATGTAGGGACAAATTTTGCACTTAGAAAAATTGCATTTGAGAAAGTTTGTCTGGGAGGTGTTGACCCTGAAGGTGCTTACAAGGTAGAGTATGATGTCTTTAGAAGTTGTTTAAGTGAATAAATTCCACAGTGCCTTGTTGGATAACATTAAGTAAGGACACTCTTACACATTTCTTAACTGACCTACGAGGGTCATTAACAGCAAGGTGTAACTGCTGTTTTGTCAGTCTGACTGTACTGGCCAGGAGATGGACTGATTTTTCCATTCCCTATTATTGTACAAAACTGCACTCATGGGAGAGAGAACCAAGGATACAAAATACTGATGATTATTGTACCAGGGTCTGGTATTCCCACTTGCATTCCAGCAAGCTTTAATATTAATCACGTGGTGATGCAACCTTCTCCTGTGGTTTTGAGCTGTGTTAACTGCTGTACACATGCACAAAAAAGACTGTATGCACTTAGAAAGGTCTGGAGGAAGTTCCTTTGGGATTTTGGGTGGGTGTGTTCCCACAATAAAGGAGTGGCATGAGATATAGGTGAGGGTGTCTGACCAAAAAAAACAAAACCCTGAAAACAAAACAAAACAAAACAAAACAAAACAAACAAACCCCAAAACCTGGTATTAAAGGTTGATCTCACAGAGAAGAATTAGGGCTCCATTATTTCAAAGTGCATTATCGAGAATTCCTGCACTGGCAGACGCAGTATTGAGAACAGACAACACAGAGAGCTGTCTAGGGGGGAGACAGAAAAGAATTTCACCTGTATAAGTTTAGCCACCTGAAAAGGACACATTTTAAAATGTAGCCCAAGCAGCTCCATTCCTGCAGTGTAAATCTACTTCCTAATATGCCCCCCATGGCTTTTTCCTTCTTTACCCAGTTGGGCAGATCTAAGCTGTGACACTTGTAAATTGAAAGCCAGGTCCTTCACTGAGTTTGAGACATTTGGTTTAACACAGATGAAGAGACTCATCTTCGTGTAAATGAGATGACAAATACAGTTGTACCATACCTGACAGAAAAATGGCTAAAGCAATGCAGGGCTTGGAGGTGAAGCCTATGCCAAAATTAACTTTATTCTTATTAAAGTATATAAAAGAATATACTTTAATAAGAATAAAGCTCTGAGGAAGATGGGGGATAGCAGCATTACCCTCAAAGGAGGATTCGTCTCACTTCTCCATAGCCTTCTAAAATTATGTTTTAATCCTGTCACAAGATATGTGTCAATTGCTCTCTGCATTACCTATAGAGGAGTCTATACTTACCCTCTTGTTGTAATTTCCAGACAATTTAGGTTAGCTAATACAAATCCCACAGCAGGCTTCTACAGAGGAATTCCCTGGTGCTTTCTGTTACCTTTCATTCGTACATACAAACACCACCTCTATTCCATACTTGTTCAGGATGAAGACCTCAAAAACACAGAAGCATTACTATGGAAAACTTGTAAAGGGAAAGATTGACCTTTTTCCGTTTTTTTTTTTTTTTTTTTGTGCTGAGCAGGCACTTTCCTTTCACAGGTTTTCACTAAAGTTTTCACTTGCAAGCTTCCTGAAGCATGTCTTTTAAGGTTGAAACTCTCCACATACAGAATTCACACATATTATATAAGTTAAACAGCAATTGCTGGACCAAAGAAATTAATATCTATTACATTTTCAGCTCACTGGGTTTTTCTACATGAAAATCCTTTTGGTGTTTTTGGACTTGTTCTAAAGAAGTAAAATAAAACAAAAAAAAAGCCAAGAGCATGCTGACCCAGTTTGCTCCCAAATCAAACTTTTCCAACACAAATGGATCAGATGTGGCCAAATGACTTCTGCTAATAAGTGAAATATACATAGGAATTATAGTCTTTGAGTGAGTGTGAAGGAAGATTAAAATTAATGCTCTTTTAATTTTCTATACAATGTATGCTTTGAAAGGTGTTATTTTTTCAGTCAAGTAATTACAGGGTGGAGAGAATGTGAGGCCAGTGGCAGGAGGTTAATTACATGACCAAACACCCACTACATCTTGCTCAAAGAGCCCTGAAATGATTACACATTGTTGTAACTAATAGCCTAGTCTGGACTGCTGGTTGGAGGGCTACCCTCAACTTAAAAGAAATGCATATCTTCTACCTAAGAATCTTTGCTATTTTTAAAAATAATGCTGTATACCACAAAGAGATTAGGTAAATTCCTGGAGACAGGAGATGTCAGTTTATTTACACGGTCCACTTGAGACTTTTACATAGACTATATTTCTTTCTTTCCCTTCTTAGACCAGCTAGTTTCTCATCTTCTTTCACAACACAGCAGTTGGCAAGAATACACTTTAAAGTAAAGACTGGTAATTAAAAATAAAAACTATCAGGAAGCTTTATTCACACCTGCAGCAGCTCTGAACTTTGCTTTACCTGATTTCATTTTAGATTGTATTGGATAAGGCCAGGAGAGATCATCTGATAATCTAATATACCACTCATCAAACTTCTCCTAAATACTTCTGCTTTGAGAAAAGCACTCCCTGGATGTAAAGAGTTTTCATGAAAAACTCGGTTTTTCGGTATTTATCTGAAAATGAATCCAGCAGATATTGCAGTATTAGGATAATACCGAGTGCTAACCTCTTACTGGGACCCAATTCTCTTCCTGTGTGCTTCTGATTTGCAGGACCTGAGGACCTGATTTTTTCACCTGAGGACAACTGCTGAAGCCAACCTGAATGCTCACAGGCTACAAGACCATCTAACTCTCATCCATCTTGTTGAACACGGATCAGAGCACAATTCAGTAAAGATAGGACAGTAAAGATAGGTTCAGATGCTCTGAACCTACAAACACAGGTATGCCTGAGCACCCTGCCTTGAAGCCAGAAGCACAAGAAGAGCTTCCAGGCTCTTTCTCTACTGATAAATGGTCCCCTGGGCAATTTCAGCATCAAGATCGACTCCTTAATGCCCAACTATCTGTAAGTTAAGTGGTTAGCAAAGTCTGGCTGAGAAATGGATAGCTCATAGACAGCTCCTGGGCATGGACTAAGAAAGAGCAACAACTCCAGCAGGCAATTTGCATGCAGCCAATCTCTTTTAGAGCTAAAAAATTTTAGACCATGGAGGTGGTCCAGCTAGGTCAGTTGGCTGTAGGACTAGAGAAAGGTCCTTGCATTGCCTATTTTACTAGTACAAATATAACTCTAGAGGTTTTGATCCAAGAAGTGTTTACTAATAAATCACTGAAAATCTATACATAATAAAAATGAAGCATCTTCCTTAAGGGAAGTTTCCTGACAGTTTTTGTAATTCATCCATACATAAACCAAAAAGTAAGATACTTTTATAAAGACAGCTGCCTTTTTATACAGTTTTGTGCTTCCCCTTCCCTAGAAATAGAGCAAGGATAATTGAACTGAAAACCTAAAGATTTCCAAAACCCAATTACATAACTTGCCACACTTCCTCTGTTTTCCCTTCTTGTATTTCAAAGAGGTCAAGGTTATTAAATCCAGGCTTCTGCCTTAATACAGTAAGAAAAGCAGGAACTAAACACATAGTAAAGATTTTTCATGTAATGTTAATTTACTCACATAGCCTATATGTACTATGTTTACCAATTTGGCTACGAAATTGATACTTTGATGTACACAGTATGTGCAATTCTTGTAGATGAGACAATGTTGCATTAAAAATTTTATTTTCTCTTCCTGATTTATGTGTGCTTATAGTGTACAAAGCTGCAATCCTTATTCTGGATAATTTCTTTTCCTCAGTGGGTGTGTCATCTTTGTAGAGACTGCAGTTTGATGACCCAGGCTTGTTAAGGTTGCTCTAACATAAGGTTTTGCGCTGCAATATGCAAAATTACAGCTCTGGTACCTCTGCTCTCAAAACACATGCACACTTGGGAAGGCATGAGAAGGGTTACTTTAATAATTTTGGTCTTACATGTGAATTTACAACTTTCAGTAGTGTGCTGACTTACACAGCGTGGCACTATACATCAGATGCATGCTGCCTCAGAAAATTAATGCTGCATTCTGGCAACCATATGGGCAGCTGGCGAGCAGCCAGGAGACCAGCAGAGCATGACCCTACCTTCATGCAAACCTTCCCCATGCAAGAGAACTGTTTGCATGGGCTGCACTAGCCAAGGAGCAGAAATTAAGGGATCCTGTACATGGTAGCTGCTCATAACCATCAGATCCCGCAGGGACTGATGTGTGCCAGTGTGATTAATGAGAGGAGCTGCACAGACAGCAGACAGACCCTTGTGGCAGGTAATCACATGGGCACTTGTGACTTCTTGATGTCCAGGAAATGAAGAGGACTGTAAAGGCTTCCTTGTATATCTATGTTTCTTCTTTATGGTTCTCTCATCTAGTTGGTGCTCTCACCTGTGACAAAATTTAGCCTGCAAGCTCTACAGGGAAGGGCATTTATCTTATTTGTTCTGTAAAATGCATATTATACATTGAGTGCTGAACAAACAATCAGAATAATGGCTTACAGAAGCTTAGTTATCTTTAGCACCTTGAAAAAGAACACTATTCAGCAAGAAAATAAATTAAAAAAAATTATCATCCCTTGCAAGGAAAGCAGTTTCTGTTTCCTGTTCTTTTGCTTCATTTACCCTTTTATTTCTTATCAAGCATGTGATCTTCTAAAGACTCAAATCTAACTCTGCCACCAGCTTCAGTGGGACTACCTGCAGGAATGATAGCCTGAACTGGAAACTCCTCAAATAGGATTGTCTTCTCACCGTGTAAATGATAAAAATCTTATGAAGAATACAGAGGAAAATTTAATTTAATTTAATGGTTTTGAGTAACTTAATGCATAACTTTAAATGGAAGATGCCATACTGTTTATAATGCATTTTATGCGTATAATGCTTTCCATTCATAAATATCTAAATTTTTTTTACAACTGTTCTCAGGAATCATGTCACTCTCCAGGCTTTACAGCAGCTGTTTTACTTCTCATTGCATGACCCTATAAAAAAAAAAAGAAAAAGGGATTGCAAGTGAAACAGCACACATTTTCCACTGTAAACTAGCTGCTACACTGTAATTTCATGCTTTAGTTCCCTGTTCACAAGCTTTTCCAAGGAAATCAGGACCTATGTTTTATCTTCCACAGTACGACCTCTATATGCCAGTGCTGCTGCTTCACTCAGACACCTAAATTCTTGTCTACACTAGTATTTTTCTTAAATCCTGATTCTGTACTAAGGATGCTGTCATTTGACTGTTGATGGCAACAACTTGTTCAGCAGGTAAAAGCAGGCCTGGTTTCTTTCAGTGCTGCTTCAGCACTGTCCAGCTCACGGTAGAATTAATCAGCAGCAGGGCTGCTGCTGGTGTCTGACCATCGGTAGCATTTCCATTGCTCCTGCTATGCAGAAATACATTGTAGTCACTTGGGATTTCAGAGCAGTGACATCTAAACATTATTAGCCTGCTCCAATTGTGCTCCATTTGAGGGATTTGTTTGTAACCAGGTTGGAGTCTAGCTAGGGTTTAGAAATGCTGACTAGACACACTTAAAATAGAAATAAATAAATATCAGCTGATTAGATACACCATGTGGGTCCAGCACAGTGATAATTTTACTCCTGATGCTCCCTGGCATTTGAAAACCCAGGCATGCCAGCAACGCTAAATCAACTACTTTCAGTTGCCAGTTTTCCCAGAGCAACCATCTCTTTTCCCCAGGAAAACCAATTTTATCTACGTAGCTTGAAACAGCAAAATGTTGATCTATGCACACCCTGTACCTAAAGTGTCCTTTCTAATCCTGAAGCAATACAGCCATTTTTTTTCACCCTGTGAATTGAACCAACCCATTTCACCAATATGCAGACAGAACCCAGCATACAAACCAGCACAACATTCTAGAAATGTCATGTGTGACAGAGCAGATATCTGCCTTGGGTAGTGAGCTATCACATCACAGATTTCACATAGTTTCTGGCAGGCACTGCAAAACATCCAATGCTATCTGGTAGCACACTCTGGATTTTGAAAAAAAAATCAGCCTATTTTCCCCCTTCTCTTATGTAAGAAGAGTTATGTTTCATTTTTCCTTTTCTCTACGCTTTACATCTAAATTGAATATAGTATAGCTTTACTATGATGGCACCACAAGAACTCCAGGTTTTGTGTGTCTCACACCCCCCCCCCAAGTTTTCTAAGGGCTCTCAGAAAGGCTTTCAACACCTCCCAAAGTTTTGGACCCAAGAAATAGGATCCCTTCTGTCCTTGGAACTGTAAAGCCTGAATATGGCACAGTTACATATGTAGGGCAAAAGTGTAACTGACCTTCACCTGTAAAACCAGAACTTCTGGTAGTTATACAGGTGCTGTACTACCGGATAAAAACAATAATTTAATTGCTTAATGTAGACAAGGCCTCTGAGGAATCTCCTTCTTTAAATAACCCAGCCAAATCAAAACTTCACCAGCAAAACTCACTCCTCTGAACTCCCTCAGCAAAGAAGAACTTGAAATACTTTGCCAGGTATGATAAAAGGAAACAGCATTTCCTCCTTTCTAACCACCCAAAAAACAAACAAAAAAAAAAAATACACACTTCGGCAACCGAGTTCAACCAAGATTCTTCAAGTACTAAGTTTCAGAGGATGCCCAACGCACAACAAATATGACCGCTGAAGTATCAGGATGCATGTCTTACTTCTACGGGTTAAGAAACAAAGCCAAACCCCCAGAGCTGGACTGAATTCCAACGTCTACACAATGGGCGATGCCTCTTAGGGCCAACTGACACGTTTTGTGAGAAACAAAAGAAAAATGACGTCTAAAATCCATTAAAACGTATCTGATGCTTTAACGCCTTATCAGGCTCATCTCAATCTGTGGAAGTTTTTGACAATTCAGCGTTATTAGACAATTCCTTTCACGCGGCGCTCCCAAAGCACTCCATAACCATTATCAAACGCAGCATGGCCCGGGGCAACAGCGGAGGGTCGCTCCCCGGGCTGTGCCGGGAGACGCCGAGGCACCGCGGCGACCGAGG